>CM021100.1:184729048-184835183 GCA_007115665.2 Sequoiadendron giganteum
TAAACTATAAACCCTAAACCCTCTACCCTCTACCCTCAAACCCTTAACTGGGTTAAATGATAAACCCTTAAACCCTAAAACCTAAACCCTCAACCCTCAACCCTTAATCCCTCAACCCTTAAACCCTAAACCCTCAACCCTAAACCCTCAACCCTCAACCCTTAAACTGTAAAACCTAAATCCTATACCTTATACCCTACACCCTACACCCTACACCCTTAAACCCTCTACCATCTAACCTAAACCCTTAAACCCTCTACCCTTAAACCGTAAACCCTATACCCTTAACCCTTAAACCCTAAAATCTAAACCCCTAAACCCTCTACCCTCTACCCTTAACCCTATACCCTCTACCCTGAACACCCCCTCTCTCTTTCAACCCTACACCATTTACCCTTAAACTATAAATCGTAATCCCTAAAACCTAAAAACTCTACCCTTAACCCTTAATTCGTAAACCCTAAACCCTAAACCCTCTACCCTCAACCCTTAAACCCTAAACCCTCAACCCTCAATGCTCTACCCTTAAACCCTCTACCCTTAAACTATTAACCCTAAACCTCTAAACCCTCTACCATCTTCCCTTAACCCTCTACCCTCTACCCTCAACACCCCCCTCTCTCTCTCAACCCTACACCATCTAATCTTAAACCATAAATTGTAATCCCTAAACCCTCTACCCTTTACCCTTAACCCTAAACACTCTACCCTCTACCCTCAACCCTCAAACCTTAAACCCTAAACCCTCTACCCTCTACCCTCTACCCTCTACCCTCAACCCTTAAACCCTAAATCCTCAACCCTCAACCCTCTACCCTTAACCAAGTTAAACCCTAAACCCTTAAACTATTAACCCTCTACCCTCTACCCTTAACACTCTACGCTCTACCCTCAACACCCCTCTCTCTCTCTCAACCCTACACCATCTACCCTTAAACCATATATCATAATCCCTAAACCCTAAACCCTCTACCCTTAACCCTTAACCCTTAATCCATAAACCCTAAACCTTAAATCCTCTACCCTTAACCCTCAACCCTTAAACCCTAAACCCTAAACCCTAAACCCTTGAACTCTAAACCCTCAACCCTCTACCCTTAACTAGGTTAAACTCGAAACCCTTAAACCCTCTAACCTTAAATTGTAAATCGTAATCCCTAAACCATAAACCATCTACCCTTAACCATTAATCCCTAAACCCTAAACCCTCTACTTGAGAGAGAGAGAGAGGGAGAGGTGGTGGGAGGGACATACTTGAGAGAGAGGGAGATGGATAGGGAGAGAGATAGAGGTATTAAGAGAGGGAGGGAGTGGAAGAGAGATAGTGGGAGTGACTGTGAGAGGGAGAGGGGGTAGGAGGGGGAGACTTGACAAAGAGAGAGAGGGAGAGGGGGTAGGACGAAGATACCTGAGAGAGAGAAAGAGGGAGAGGGGTTGGGAGGGAGAGAGACAAAGTGGGAGAGATATAGAGGGAGTGAGAGAGAGGGAGTGGGAGAGAGAGAGAGTGGGGGAGAGACATAGAGACGAAGAGAGAGAGATGGAGAGAAAGATAATGACCTAAGAGAGGGAAATGGAGTGAGAGACAAAAATATCAAAGAGGGAGAGAGAGAGAGAGAGGGAGAGTGAGAAAGGAGGTTGGAGTGAGAGATTTATTTAGGTACCTATGTGGGAGGGAAAGAGACCTGAGAGAGGGGATTGGACTGAGAGAGAGTAGTCTAGGTTGTGTGGGAGAGAGTGAGACCTGAGAGAGAGACTTCACAGGGATAAATATTTATCCAATTATGGTAATGAGTTAGAGAGAATATGAAAGTTAAAACCTCAACTATCCATCTACGATCATAAACTGTGCACTCTAAGCATTATCAAAGTTGTTGACCAAAGAGGGGAAATTTAGGTTTTGTTCCAAGTAGGTAATTTGGCAAGCTCCAAATTTGGTGCTCACCAAATGACACATCACATTTCGTGCACACAAAATTTGGCGCTTGCCAAATGACCTGCTTTGGACATGTTAATTGACAGGATTTGCCAAATTTCCTCATATTTTTGTCTATGCTCCCCATCTCATTTGCACATCTTTCAATGCAAGTATATAAAAAAAATTGTAATGGCGTTAATCTCTCTCTTATCTATCTAAATATATAATTCTCTTTTCATTTTGATTTAGTTAAGGTTTGATCCATCACTCCTTTCATAAATGCCTTTGTTTTTGGTCAAAAACCAACATGTGCTAGTTTTAGGATAGATTTTTACTCGTTCATTGAAACGTGAAACAAATTACATTTTTTTAAACTATACTCCATTCTACACATGATGAAAAAAAAATCAATTTTCAATTAGTTTTCAAAAAAATTAGGGGGGAGCATGCTCAAATTTTAGCTTTTTAGGATGTGTCCACTTTGAAAATTCATAAAATATTATATATTCATTAAAAAAATTATCCGAAAGAATGAGGATAAACTACATAGTGTTAGCTAATTTCTCACTATTGGGATTTTTGAAATTCTAAAAAAAAGTTAAAAAAAAATGGGGGAGCCCTCAGGTGCTATGCTATCTTTTTTGATGAAAACAAGACCTGTTTTGGGCCCCCATTTTTGAGACCCTTAATCTTCATTAATTTAAAAAAAAGTAGTAGTTTAGAAACTAGACTCAGAGCACTTCAACTTTTTTTCTTTCTGCATTTTGAAATTTTGAGCATAATTATCTTCATTTTCTCATGTAAATCAGATTTTGCTGATTTCAGAAAAAAAAAAAAAAGTGGCATCTTAAGAGCCAAAATTGTGTCACAGATTGGTGCACTTACCCATGTTTCAAGTGCAACAATTTTAGACATATTGCAAGGATATTAAAAAGAAATTTTATGTGTTCCCCATTATCAAAGAAAGGAAAGAATGAGGTTCTAGAGAAGATCTGGAAGAAGGTTCCAGAAAAGAAGAAGTCTAAGAAGTCATTTATTGGGCAAACAAAATTACATGTTATGAAGGAGAGGAAGAACCCGTGGGTTATTGACAATACTTTCTCTAGTCACATGAATAGATATAAAAGTAAGTTCAATAATTTGAAATAATTTGAAGGTGTTTCAATTACCCTTGGAAATAATTCTATTGCTAAATTTTTTGATACAAGTACATTAAGTCTTGATGATTGTAAAACAAAGACACATGATGTTTTGTATGTTGGAGGTTAAAAACACAATTTTTTGAGTGTCAGTCAGATGTGTGATAAGGGATATTAGTTATCCTTTACTGTTGATGGTTGTGAAATCATTAAAAAAATACTGGTGAGCTGATTGCAAAAGGAAGCAGGACAAACATTGACATTTATCATCTTAGTGAGTTGAGTGGAAAAAGGTGTGTCACTACAAAAAAGGATGAAAGTTGGATTTGGCTCAGAAGGTTAGGGCATGTGAATTTTTATGATATTGTTAAAGTTAGCTCTAAAGGTTTGGTCTAGGATATACTAAGAATCAAGAAACCTTAGTCAGTAAATTGCAAGCCATGCCATGAAGGAAAGAAGACAAGAAGAAGGTATCCAACTAAGGAGTATTCTACATCAAATATATTGGATTCTATACATATAGCTTAGTGCAGACCAATGAGGACTAAAAGTCCACAAGGAGACATTTATTTCATAATGTTGATTGATGATTATTCTAGAATAACTTGGATTACCTTTCTAAACAAAAATCAGAAGCATTTGAGAAGTTCAAAGAATTCAAGGTGATGGTAGAGAATGAAACTAGAAGAAGAATCAAAGTCTTAAGATGAAATAGAGGTGGAGAATTTATAGTAGAGAAGTATGAGAGATAATGTAAAGATCATGGAATCTTGAGGCATTTTTCTACTCCTAGAATATTGTGGTAAAAAATAGAGTTGTTGAAAGAAATAACCAAACTATACAGGAGATGGATATGACTATATTATGTTAGGAAAAGCTTTCAAATATGTTTTGGAGAGAGTCTACATAGAGATCTATATACATTCTATATATATTTTAGATCAGACGCAAGATAGAGAAGACTTTAGATGAGTTATGGAAAGGAAGACCAACATCAGTAAAGAATCTATAGATTTTTGGAAGCAAGTGATACATCAAGAGAGATAAGGAGAATTTAGTTAAGTCTGATTCAAGATCAAATGAAGGTATTTTTTTTGGTTACTCCTTAAGAAGCAAATCTTATATATGTTATAACAAAAGGTTGAAGAGGATAGTTGAAAGTGCAAATGTAAAGGTTGATGAAACTATTTAGAATAATATTGTACTAGAAGTTGAAGAGGAAGATGAATAAGTTTATATAAATATTGAATAATCTAAAGAGGAAGTTGTTTTAAAAAATCTAGCTAAGTGTGTTCAAAAGAATCCCTCTAAAGATTAAATTATTGGTGAGAAAGATAGGTGGGTTCTAACTTGAATGAGGCTAGAAAGGTCAAAAGAATAGGTACATTTTTCTTTACCATCAAAGATATAATCTAAGACTTATAAGGAAGAGAGAAATGGACAAGGATGGATATATGTTATGGAAGAAGAATCGAATTAGATAATAAGGAATAAAACTTGCGAACTTTTCCTAAGGCCTAAGGACAAAAATATGATTGAAACCAAGTGGGTATTTATAAATAAGTTGAATGAAGAAGGTCAAGTGGTTATAAACAAAGAAAGAATTTTGTGTAAAGGTTATGCTCAAGTTGAAGGTATATACTTTTAAGAGAGATTTGCTCCAATAGCAAGACTTATGTACTTGTCACCATCAAAGTCCCAACTTTAAAAATTATTTGTAAACCTGTACTTGGAAGAACCAATCTAATAATCAACTATAGCATCATAAATAACATATAAAAACATGTACTCCCTCAAGGTTTTGCCTATTGAATTGTCCATATGCTCACACAATCACACCCCAAATCTTAGGCTGCTATAGGTGATCAAACAAGTACCAAGCTCAACCTAATCCTCAAATTGATAAACAATCTGAACCATGGTGTAGTACACTACAAATTATTTCCATCACCTCTTTGAAATCAAAAATCTGATTTTGTATGTAAAAGTTATGAGCAAAACTATGAAAACAAGAACATCTAACTTCTAGGCCCCAAAAATATGTCAAAATATAAAAATCAAGGAACTAAACCTATACCACTATGTATTTCATAGAACCATCTTTCCAACGACTACAAGAACTAAAAAATACAACAGTATGGGAAAAAGTTACATGCATTTGAAAAAAATTGTTGTATTTTGTCCAATTTGGCTTGTTGGGGTGGCACTTTGATGGTGGTGGCCAACCGGTGGTGGATTTCAAAACAGACTTAAATAGGATTAAATTTTTCAATATTAAAATAAAAAATACTCCCCCCATCCTATGGACCTGATGCCACAATAAAAAAGGGTTTATAGATAATTTGAAATTCAGCTTCTTCATTTCCATGGCGGATTATTATTTAACATTAAATTTGGTTTCTATGTTTTAAATGGCGGATGATTATTATGGGGCCCACCACCAATCAGTAGTAGGAACCATCCGATACCCACCGGTTGGCAGACTACTAACTGACTATTGCAGTTGGTACCTAGCAGTACCGCCGACAACAATATCATCTGATACCCTGCAACAAGGCACACGGGAGGGGGGTGGGGGGGTGGGGGTCTATGGACTGCCCAAAATATTTAATAGCTATATTTTTTATTTTCTTCCTTCAAAAAAATTTGAAGTAATTTTGTCCCTAATGTTTTTTATTTTATTTTATAGGGTTTCAAAAAAAAATTGCAAACGATATTCACATGATGAAATTGGGTGGCCAATAGGCCATACGACTAATTTATTTTTGCCTTTTTTTTTTCCAAAATAGGTTGAATTTTATATCAATCTTCGTCTCTTGGCCAACCTGAATCCATCCATGTGGTCCATTTTGTCTCAAGAGGTCATCTATGAAATTTCCCCAATAAAACCCTCATTTGAATGCACAACTTTTTCACCAAAATTTAGAAAATTTTAGATCTGCAATAAACCCAACAAATCTTGACAACCCAAAAGCCCAAATGAGAAAATAAACACCTACAACATGTGTTCCATATATTTTAATTCCTCAAAACCTACATGCATGCCCATGGCTTCAACTTTGCAAAAACTGTCAAACTAGGTTTAAAAAAAAAATTTAACCATGAAAGCTCTCATACCACTTGTTAAGAAATATTGCATTTAACCCATGATCTTAATCCATTTCCTATATAACCCATGAGAGATAAACATGCATACAAGTTTCCAAAATCCACAGATCAAATATAAAATCCACAAACTAACACAAGATATACCCTAGGAAAACCCTCAAGAGGGAAAAACCCAACCTCCAAAAGCATCCATACTCCATCATATTATTCAACAATAAAAAAATACAAGAGTTACAATGAATACCTCTAAAGCATCAATCCCTCCAATGCATTCCCATGTTTCCAAGCATGGATCCACACATCACATGCCATTCATCACAAATGTACTCCTCAAGAAGACTCAATAATGACAGCCAACCTAAACCACTACACGTGTTTGTTTTTATAAACATAAGCTCACACAAAATAGAACTAGTTGTAAGGTAAAACCATGTACCACAAAACCATGTGAATACGAAACCACTAGCCCCTTATTTAATATTGGGTATTTATATATCACATTATTTAATATTTCCCCAATATTAAAGTATTATCACATTTCACCAACACATTGAATAATAATACAATGTTACAATAAAACATCAAGTGGACCCCAAATAATTACCTAGTGCAATTATCCACACCACCAAGGTGCATCACAACTAAATAATTATTTAATTACAACATTATAAGAAATCAATTTATGCAATGGTGTACAACACCATATCTTAAGATTCTCCCACTTGTTGTATACATTGAAAAAGGGATCAATATATGAAATACATCATCATAGCCATACATGTAACCACATGAATCTGTAACATGTTCTTTGTGCTCCATCAAGATACCTGCAATAAGAACAAAGTGACCACCAACTCAAGAAAGAAATCCTCTCATCCTCCAATGTGCCACCTATGGAAGAAAAGGAACATGCCAAGGTTAAGATGCACCAATCCATGAGAACAAGCATCAAATCCAAGTGATAAAAAAGGCTCTAACCAAGATGTTGTCAACTGAAAAAACCCACATGATCAAAAATAGCATCCACAACCCATGCTAATACATCCAACCATCCATACCTCCAAGGTATCAATACACCAACAAAGTCATGTCAAGAACATATGCAACCTATAAAATAAAACCAAGCTCCTTGTATTAAACTTGTCAATGAAGAACATACATATCCAATAACTTCCATTGCATAGGTAATTCCAAAGCATATCAAGTCTACCAATAAACTCTATATTAAGGTGTGATAATTAAATCAAAGCATGAAGTACCAAGAACAATAACAATGATCCACACATGAAACCTAAAGAGCTGCATAATCTCTCACAACATGTTGCCACCATCCTCCTAAAAGCACATGTACATGAACATCCAAGAGAAACCATGAAGAGAGAAACCTGTAAACCTTAATTTGAACTTCTACCAACACCTCAAAAGTGTAATGTTATGTCAAGTATGATCTCCTAACAACCCCAAATGAAAATCCTCAACAACATCCATAACACCCAATCTCATAGATCAAGTACAACATATGAATCAATGTAACAATGCCAACATGGATGTAAGCCTCTCTAATTAAGATCATACTCAAAGTATCCATACCCAATACTAGAAATCATCCCATAAACCATCTCCTAACAATCCTCATCAAAGAATGATATTGTAAACTCAAATGCACAAGGAGATAACCATGCTATAACATCCCTCAAAATGAATCCTCCAGAACTATCTATCCATAGCTCAAGATCTATATCTATGAAAGATAAAGCATATAAACTCATGCTAAACAATCCTTGAAAGAGTATTCATAATCAAAAACCATGAATCAACTCAATCCCATGAGAAATCAAGGCACAAAACCATAACACATCTAAAAGATATAATGGGAAAATACCTCTCAAATCATAAACTATCGAGTAGATAAAGAGTGTGGAATGAGAATGCTCCTCCAAGATAACCAAGCCATCATGCTCACTCCAAGAAAAATCTCCTCTATCGGCCCATAATGAACTCATGCCCATACCAGGTGAAGGCTCCTCAGTCTTCCTCCTAAAACCTCCAAAGAGTAACTATCTCAAGCAAGTGTCTCTAATCACAAGAGAAATTCAACCATCACCTGCATCTCTAAGTATCCATGAGCACCTGTAACCAATCAATCCTTTCCAAAATCCAAATGCAACATAGAACCATCATGAAGTAATCAAGCAAATGATCAATGAACTTAGTACAAAGAGAATCATACATGATCAATGTCAAAGTGTGTTGCCAAAAAGTGTAGTCTTTGGCACTTTTTCACTCATTTTGGCCTTTTTCCCTTGGATTTTGGCCTTGTTTTACCTTGATTCAGTCTTGAAATCTTGCAATTCAACAATAATATAACAATGTTTTACTAAGGTGTTGTGAAGTGTTGTAACACATTTCCTCACTTTTCTAAGACCCTTTCAACATAATTCACCTAAATAACCTCTTTTCACCCCTTTCCAAGCCTTGTGACAAAAGTGTTGTAATGCATTTTTACACTTTCCTAGGCTTGTCACCCATAATTTAACCATTTTATTATGCTAATTTGTCCCCTTAATGTACTCCTAGGCCTGATTAAAGTGTGTTTCAAGAGGCAAGCCTAACACACATCATTAATTACCATTTTATTCCCGACCACCACTTGGATTTGCCCAAGTGGACTAGGTTGCCACCTTGGGCGACCTAGTCCCTTTAGGCATAAAATTCAAAATTAAAATAATTTCTTAATCAAAATTTGCCTCCAAAACCCTAGTGTTGGCCTATCATGTCATTTTTGGGAAACTAGGGCTTATCTTGTATAAATAAGGGTTTTCCCCTCATTTTAAACCCTAACAAGTCTCAATTTTCACCTTCACCCAATCTTCACAAGTACTCTTGCACTCAAGCTTCCCAAGCAAGCAATCAAGCACAAGGCATCTCAAGCAACCTCCATTGGAGTTGGTTCTTGCATGTTACAGACATCTTCAAAAAAGGATTTGGTAAGTGTTTGTATTGGCTCTATCATTTAACCATCACTTCCTTTCATTATATTTCATTTGGATTTGGTTATCATCAAAGGGGTTTGACTAAGGAAAACCCCCATTCTCTAACCTTAATCCTTATCTCCTCTTTGCATGTGTGTTTACAGGTGTTTGTATGTAGATTTGTTAAGGAGAAAGGTGCTAGGAAGGTGTTCTTTGTTAGAGTAATTGGTTATTTACTTGATTAATTAAGCAATATTTGTTTAATTAATTAAAGTTCCCTTTTATCTCTTTTACACTTAAGCTAACATTAGGTGCATAATAATTAATTATTTTATTAATTATTAATGTGCAAGCCTAGGGTTTTCCTTTTTAGGGTTTTTTGACCTATATGTGGTTGAAATCTTTTCTTTTGTATAATTATTCTTTTCACACATTGGTGAATATAGAGCACAAACATCTTTGAGCATTTTTATTGTTCTCTTTGTTGCTTCTCTTTGCTTCTCCCTGTAACAGGTATTCTTCACTTGCAGAGGTCACTGGGCTCCTATGAAGTTGTATTTTCTCAACTCCTACATGGTATCAAAGCTTTAGATCTCTAGCTACTTGTTCTTGTTTTGAGAATTTATGCATTGGAAGCAGATCTAGGGTCCTAGGGTGTTTTTTGGTGGATTCGGCATACTTCTATTTTTGGGTTCTCTTTGGGCCCAAACGGACTTTGCCGTTTGATTCGTAGCATCCAAAAACCCCTAAATCGATTGTTCATTCGTCGATTTTGGTTACAGTTGATCAGGGAAGCAAAAAAAAAAAATTGCCCTAAGGCTATATGACCCCAGGGTACATCGTCCGCAAAAAAAATCAAAAAATAATCAATTTTTTGGGTTTTTTAAACCCGTAGCCAATGCAAATCCACGTGCTGCTGGTGAGCCACCCGATGGCCACCGCCACCAGCGTCATCCATCGGCCACGGCCAAGCTGCCACCGCCACGCCACCCACTCGCTGCCAACACTCAGCCCGTCCGCCGCCAACCTCCGAAGCGGCACCAAAGAGCCACCAGGCCCTCCAAAAAAATTTCTTTTGGACCTCTCATTCAAATGGGCATATCTTGGGCATTTTAGCTCAGATTTTCAAATGAAAATAGGCATTGAAAAGCTGATTCCAACACCAATCTGATGGTGCAAAATTTTTTCCAAAATTTTCCAGCTTGGTGATAGTTTTTTCCAGCCAAAGTGGGGTCTTTTTTCTGCACTTCCGGGGCCATAGAAGGTGCAAACAGACTCCATTTTTTAAACACGAATAGGTGCTGGAAAGATCTCAGCATGCTCTATTCAGATATGTAATATTTTTTCTCAGAATTTTCATCAGCTACATGAGAATTTGTTTTGAAGTATTTTTTTCTTATGCATTGCTTCCTCTTTCTCAGTTTGTACTAGGGTTTGGGTTTATCTCTTGTGGGGAGTGTTTTTTTCTCGCTTTATGTCATTTATATAAAAAAAATAGAACACCAAAACTCTCAAAAAAATCAAACCCTTATGCATCTTTTGTCTATTCTGAAAGATTGCATAATAATAAAAAACACAAGCAGGTACAGGTGTAGGGTTTCATGGCAGACTCCTCAGTTGGGCTACTCACATCACACAACTATCACACCTGGAAGTCTCGCATGATGAAGCTTCTCAGGTCACAAGGGTTGTGGTCTTGTTTAGATGAGGTTTAGCCTTAGTTGCAGTGTCCTTTTGAGATTATGTAGCACAAGAACAAGATGGATGAAGCTATGGGTTTGCTATCCATGCACATTTCAGAGAGTCTTTTGTTTCACCTTGATGCTTTGCTCACTCCTCGAGCCATGTGGTTGAAGTTTGAGACACTTTTTGGGGCCATTAATGAGTTCCATGCATTACAGATTGAGGTAGAGCTGACTTCACTGTTACCTGAATCATTTCCCACTATTGAGGAATTTTTGAACAAGTTCAAAACTATCCGCACTATTTTATAGGGTTGTGGCAAGAATAAGTTAGACACAGAGTGATTTACTTGATCCTTTCTAAGCTTCATGCCCCATTTCAGATATTTGCTTCTTCCTTCTATTCCACCATGGATGGCCTGGGTACTCGTTTTTCAAATGGATATGCTCTCCAGATAAAAGAACAAAGCATTGGTTGCTCAGTCATCTAAGGAGAAACAGAAGAAACCGAAGCCCAAGAAAGATTTTGCAGGTAGTGAGCATTCCTCCAAACCTCCTCCTAAGTCTGATTCCAAACCACCACTTAATCCAAAACATGGGAAATCTTCGAAGTCTGGTGAGTCTTCCTCCAAGACTAAGCAGAAATCAGGAGACACTTGCAGCTTCTATGGCAAGGAAGGACATCCAGTTTCTAGGTGTTGGAAATGATTAGAGGCTTTAGAGGAAGCCATGCAACAACATCATATCTCCTCACCTTAGTCATTTTCTCCTTCCACAGGGAAAGGCCATGCTCTCACTGCTCGAGCATCGACCTATGGGTCCACTTGGATTTTAGATTCTGGTGCTTCTCACCATATGACTCACACTCAGCAGTTGGTCACTTCTCTTGCCTCTTGTGGTACTTCACAGATTATAGTGGGTGACACTACACAACTTTCAGTCTTGGGTTCAGGTTCTGTCTCTTTGGATGGGGGCACTCTACAGGATATTTTGGTTGTTCTTGACATCTCGAAGAACCTCCTACCCATTTATCAGATTTGCCATACTGGCTCTGGTAAGACAGTTGAGTTCTCACCACATGATGTGGTTATTCGGGACCTCCATGGCTCTGATCTGATTGTGGCTACTGGGAGTGTTGATACTGCATCTTGTCTTTATATATTTGATGGATTTGAGCCTTTTGAGGGTACCGGTTCATCTCTTATAGCACATGCAGATTCAGTGAGTAAGCTTTGGCATGAGCGTTTGGGCCATGTCAATTACATATATCTTCAGCAGATAGTACATAGGCACTTGTTCTTGGTCTTCCACAGATTTCCTACACAGATGGTTTTTGTCATGGTTGTGTGCTTAGCAAGCATCACAAGGATCCCTTTCTGAAGGGAAGTTCCACTCATGCTTTGGCACCCTTGGAGTTGATTCATAGTGACCTCATGTCATTTCCCACTCCTTTTTCTGGGGCCAAGTATGTACTCACATTCATTGATGACTTCTCCAGATGCACATGGGTGTACTTTCTTAAGTACAAGTCTGATGTCTTTGATTCCTTTCTAATCTTCAAGACATTTGTAGAGAAGCAGTCTTGCCTTTCTATTCAGTGGTTACGTATAGATAATGGGGGGGGGGAGTCTATGAATCAGGCTTTCAAAATATTTTGCACTGAGCATGGTTTGCAGCATCAGTTTACTATTCCCTACACCCCTCAACAAAATGGTGTCACTGAGAGAAAGAACAAGACCTTTACGAGAGATGGTGAATTGTATGATTCAGTCCAGGTCCATGGATCCATCCTTTTGGGCTGAGGCAGTTAATTGTGCCAACTATATTTAGAATTGGATGCCTCACAAGGCGATTCGACATATGACTCCTGAAAATTATAACATAGAGAATACAACCTTGGACATTCCAAAAAATCATACTAGTTCTTCCCCTAATCTCTCTCCTCTCGGTGATGCAAATATTTTGGTGTCCAAAGAACCAATAAATGAGAGTTCTGAGAACCCTAGTTTTTTCTCTCCTCTTACCTCTCTTAACAAACAAGACAACGCTACCATAAGGAATCATGACAATAACATTTGTCCTTCTCCTAGTATCTCTCTTAGTTGTGAAGATGATACTTTGTCATTAGAGGATACAATCAATGAAATTCATGAGTATCTTAGTTGTCCCCCTTCTCCTAGGGAATCCTTTATTAAACAAGACAATTCCACCATTGATCATTACCCTCCTTGTGATTAAGTTATTTTAGAAGAACCAACCTTTGAATGTGAAGAACATTCAATTTGTAGTTCTCCTGACAACTCTCCTCCTAGGGATACTATCATGGTGCAAGAACGTGTGAACCTTGAAATCTATCCCTCAAACATTGAACCTTCCCTAGGTGAAGATAATCACATCCAATTTTAGAATCCCCTTCATGAACAAATCATACAAATAAATACAAGATTCTTGAAGTTATGACTACAAAAGTGGGATCTCCTTTAATTAGTGAGCCTCCTAAGTCCCCTCTCACTAGTGAATCACACAAAAAACTAAGAGAGATCTTGAAATCCATGATGCAATCTAATCATAACAATGTTTTGCAGCCACTCAATTGTAAGTTAGTGACTCAAACATCTAGGGGATCACACACCAATCCTACGCCATTCCCTTTTTCTCAACTTAGAGTCCCTTGTGTTGAGGACCTTAAAAAGACTCTTGTTGATATATATGTATGGGAGCTTATTCAACTCTCACCTATAGTCAGATTTCTCTTTCATGAAATGGAACAAATACAGATGGATGAGACTGAATCTTACATAAAATCAAACAATATCAAACCCTTTTATTGTCCCATGCAAGTAACCCAATCTGACATCACATTCTCTAAACATGAATTACCCTCACTTGAGATTCAACACAAGAATGATCCCTTGATGATAAAGGTGATCACTAATGACACTTTATTCAAGCACACTCTCATAAACAATGGATCAGACATTAATCTTTGTAGCATGGACCTCCTGAACACACTTGGCATGGACAAAAATCTCATTCAACTTGATGATGTTCACATTCATGGCTTCGATAATGTTAATAGGAAACCACTAGGGATGATCACATTACTTATTAAAGTTGGACCAATAGTGTTTCCTACTCCTATCCATATCATGAAAGGAACCCTTCTATACAATCTTATCCTAGGGAGACGATGGATTCACGCTATGAAAGGAGTCCCATCTACCCTTCACCGTACAATGAAATTTGAGCACAATAACAAGATATACATGGTTGATGCAGATGCACAAAGTTATAAATCAAATAATCACAACATTTCCAACTCCCCTAATCCTTTCACTCCTAGATCCAAACTTCTACAAGTTGATACTAATCCTTCACCTAGAACAAAACTCTTTCATGATCATTGGGGGTCGTTAGATTCTACACATCCTTCCAATATCAATTCCAAAATATCACTGTCTTGGTCCAAAGAGTCATATACAAACAATTCATTTTCAGATACAAGTTCTAATAATGCTTGGTGTCTTATGACTCCATTTAAAGGAGAGTGTGAAACCTCATGACCTCAACCAAAACCACCCTATGCTCTACATGCTCAACTTGGTTCTACATCTACAACATTACCCCGTGGTGGTGATGGGAGCTATATAAATCCCATCCCTAATGAAGGAACAACACATAACACTAACAAGGATTGTGTTCTTGCACAAAACCCAATCCTTCTCAAAAGCACCCAACCCCTTCATTTAACTTGGAAGATCATTATGGTATCAGCTACCATCTCCCTCCTACACATGGATGCAATGTACACATGACACCAACTACCATATCATACTCTTCCAAGATAGATTTAGGGTTACCTCCCTTCTCTCATTTTTGTTCAAACAATAAACTTCAAACATCTCACAAAGCTTGGTGCTCTCCCTCCTGTGGAGGCACCTAATTCCTCTCCTTGATACATACCTTCATCCTCTTCGGTTCCCCTTTTCCTTGCACTAAGTGGGGGCAAGGGGTTCATTAGCCTTGTCCTCATATGCCACTTGTCGTTGCCTCTTTTTTACTAGATTTTAATCTCTCATGAACATATAAGAGCAAGCTTGGGACGTGGATGACCTGTCTTAAGTTATCTCGCATGTGACATGTGTATTCCCTCTTTCCTTTCTCTAATTTAAAGAAATTGCTCACAAAGCGGTGTGTAGAAATTCCTTTAAAGTGGGGGCATACATTGGCATCATTTCCCTTTTGCATTTTCCTTGGTTCCTAGTGCAGCCTTGGTACTTCATACGATGAGTCTCTCACTTGGTGAATGACATTGTTTGTAATGTCCTTCATGAAAGTGGCCTATCTTAGGATATTACATTCCTCTTAGTGGCCTAATGCGATGCACTGCATCCCCTAAGTTGTGAATCTTCTATTCTTTGATTGGTCCTCTCTTGGAGACATTAGACACAATGTTCCCTAAGTAAAAGACCTCACATGAACGAAACAAGACTCCTTCGAACATCCCTCTTCAATTTTACCTTTTTGCATTTTGTATTTTACACTTTTGCATTTGTGCATACATGGCCACCTTCCATAACACAACTTGCATGCTTGTAGTAACATCTTGCACTTGTTCATGGGTTCTAAGCATCCAAGGCTTTACTTGTCTCATGAATTGCACCCTTGTATTTTGTGGCACCTTATCAAAGTTGTCAGGGAGTAAAAATTTTGTATGGTTGAGTGGGAAGTTGAACTAGCAGCATGACTTTCCCCATAGCCACCTTTTGTGTGTGTGAGTTCATACCAACCGAGTGTATTTTTCTCTCACCTTTTCAGTATTCTCACCTAGCGGATAATCAAAAGTCTCATCGGCCCATAGTGAGTACCCCTCCTTCCTTTTTAGACAAACAACCTAGATATGATTCACAACTAGCTGGATAAAAGATCGAAGCTTGATCTAACTCTTCCATCTCTCTTCACTCTTTCACATCACTTCTTGTGTGATATTTTTACTTATGTTTTGTTCTCCATGGGATCTTGATCTTGGGGGCTTGATCATCCCTCTTGATTGATGCCATCTCATATTACTAGAATGAATACATTGGACCCCTCTCAACATGTGTGACTTGGCTAATTTAGTGTGAGTTTGAAGCAAGTTCATCCTCTCACTAAAGTGGGGGCTAAATGTGTCACCAAAAAGTGTAGTCTTTGACACTTTTTCACTCATTTTGACCTTTTCCCTTGGATTTTGGCCTTGTTTTACCTTGATTTAGTCTTGAAAGTTTGCAATTCAACAATAATCTAACGTTGTTTTATGAAGGTGTTGTGAAGTTTTGTAACTCATTTACTCACTTTTCTAAGACCCTTTCAACATAATTCACCTAAATAACCCATTTTTACCCCTTTCCAGTCCTTATGAAAAAAGTGATGTAAAGTGTTGTAATGCATTTTCACACTTTCCTAGGCTTGTCACCCCTAATTTAACCCTTTTATTACGCTAATTTGTCCCATTAATGTACTTTAAGGCCTGATTATATTGTGTTTTGGGAGGCAAGCCTAACACACATCATTAATCACCATTGTATTCCTGACCACCACTTGGATTTTCCCAAGTGGACTAGGTTGCCACCTTGAGCGACCTAGTCCCTTTAGGCATAAAATTCAAAATTAAAATAGTTTCTTAACATGAATTTGCCTCCAAAACCCTAGTGTTGGCCTATCATGTGATATTTTTGGGAAATTAGGGAAAATATTGTATAAATAAGGGGTTTCCCCTCATTTTGAACCCTAGCAAGTCTCATTTTTCACCTTCACTCAATCTTCACAAGTACTCTTACACTCAAGCTTCCCAAGCAAGCAATCAAGCACAAGGCATCTCAAGCAAACTCAATTGGAGCTGGTTCTTACATGTTGCAAACATCTTCAACAAAGGATTTGGTAAGTGTTTGTATTGGCTCTATCATTTAATCATCCATTCCTTTCAATATATTTCATTTGGATTTGATTATCATCAAAGGGGTTTGACTAAGGCAAACCCCCATTCTCTAACCCTAATCCTTGTCTCCTCTTTGCATGTGTGTTTGCAGGTATTTATATGCAGGTTTGTTTAGGAGAAAGGTACTAGGAAGGTGTTCTCAACTCATCAAAACCATTAAAGTCAACAAATCCCTAGTTGAAGCTTGGAGATCCCTTTCAACTCATTTTCTACAGAATTTGAACTAGACATCTATTGGGAACCAGAGTGCAGAATGAAGGATCCAATCCCTACTCCTAGATTCTCATAAACTCAAAAGAGGACCAGGTCACCAACAATGGAAACCTAGTCCCTCTAAGCCTATCTTTCAGGGATTTTTGTGGATTTAGACACCCTTTTGGAAGAAACCTATTTTGAAAAACTTTCCTAGGAAGAGGACTAGGTCACCCAAATTGGTGTAAGTGTCCCTTTGCTAATTTTAGATAATTTCTAGAACATTATGTGACTCCTTGTCTGCAACTTCCAATACCCAGGTACACACCCTTCCATCATTTCAAGTTCTGTTAGAGATTGTACATATTTAGGTCATTTAGTTTACATTGCCTGTAGTTTAGATTTACATTACTTTACATCTCATAGTTTGTTAGTTTCATTCCATTGCAACATTTAGCCTCACTTCTCACACACAACACAACCCATACATAACCCCAATCTTAGTCCCTCTGAACGTACCTAGAAGACACATATCACTAAGGTGAAAGAGTTCCATTTGTAAACCAAGCGCTCCTAGGTGAAAATCCCTAAGGGCCTAGTAAGGGAATCCTCTTTCCCTCTCTGTATATGTTTTTGATGGTTCACAAAGATCCAACCAAAAAATCAAGAACCTATAATGACAACATGATCTAACAATCTCATTCTAGGAGATCACATGCACCGTAACATACATTCTTATCTCAAGAGAACATGTAATATGTCAAACTCTAAAATAGTATCAAGAGTAAACCATGACATAATAGAAAACACTCTAAACCAAGAATACATATCCCCAATCACATGAAGATAACCATCATCAATGATGCATCCACGTCATTGCTAACAACTCCCATTGAACTATGATATCGAGCTACATATGGCATCTTGACTACCATTTCCTCCATGAAGATCATCCAGTTCTACACACACTTAACTGCAATGTCAATAACATACAAGTAAACCAAGATCTCCAAGCCAAGAAGATACATACAACCATCAATAAAACATCATAAACCAATCCAACAATACCAAGTCATCACTTTCAAAAGCTCCCACTAAAAGTGTATAACCAATTAATGTAACAAGCTATCATGACATAATGATCAAACCACATGCTAAAAGTCCCATCAACCAACTAATCAAGTACTCAAATCATCCATCCTCTCAATCTCGAAACAACATACCAATGCACAAATGACCACAAACAAGGCCAACTAATGAAATCTGCAACAATAATGAATCAAATCTGATGGATATAGGCAATCCAAATCTAATTCATCCCACTAGAAATGAATGAGTGTCCAACTCACACACCTACACAACTCATAGATTCAACCAATGAAACATGCAAACTCATCATCAAATTAGTAAGTGCAAACTGAGATATCAAAGAAGATAACCATGTAGACCAAATGAATCAAACAACAAATCAACCTTAGATATGATTTGCTAAACATGTTTGAAAAGAGTAATCATAGTCAAGGAACTAAACAAGCATCAAATAAGATAAGAATAATCTCCTAACATCAAACCATATCACCACCAAACACCACATACATGATCATGTTGTGACAATGCATCAAATGTAATTGCATGCCCATGACACCATAACCATAACCATCATTGTACCTACACTCAACTATCATCAATAAAAGACTCTAAGTCTCAAACCATGTCCAACCATGTCCTCAAAACCAAAGACAACCTGTGTACTTGTCATCGTCAAAGTCCTAACTCTAAAAATTACCTATATGCCTATACCTGGAAACACCAATCTGATAATCAACTAGAGAAGATCATAAATAACATATAAAAACATGTTCTCCCTCAAGGTTTCCCCTCTTGAATCATTCAGATGCTCACACAATCACACCCTAAATCTCAGGCTCCTACAGGCGATGAAAGAAGTACCAAGCTCAACCTGCTCCTCAAATTGAGAATTAATTTGAACCACTATTTAGTACACTACAAATTATCTCCAACTCCTCTTTGAAATTGAAAATCTGATTTTGTATGCAAAATTTATGACCAAAACCATGAAAATGAGAACATATAACTTCTAGGCCCCCAAAACATGTAAAAATGGAAAAATCAAGGAACCAAACCTATACCACCATGTAGTTCTTAGAACCATCTTTCCAATGACTACAAGAAGTTGAAAACCCGACATCGTGGGCGAAAATTAAATGCATTTGAAAAAAAATGTTGTATTTTGTCCAATTTGGCTTGTCATGGTGGTGCTCTGGTGGTAGTGGCCGACTGGTGGCGGATTTGAAAAAATTCTTAAATAGGATTAATTTTTTTAATATTAAAAAAAAAAAATACTCCCCCCCATCCTACAGACCTGACACCACAATAAAAAGGGTTTATAGACAATTTGAAATTATCTGGCTTATTCATTTTCATGGCAGATTTTTATTTCACATTAAATTTGGTTTTTTTTTTTTTAAATTGGCAGATGATTTTTATGGGGCCCATCACTGATCGGTGGTAGGAACCATCTAGTACTCAGTGGTCGATGGACTGCCAACTGACTATTATAGTTGGTACCTAGCAGTATCACTGACAGAGGTACCGTCCGACACCCTGCAGTAGGGCACATGGGGGGTCTATGGACCCCTTAAAATATTATATTGTAGACACATAAAATATGCATGCACCTGATTCTGATCCTACTAACATCGTTTTGTCTTGAATCATACTCTCAACTTATCAACACCTTTCATCCCATAATTAAATAAATCATTATTTATTTAATTAGGTCTTTCTCCTCTGGTGATTAAATTAATCAATTTAATTTAATTAATCATCTTTCTCTGTTCATTTAAATAATTCATTTTATTTAAATTAAATCTCTAAAGTCCTCTTATTAAATTGAATAAATTAAAACATTATTTAATTTAATCTAACATTATCCCCTTTAGTTAAATAAATCAAAATCGTTTATTTAATTAAACCCTTCCTCTCAATTTGATTTAAATCAAATCATAAATTTAAGTCAAAATTTTCAAATCACCTAATCTCTCATTAATTTGTTCAAACCTTGATTAAGTTAATCTCTATCACTAAAATCTTCTAGAGAATGCAACTTGCACATGAAAATAGATTTAATTCATTTATTAAATCTCTATTTTCTTTCAACATGGTATCAAAAGAGAATATTCCCTCAAAATTTGAATTCAAATTCAAATGGGCTTGGTCCTTCCAACAAGGCATTGAAGGCCTCTTACATGTCCTTGTGCATTGAGCCAAGTGATTAACTCCATTTCTCTTTCCCTCTCACATGTCACATTCAAACTTCAAATTTGAATCTCTTGGCATTTATCATGCACATTGACCAAAATGTGCTCATTCCTCAACCATTCACATCTTGACAAATGACACTTGGCCATTGGATGTTGAATGATCCCACATTGCTTATTTTCACTCATTCTTCCAAGATTGAAATTTATAAATGAGAGACTTTTCCTCTCATTCTATCATCCACAATTTGAGTAAACTTACTATACTCAAATCCATCATCATCCACAATCTTCATGCAAAGTTACTCCCTCCAATTGAGAACTAAGTTTGCTCATCACATCCAAGCATTCACCATTTTTCACATTTGTACTAAGGTTATGCTAAAATCTCTTTTGAGATTTGACCATTTCTAGATCATCTTCATTGCAACCTAGGAATTGGGAAAGGGCCAATTACAACACTCCATTGGCACCAATTCCCCCATGGGATCATCAATCTATTGGCTAAATTAGGATTTACTTTCATATTATTTGAGTCTTGTTCTTCATTTCTTAATAGTAGTTTAAATAGGTGGATTTCATGGGGAATCTCTCATTCTTGTATGCATTTTGATCTAACATCTAACCATGTTTGTTGTCTTTGTGCATTTGCAGGTTTAGGGGTTCACATATATATATTTCTTCCTTCAAAAAATTTCAATGCAATTTTTTCCTAATATTTTTTATTTTATTTTGTAGGGTTTTGAATTTTTTTTCTCTAAACAATATTTAATTATTATTTTCAAAAAAAATCTTGCACATAGCGAAATTGGGCGGCCAATAGGCCGTACGACTAATTTTTTTTGGCTTTTTTTTCAACTTTTCCAAATACGTCAAATTTTATGTCAATCTTCATCTCTTGACCAACTTGAATCTATTAATGAGGTCCATTTTGTCTCAAGAGGTCATCTATGAAATTTCCCCTACAAAATCCTCATTTGAATACACAACCAAGAAACCCTTTTTCACACAAATTTGGAAAATTTCATATTTGCAATAAACCTAACAAATCTTGACAACCCAAAAGCCCAAATTAGCAAATAAAAACTTGCACCATGTATTCCATATCTTTTAATGCCTCAAACCCTACATGCATGTCCATGCCTTCAACTTTGCAAAAACTCTCAAACTAGGGTTATAACAAAAATTCTTCAACCATGAAAGCTTTGATACCACTTGTTAGGAAATATTGCATTTAACCCATGATCTTAATCCATTTCCTACATAATCCATGAGAGATAAACATGCATAGATCAAATAGACAAGCCACAAGATAACACAAGATATAGCCTGGGAAAACCCTCAAGAGGGAAAAACCCAACCTCCAAAAGCATTCATACTCCATCATATTATTCAACAATAAAATAATACAAGAGTTAAAATGAATACCTCTAAAGCATGAAGCCCTCCAATGCATTCCCATATGTCTAAGAATGAATCCACACATCCCATGCCATGCTTCACAAATGCACTCCTTAAGCAGACTCAATAATGACAACCAACCCACTCAGCCAACCTAAACAACTACACATGTGTTTTCTTTCATAGACACAAGCTCACACAAAATACAACTAGTGGTAAGGTAAAACCATGTACCACAAAACCATGTGAATAAAAAACCGCTAACCTCTTATTTAATATTGAGTACTAATATATCACATTATTTAATATTTCTCTAATATTAAATTATTATCACATGTATCCCACACATTAAATAATAATTCAATGTTACAATACAACATCAAGTGGACCCCAAATAATTACCTAGTGTGATTATCCACACCACCAAGGTGCATCACAACTAAATAATTATTTAATTATAGTATTATAGTAAATCAATTTATGAAATGAGTTCAACACAATATCTCAACAAATCAAACTTTGTACCAATCTATGATTAGACATTTGTTGTATGTGACAAAATCTAGATCAGATATTATGAAAGAAGATGGAATGGTTACCAAGTTTTAGGTGGCACCTATAGAGACTCATATGAAGGTAGTAAAGAGAATATTTAGGTATTTGAAGGTTACTGAAGGTTTTGGTCTTTGGTATCCAAAGAGTGAAAATTTCACTCTCACAACATACACAAATGCAGATTGGGCAGGTCCTATAGATGACTGGAAGAGCACAAGTAGTGATGCATTCTTCCTTGGAGATAGTATGGTATCATGGTTGAGTAAGAAGTAGGAATCAGTTTCTTTTTCTACAACAAAAGCAGAATAAATTTTTGTAGCATCATATTACACTCAGGTATTTGGATGAAGTAGAGCATGAAGGAGATGAAGGCCAAGTTTTAAGATCCTATCACTATTCTTTGTGATAATACAAGTGCAATTAACATTTCAAATAATCTAGTGATGCACTAAAAAAAACAACTTGCAATTATATATCATTTCTTGAGAGAGAAGGTTGTAGAGAGAGAGGTTAGGTTGGAATATTTGGATACAAAGGAACAAGTTATAGACATATTCACAAAGCTACTTCCTAAGGAGACATTTGAGTTTCTCGAATAGAAGTTGGGAGTTTTTACTCCCTCCTCTTGATTTAAGAGGAAAGCATAGGGTGAGGGGGAGCTTGGTCTCGCTACCACAAGGAGGGTTGGTGCTCTTACAAAGTATTATTTAGAATTTATGTTGAATTGAATCAAAGGGAGTCTATCCAAAAATAGAATTTTAGATGTAGTAGTATACTAGTTAAAGGGAGAAGGTGAGCATATTGTTGATCCTTTTCTATTGATGTCAAAGGGGGAGAAAGTGAGATGAAAATGTTGAATTTCTTAGAAATAATAAATATGAGCTTGGGAGAAAGTGAGATGCTAGATTTCTCAAACAAATATCTATCATAGAGGGAGAAAAAGTTGAATTGAGGAAATGCTAAATCTAGAGAAGGTGAATACTAAAATGCTTAGAAAGAATAACTATATATTTTTTTATTTTTCTTCAATGCCATATCTTTCATGTATGGGGGTGTATGAGATAACACGTGTATCATTCACACACTTTATTCTTTTCTATTGTTCTAGTATGTGTTTTGGTGGTTCCAATTTTTTGTTATTTTCCATCAATGACAAAGGGGGATATTGTTGAGCATAGGTTGTCATTAATGAAAAATTGATGTCAACAGGTCATTTTTGTTGTCAATAGTTATTCAAGGGTGTCAAGGTTGTCAAATGTGAAGGTTATCAAAGTTGAAGAAAGATTGCAGGAGTAAAAATATTGACATCAATCTAAAGGTTCCAATAGTGTGTTGGTTGATAGTGTGTAGGTTGTCTAATCAATCAAATCTTGAATCATGTTTTTTATAATGTGAATTTACTCAAATAGTTTATGTATTTATCATGCCATGCCATGCATGCAATAATAAATGTTTATGGTGATCCAGGAGGATATATTTTAGATAAAGAGATTGCTTAATATGGGTGGCATTTCTTTCTGAAATACATTGTAGCTTTGCGGTCTAGAAGGAGAGTATGCCTACACTATTTCTATCATATTCCTGAGTTTCTAGTGGTGCATCTCAATGCATGAGGAGTTTGAAATATTAGAAGTCTCATCAAGCTATTTTGAGTTTGAGGAAAGTGTTGTAATAGGTACAAGCTTGTAGTAATGATTTCAAAAATGTGGAGTGAAGATAAGACTTGTTTAAGGTTCCCTTGATTGCACAAGACGTCCAGTGTTGTTGGCAACAAGATTGGATTCTTCTATTATATGTTTTATGTAATTTTAATTTAGGTCCATCCTATGTTTTATAGGTTGGTATGAATACCTAGCCAATATATAAGAGTGTTAATGTAGTGTCATGTATATATTTCAAATATTTAGATGCATCTAAGTGTATCAATTGATTAGTATATCAAGAGTGTGTTAATGTATGTATTTGTGAATGTAACAAAGTGCATCCATTTATGATTATAGTGAAATTACATAGTGGGATGTATAGTTGTGTCATAGTCGAAGCATGAAGAAAAGAGAGTGGGGTCATATCTCAAATCCGCCATTATTTTTGTTCCAATAGGTTGGTGCCTACTTCATGTTGTATTGTTCTGGTAAGGATCGATTTCTATGTTATGGTGGGGATTGGTGTCTCTAATAGGTTTGTGCCTACTTCATATTGTGAATATTTCTTTTTATATCTCTTCTTGTGAGAGCTTCTCACTATGGTTTTTTTCCTTTATGGGTTTCCATGTAAAAATCTAGTGTTATGTTTTCTTGTGTGGTTCTTTAAATTCTTTACTTGCTAGCTTGTATGGTTAAGTTCTCTTCATGTTAAAAATCTATAACTTAGTTATTGTGAAGGTTCCCAATAATTTTATAATTCATTGGTGTGTGCAGCGAAATGTGAGTAATAAGTAATAAAACAACACACATTCAATGAAACATATTATATTAGAGAATTGAATCACAAAATTAATAGAATTCAAATACAATCAATCCCTAAAACCGTTCCATTGTTTCCTATCTCTAAGGATTCCTTTAATCCTAATAGCTCTTAGATTTTACTTGCACTATGAATTTTTAGAATGATGACCTAGAGAATGGATGTTGTAAAATGCAAGAATCCTAGCTCCTACATGATTTGATAAACTATGTGATATGTTGTAAATGATAATGGTGATATGATAATGGATATGATACTAAAGACTAGGATGTAAATGTTGTGTAAAACCACTATAATAATGGAAATGCAGCTAATAAACTAAGCCACGATTCTAAATTAATATGCTTCTACTATGCTAAATGCTAGATGCTCTAAATGCTCAAATGCTCTAAGATCATTTTTGTAGAGTAATTTTTCTCAAAGATGGGATATGAAATGCTGGAGAATGATGTTGTATTTATAGGATTTCTAGGCATATTGTGATGCGGTAGGATTCGATGGTCAAGATTTTAGCTGGAAAGATGAACAGTGGAGGATGAAGAAGTTAGAGGGAATCATGGAGATTGTTCCCTTTAATAGAACACTTTGCCAAGTGTTGAAGAGAATAAATGAGATGAAGGAGCCAAGTGTCCAAAGTTTGTTTCAAATTTGTTGAGGATAATTATATTTAAAAATTAGAGATATTTAAATTCATGAGACACTTGATGAGGTGGAAGGAGTTTAGAGAGTTATGTAGAAATGTGACAAAATTGAATTTAGAAATTCAAATTTAATGAGAGGGAATTAATCAAATAAAACAAATTAGTTAGATTTATTTATTTAATTAAATCATGAAGAAAATGATTTTAGGAAGAATTTAAGAAAGTGAACTATATAAATGAATTTCTCAATTTATTTATAAGTAGACAAATTAAGAGGGTTTATTAATTAAATACCTTGTATTTAATTAATCGATTATCCTGGCCGATTTTAGGTGTATACATTTTTCCCCTCTTTGAAGTGATGTGTTTACACATTGCTTCAAAGAAAAAATTGTTGGTGATGCTGACAAATTTTTCTGATATGCCCCAGACATTGAAATTTCAAGTGATGATGGATATATGCCCCCTCGGGAGATAAATCGATGAATTTTTGATTTTTAGGATTTTTTGAATTTTTTGATAATTTTCTGATGATTTGATGTTGATTTCAAATTTTTATGGTGCATAAACAATTTATCTCCCAAAAAATGATATTGAACTTGCCAGGTGATAAATTGATTAGTCAAGCCCCTCTGAAAAATAAAATAAATCAATCCCATTAAAATCCCACTAATCACCCTTTAAAAAGTTAAAACATGTGATTTAAAAGTCATTTGTGCATTTGTAATTTAAAAATTTGGAGTGATTGAGTGATTGAGCAACTTTGGAGGAAGATGGTGATTCCAGTCCAGACTCATCGATTTGAGCGTGTACGACGTCACAACCGCCCGACAGTGTATGGACCTCTGGTATGTACCTTGAAAAACCTCCTTGTAAATTTTGCATTTCATTTTTCCCACATATTTCATGTTTCAAATTCATATTTTCATGTTTTAGCGCATTAGGTTGCCAATATAGTGCATCCCTAGACTGGTCTAGTGCATCCAATATTTTAGTGCATAGGGTTGATTATTTAGTACATTCAGCTTTAGTATTGGCGCATCTAGTATATTAGCGCATAGAAAGAACTTTTTTGTGCATTTAGGAAATGAGTTAGCGCATACAGTCATTTAGCACATACAAGTCAAGATTTAGCGCATCTATGAAATTTTCTAGCACATAGAGTAATTTGGTGCATTGATGTAGTGAAATGGCGCATTGATGAATTTTGATGGCGCATATGGTAATTTAGCACATAGAGACCCTGTTATAGCGCATTGGTGAAATTATTTGGCGCATCCATGTTTTTGGCACTTTGAGACACCTGTTTAACATATCTAGGATAGATTGATGAAATTTATGTTAGACTCCTTGATTTTGATGGTTTTTGATCGTGTTAGCCTTTGATTTGATGATCTTGATAGATTAGATGATGATTGATCTCATGATAGGTGAGATTCAATGATAGGATGATGATGATTGACCTCATGATAGGTGAGGATCAATGATAGATGCTCGTGAGATTTGATCAAAGTCTCACCAGAGCTGATTTAGATTGGTAGGATGATTAATGTTTGATTGATTGATAAGATGCTGATTTTTTGATATGTTATGATGATAGGAGCCTTCGTCAATCTTGATGTCATGAGAGTGTTTCCCGAGGACTTGGGATTTGGTTCCACATTTGGATCAAGCTGATCTAAATGTGATTGGACGATGTGGGTTGACTTTTTTGGTAGATATGCCCCAACATAGGATTAATAGGGGGTTCCTGACCGCTTTGGCAGAGAGATTGATAGTGACCATAACACCTTTCACTTGTCCATTGGTGAGATGGCAGTCACACCAAAGGATATTTATCAGATTCTACAGATTCCCGTTGTTGGAGATTTGGTTGTATATGATTCCACTAAGCAAGGCGATACAAATGCATTGAGGAGAGTGTTCGAGGATGATCAAATTTGTGGCTATGAGATTCCATGGTGAGAGATGGTTGATGCATATGCCACATTGCCATGTGTTTTAGCTAGATTTATTGGAGGATTCCTATGTCCCGACCATAGGTCGAAGGGACTCTCAATTGAATGGGGCCAAACACTAGAGACCATGATCACACAACAAACTCGATATGCATGGGGATCTTGCATGCTTGCTCATTTATACCATGATCTACATCATGTTAGTGTAATTAATTAATTATTACACTAGCATAAGTTAACTTAGGTCTGCATTTAATCATTTAGTCCTAGGTTGCATTATTAAATAAATCATAAATAATGTTGTTGAGATAAGATTCCCTCTAGAAGATGAGTTGTCTTTTATAGAACTTATCTCAATCTTGTTATCATTCCCTAGGTAGTTAGCTAGGGTTTCATGTTGTCACATGTAGTGTGATTTGAACAATTGGCAACATCTTGTACATTCTAGGTTTAGCTCTTGGGCCTATATAATCAGGCATATGTACTCTTATAAATTATTTAGATCATCATTATAGAATCTCCTATTTGAATTCCATTATTGCATACTTTTTGTGTCATTGAATATTTCTTCCTGGAAAAGGTTCTCCATTGAAGACTGCAGCTTCATCAGAGACCCTATGCATCCATCATTTCAACACATCAGGTGGTCTACCTCAGAGCATCTAATTTATCAGCTAGGGTTACCTTGTTACAGATATGGGTTTGGGAGCACATAGCTGTCACTCGAATCATTGCAGAGAGACAACGACTAGCTGGGAGGCCTTACATTCATGGATACATAGGTCCAGTTGTCTAGCATAAGCTGGAAAAACTAGAGTACTGGTGGAGGGTTCTAGATGATTTGGATACAGTGATTTGGAGGCCCTACATAGGCTGCGAGAAGTGGCCAGAGGATGATATTGAGATGCCCTATGTATGCACGACTAGATACTTGATAGGAGGACACCCTTTATTATAGAGAGAATCCTACTGGGGAGAGTGTTGGGATAGTATGGCAAGGTATAGGGAATGCCCTAGGGAGTTGCTCATTATGCACATAGATGACATGATATTCCAGAGTGGGGGCCTATTTTATCATATGATGCAGCATGCCAGGAGTATTATGGATTGCAACTAGTGATATGGGAGTACCATAGAGAGATTATAGAGGCTACTTTACCAGAGGAGTATGCTCATTAATTCTTTTCACATCCTTCCCTGTGGATATCAAGTTTGAATGAGCCTACACCATTGTTAGAGGATGATCCAACACCGAGATGGAGGAGGGAGAGAGCAAGGATGATGGAGATGTAGATGGTGGAGATGGTGGTGGAGATGATGGTGGTAGACTAGCATTCGATGTGAGAGATCTCCGGTGGCTAGAAAATAACATGTGCAAATTGGGTTGCCCTCGCATTAGTAGCAAACACATATAACTTCTCTATAGGTTTAGGTTCAGACACTATAGGGATAGATAGCCACCTTGGCACCCGAGAGAGATGCAACAAGACAACGAGGAGAGAAGTTAGAGGCCTTGGTCGATAGGATGTAGAGAGTGGCCGAGGGTACCACCACAGGTGATATGTTTAGGGAGGTCACTCGGGTCACTAGAGAGGTTGAGTACTATCGAGGTTGATATCATTAGTTAGTGCCTATAGATCAGAGGGTTAGCTATTCACAGTCTTGATCAGGTAGGAGTCAGTCTCATACCACCAACATGTTGGAATAATTGATGTTGAATCATCCAATGAAGCTGCACACACTTCAAAGGATCTTGCCAAGAAGAAATTCAACCACACAGAAAGTGTTGCAACTAAGGGCATGCAAATGGAGATTAGCTGATTGATATCTAGAATATGTTACAAGAGTACATATGCCTAATTATATAGGAAAGAGAAAAACCTAAAATGCATAAGATGTTTCCAAGTTTTCAAATCACACTACATGTGACAACAAGAAACCCTAACAACCTACCTAGGGAATGATGACATGATAGAGATAAGTTCTAGAAAAGACAACTCATCTTCTAGAAGGGAATATTATCTCAACAACATTATTAAATGATTAAATGCAACCTAGGACTAAATGATTAACTTAAGACCTAAGTTAACTTATGCTAGTGTAATAATTAATTAATTACACTAACACCCCCCATAAGTGCAACTTAGGGAGGAAATGAAAATTCAATGATTATGCAGAGATGATGATGGGTCCCGGATAATGGCCATTTTAGGTACCCATGTACAAATGAAGATGCAACTAATTTCCCACAAACGGAGAAAAGGGGAAAACCTAGTGGGAAGAAAACCCCTCTCCAAAAAAAGAATATGAAATGTAGAAATGCGAGGAAGGATGGAGGACTCCCAAATATCCCCCAAGAACACCATCTGTCACATGGATACAATACAATCAATGGCCCCCCCATAGGAGGGAAATAGAGAGACTAGATAGCCCCCCCAGAATATGTGATCACCTGCAAAAAGGGTAAGTGTCTGAAGACAAAACATGATCCAATGTCGACAAACAACTTGTATTCCTTTCAGAAGAAACAAAACCAAGTGCAAGTGTTAAGATGCTTCCCATTCCGGATAGGAATTGAAGGAAAAAAGGATGTATGTGGATGTTGATGATGTCTCTAAAAGCTGCTCATGTGTCTCCTTGCCTAATGAAGATGAAGATGCTACAATCCACTCAAGTACATACCTAGTCAATGAAGAAGGTGACAAACCAAGATGATGTGGAAACTGATGCTGAACAAGATCCAAAGACGATAATGTGACGGTCCTTCCATCGAAGGAATACATGAAGACTTGATTGCCCCCCATAATGAAGTGTCCTCAAAACCACTAAAAGAAGTCTGAAACAACAAAGGTTTCCAAACCACATGTCTCTCATTGGGAACAGGAAAATCCAAAGGTAGATGCTGAAGAAACTTCGATGAAGAGGGAGGAAGTCTTATATATGAAATCTCTAAACAGAAACCAGGTGCCTCCAAGATAGTCTCAAGATCTCCAATCAAGGTTGATACAAAAGAATGAGGAGACTCAGAAAAATTCTCCAAAGTAGGATCTGAATAGAGGAGTGATATCTCCTCAAGAATGTTCTCCAAACCTATAGAAGTAGCCAAGTCAACAATCCTTGAAACAAAGCCAGCCTGTGATGTCAAGTCTAGAAAATTGAATGTGTACTGATGAATGATGATGGAAGCCTTAGTCAATGAATCTAGACAAGGAATCACTGAATATGAAGGCATACCAATAGTCTCTAATGGGGAAGAAGGATCATTTGAAGCAACCTTGTCAACCTCTTCGGAAGATTCAAGGCAATCCAAACAAACAACCTCCTGAATAGTAGTATTATCATGAGGTATCTGATATGAGGAATGACATTTTGAATCATGATCATTGGGGAATTGTTGAGTATCTGAATCTCCATATAGTTCCCAAATATTAGTCCAAAGGATGTGAGGACTATCACAATGATCAATAGATTCCAAAACATCACAATCAACATGCATTTCAATCACCTCTAAAATATTATATCTACTACAACCCCAAGCAAATTTCTAAACACCTTGACCTAGATGGGGAGTTGTACCATACAAATTTTGCAACAATGCAAGTGATTGGAGATGGTGGATGATCCCATCTTGCCATTGTTTATAGTTTCCCATGTGCAACATAGTCAGAGAAGGATAATATGCAAGCCCCATACTGTACAATCAAATTTCTCCAAAAAATACAAAGAGAATGAGCTTCAATATCAAATAGAAACTTCCAAAGATGATATGTAACTGAAGTGATGCCACCCAAATCAAAAAAACCTTTTCCCAAGCTTCAGGATATCCAAGTTATTGAGCAAATGCACCAAATTGAACAAAGCCAATGCAAGAGTACCTGGAGCTGAAACTGATCAAAATGAATGGACTGATGAAAAAAGCTTTGAATCACCTTCTTGATGCCACTAGAATCACTAAATTTCGATCAACGGTTGTGAAGATATGAGCTTTTGAGTCAAAATTAAAGTTTTGAATTTAGTTGACTATAGATTTTTCTGATAATAGAATACTACAAAACAAATGTCACCACTGGAAAGAGCACTGAATTACCTTTTCGACGGTGTCTCATTTGTCAATTTTTGATACCTTGGTGAAAAGTTATGATAAAATGAAAAAAAGGCCTAGATGAGGCACTCTGCAGGCTAAATAGGAGCAAAAATTAAGCCCCTCGGGCGCTAGCACTTGATCATTGATGTGATCGTACATGTATTTGAGGCAAAAAAAGACTCCCCTCCTGGGAGTGGCAGTGGGGCTGCAGAATCGGGTGGTCGGTTGTGGAGGGACCACCCGACGGTCGGCAAGGAGTACATTGGTGATGGGACGACTGGTGACACAAGTGGGGATGTGATGGGTTGGATGGTAGACCGATGGGTTGGATACTAATGGGTGTGATAGCTAGCTATCGGTCAAAGCAAATGGCTGACCAAAAAAAATGACCCCTGCAAAATAATAAATGCAGCAACTTCCCCTCTGCAAATTCTTTGGTGCAGCCGACAAAAAATTATATACAAATTTTTATAAAAACGAAGCCGAAAATAAAATTTTAAATAATGCCAATGGAAATTTAAAATTTTATTTAGATACCAACTAATATAATATATCTACAGATTAGAAAACTTGATGCCAATGGAAAAATCAAAACCCAAATTTTTTTAATAAAATGCTGACGAAGTATTAATATTGCAGTCGATCCAATTAATTTTTTTGCAAACTATAGAAAAATAGCCAATATTTTTTTTTGCAAAACAAATGTAGATATAAGCTCAATTTTTTTTCCTCAGAGGACAACTGACAGGGAGGATTTTTTTTATTGCAAATTTGTACGGATCGTACCAGTTGATTTTGCAAACCCTAAATACCTCTGTTGGCTCCCGGGTTGATGTGTTTGATTTTGATGAATGAATAGGTGATCCTAGGGTTTTGCGGCCTTCTGAAGACAATGGTGAGCTTGGATCTGACTCAATCTGCTCCAGAAATCAGCTTGGTCCCCGGGTGGAAACAAGTAGCCTGCGATGGAAACCTTTAAGCCTGTAATGAATCTCGCTAGCCCAACTTTCTTGATCCTGGGATGAATCTTCACTGGAATGGCTCTGATACCATGTTGGAATGATTGAAGTTGAATCATCCAATGAAGCTATGCACACTTTAGAAGATCTTGCTAAGAAGAAATTCAACTACACAAAAAGTGTTGCAACTAAGGGCATGCAAATGGAGATTATCTGATTGATATCTAGAATATGTTACAAGAGTACATATGTGTGATTATATACGCAAGAGAAAAACCTAAAATGCATAAGATGTTGCCAAGTGTTCAAATCACACTACATGTGACAACAAGAAACCTTAACAACCTACCTAGGGAATGATGACATGATAGAGATAAGTTCTAGAAAATACAACTCATCTTCTAGAAGAGAATCTTATCTGAACAACATTATTAAATGATTAAATGCAACCTAGGACTAAATGATTAACTTAAGACCTAAGTAAACTTATGCTAGTGTAATAATTAATTAATTACACCAACACAACATGGGTGTGACATAGCCACCACATAGAGATCCACTAGGCAGGGATCCAAGTATAGGTCCATCAGGTGCAGGTACATTAGGTAGTTTAGCAGGAGTCTCAAAGAGGCCAATGACGTTCAGGGGAGCACCAGATAGCTCCGTTTGATCATTTTTTATGTACTTTAAGACATTTGTATACACCGATTTAGCTGAGACATTATGATATATTGTCATCATTGTTGATATTGTATTTCTCTACATGTTTGGACATCATTGTACACATCACATTATTATTTTGAGATTATATATGATATTTAGCAGTGATTAGCGATCTATATGGGTTTATATGATTTATGATAGATGCCTATGATGGATGAATTTAGTTTCCATGTTATGATGCTTCTCTGATGTTTATATGTTGCTTAAATGATTATGACATGATTATGTGTGGATGCAATGATGATATGATAATGCATAGATTATGATTCTAAATGTTTTATGGATGATGTTTTATGCTATGAGATGGATGCAAATGAAATGTGATGCCATTTAAATTTGTGTTTTCTTGATGCAAATGTATGATATTGCTACACTATATGAGATGAATTTAATTATGCAAATGTGATGCAATGCACTTCTTTTCTTGTTTTTTGATGCAAATATTATGATGCAATATATGGATGGCTGTATGATTTTGATAATTCTTTCTAATGTATGCATGATGTAATGTATGGATGGATGTATGAGATGCAAATGATTATGCAACTACTTGAGAATGATATGGTTTTGTTAACGTAAATTATACTCAATCCATTTAATGATAGAGATAAAATTGTTTGAAAATTGTTCCAGCCTTGGAAAATCCTGAAATATAGATTTAAAACTAATATGGATGCAATCTAATCTACCATGCAGATCTAAAGATGCAAGGTTGTCATTGTAGCAGTTGACTTTTCATGCTTTTTATCATCATTGAGCCTTTTAAAATGTTGAAAGTGAGTACAAGCATCAATGGTATAATTATACCATGATGACCTGAGTACTACTTCCATGATTTTTGATATTGCAAGTTAACACAAGCATCTAGGCATAATTAAACCGAGATGACCTGAGTATTCCTCACATAAATAGACAAGAGTAAAACCTTTTCCTATGCAAATTTAGAATGTCATCAATGATACTTTGTAGAGCATGTCCCATGACAATTTGCACAGTAGTAATGATCAACTCACAGACAACAAATAAAGAAAAATCACACTCGTTCCTAGATTCTCTAGTTCATGACATCCTCGAGTCACTCCAGAGATATGATAACAAAAATCAAAGTTCAACAATTGAACATTCATGTCAAAGTGATAAAACCATGATTCAGAAGAATATCATTCATTTAGATTTGTTTTGATTGATTTTGTTGTTTGTTGGTTTGGATGGTTGTTTTGCTAATGATTATGATTGATTGTTCAATGTTGAGTTTTGTTCTAATTGATGTGTTTTCTATGTTTTCCATAATTTTGTTCATCTTTCTATTTTAAGCTCAAAGTTTATTACCCTCAATGAGTTCAAGATTTTTCCCCCAAGCTAGGGTGAGACACGACCGCAATGCCAAGATATGTACATGAGGTTCCTGAATGACAAGTAGAATGATGGTGAAATAAAATGATTGACACATACCCAAATAGATGGAAAAGCTAATCTATAACAAATAGCGCCTATTACCAAGTTTTCACGATTTGTTTTTATTAGACTTTTTCAAATTTTTATGTTTTTTTTTTCATTTTTTCATATTTTTTATATTTTTGATTTATTTGTATTTTTGATATTTTTGATATTTTTGTTGTTGTTACTAAGATGCTTGTTTTCCAGGTTTTCATCAGGGTAACCATTTTTTCAAGACATTTTCTAATTTTTTTTTGTATTTTTTCAGGACTTTTAATGTGCACTAGATGATTTAGGTGTAGAACTTCTTGAGATGCAGATTGTTGATAGGCTCATCAAACAAATCCCCTTCAGGTGTAGATAGTTGATACACTCTAGATTTGAACACTGACATAATGACAAAGGGACCTAGCTAGTTTGGTTCAAATTTCCCCTTCTTTTCTTGATCATGTTGATTACGTGGACTTTATTTTAGGACCAAGTCACCAAATTGAAATGTTGTGGGTTTTACTTTGTGATTATAACTTCTAGACATCCTTTGTTGATAGGCTTTTAGGTGATCCATAACTTGCTGATGAAACTCATCCAATAGTTCTAAATATTGTAACGTAGACACCTGATAATCTTCATCTGAAATGATCCCCTTTAGTGACACACAGAGTGATGGTAGCTCAACCTCAATAGGTAAAATGGCCTTTGCTCCATAGATGAGATCTTGTCAGGATGTAGATACTAGTATGGTAGGCCCATAGGGAAAGGTTTAGTTGAACGTGCCAGTCATGTCCAACATTGTTGACAATTTTCTTTAGGATCTTTAGGATGGTTTTGCTGGAGGCCTCTACTTGGCCATTTCCTTGAGGGTAGTATGGTGTAGAAAACTAATGTTGGATATGAAACCTTTCACAAAGCTCTTGGATGCCCTGGTTCTTGAAATGTCTACCATTGTCAGTGATAATGGACTGAGGAATGCCATACCTACAAATGATGTAATTTCAGATGAAGGATGTGATCTATTTACTAGTGATTATGGTTAGTGGAACAACTTCAATCCACTTTGTAAAATACTTCATGGTTGTGATGATGAATTTGTGTCCATTTTACAAAGGTGGGTGAATTTTACCTAGAAAATATAATCTCCATTAACAAAAAGGACATGTTGATGCAAATGGTTGTAACTCTTACGTTGGTGCATGTATAAGGTTTCCATGGATTTGACATTTTTGGCACTTCTTGACAAATTGAAAAGAATCCTTCATATTTAGCTAGTAATACCCCAAACATAGGAGTTTCTTAGCTAAAGTTAGTCCACTTGAATGAGTTCCATAGATACCGACATGAAATTCATGTAAGGCTATTTTAGATTCATTACGTTCTAGAAAACGAAGGAGAGTTCCATCAAGACCTCAATGGTAGAGTACATTCGTTATTAGGGTGTTTCAGGCAACTTGGTGGATAAAGTTATGTTTCTGGTTTCCGGATAGATCTGGTGGAAAGGTTTTATCTCTTAAATAGGCATAGATCTTCCCATAAATTGAGGACTCAACGACAACTAGATGGAAAATGACTTGGGATTCAGGGTTGTCGTAGGCAAGGTTAAGCACTTGTTCCACCATGAACTCATAATGGCTTTGTTGTTCAAGTATCTTCAAGAGAGAAGTGATTGTCGCCATTGCATCAACAAGTTTGTTATCTACTATTGCAATCTATTTGAATTTAATTTCAACAAAATAATTTTTGAAATCATCCACCATTCTCTTATATGGCATCAACTTGTCATCTTTTGTCTGATAATCATCGTTCACTTGATTAATGACTAGTTGTGAATCTCCATAGACTTTCAACTCTGTGATCTTCCATTTGACTACCACGTTGATCCCAATGATGAGTGCTTTGTATTCAACTGTGTTATTTGTGCAAGGAAACATGAGTCTGTAAGATTTTGGGATGGTATGTCCTTGAGGTGTGACAAACAGGATTCCAATACTTGATCCATGTTGCGTGTAAGACCCATAAAAAAAAAACATCTAGTGTTGTGATGATATGGTAAGGAAATATATGTCAAGAAACTCAATGCTCATTAGATGATCATCTTGAAGTGGATCTTTTGCTAACCGATCAACTATCATCTAACCCTTGATGGCTCTTTAGTCTACATATTGGATTTCAAAATCACTCAAAATCATTACCGACTTGGTTAGTCTTCCTATTAGGGCAGCTTTACTGAGTACATACTTCAATGGATCAATTTTAGCTATGAGCTTGACTATATGAGTTAACATGTAATGCCACAACTATTGAGTAGAAAATACTACTACCAGACAAGCTTTTTCAATGAAGGTGTAGTTGATTTCATAACCATTCAATGTTTTGTTGATATAATAAATAACCCTTTCTTTTCTCACAGAGTCTTCTTGTGCTAATAAAATTCCCAAAGATACTTTAGTTGTTGCTATGTAGAGTAATAATGATTTTCCTTCTATTGGTGGTACCAATATGGGAGGTGACATTAGATACTATTTCAGTTGATTGAAAGATGCTTCACATTTTTTGTCCCACTTGAAGGAAACATTTTTATGCAGTAAGTGATTAAAAGGATGAGTTTTATCTACCAGTTGTGCAATTAACCTCCTGATATATTGGAATTGTCCCTATAGAGATCTTAGCTAGCTGGTGTTCTTTGGTGGTGGCAACTCCATGATGGCTTTGATTTTGGTGGGATCCACTTCGATGCCCTTTCAATTGATTGAAGATTTTGTCTAAGATTTCCAAGTGTCCCACTCTAGTGAATGATTTAGCCAAAAGGTAATCTATGTAATCTTCCATAAAGGTGTGCATCATGTCATGAAATATGGTGGTCATTGCTCACTGATATGTGGCTCCTGCATTTTTCAAACCAAAAGGCATGACATTATAGTAGAAAGTACCCCATGGACACGTGAACATTATTTTCTCTTGTTATTTTGGTGCTATTTTTATCTGATAGTATCTTGAAAAGCCACCCATGAGTAATAACATGGCATGTCCTACTGTCAAATCCACAATGATATCAGTGTTAGGCAAAGTAAATCATCCTTTGGGAATGCTTTGTTGAGATCTCTAAAATCGGTACATATCCTAATTGATGAGTCTCGATTTTGGCCTAGTTAGGGGGGTAGAATCTCTTATTATTTGCTAAAGTTACCACAAACTTTGATATTATATGTTGAAACTTTTATATAGTTTCTCTTAGTCATAAGACATTTGGGACTAATTTCATTTCTGCTAGTTTTAATGATATTTACCTATTATGTGAACCATACATATTTATTTTGCATGTGATTGATGAATGTTATTTAAGGTGGTTATGATTATGCAATTATTATGTGTACTAACATTACCATGCATACATGATTGAAATGCTAAGTTGAGAAATGCAACTGCTAGCCGGTCAGGTTGAGGAGTCACACAAAGGTCAACTGAGGATGATGGTGGAAGATTCTCGTGTTAGCCGCATGTAACCGCCTTGTACCAATATTTAATGGCATTGAGCATTGCGGGCATTATTGTAGTGGTCAAGTCCACATTTGGGCATGCATGTCCAAACAAATTCCCCTACATGTGTAACAACCCTTTCCACTTTCTTCTTGCTTTCCCTAAATGGCATCCTCTCAGTTAGTGAGAGTTGATGACCCTATTTAGTTGATATAAATAAGGCTCAAATCCTCCTTCCTTGAGCTAGTGAGTTAGTGAGTCGATCGCCAAGTTCTTGTACAAGTTGATAATCAGCCATACTTTTGTAGTTACATTTTCTGATGAATGAAATAAGATTTTGAGTTGAGTATCTAAGTTTACATTAGTTTAAAGGATACTCATCCAAGGGGGTCCACTTGGTGAGTAATTTGTTCCTTTAGTTTAGTTAGATTATTGTTAGTTTTTGTTCAGTACTTAGTTAAGATTCTGGCATTGACTGTTCCTACAACCACTAGAATTCCATTCTATGATTGTTCCTATAGCCAAAGTGGGCAGAGTAGTTTCTTGTTGGATTCTTAGATTTTCCTTCTTGCTATGCATAATCAATTTAGACCTGATTGAGTGTTGTTCACCATTTTCTTTGTTTCCTTTCATGCAATTTACTTTCAGTATTAATTCTTTCTTATTTATAGAACGAATATGACTAATTTGAAATTTCTAGTGCACATACTATGCTAACCCATTTCAAGTTCATGTCCTTGGGTTGAAAATTTAAATATACCTTCATGATGGTTAAGATGGCTATTCAGGTCAAATGTCCTATCTCTAAATCATGGCTATAAGAACTTAGTTACTAGAATCATTATAGGAGGTGAACACTGATGCTGCCATCTAGTTTAGAAACTGGTTCAATGTTATAAATCCATTTAGCATAATCAATAGGATGGATGAACCCAACATCTAACAACTTCTTCAATTTTTCTTTTACCAACAAGGTGATATGTGTATGCATTTTCCTAAGTTTATGTTTGACATGTTTCACTCCAAGTGGTAGAGAGAAGTGGTGCATTATCAAGTCTAGATCTATACCAAGCATATCAGTGTAGGACCAAGAAAAGCTGACTTGTCTCTCTTCAAATAATTTGATGAAGCTAGGTTTTTCTTGATCTGTCAGGGATGCTGCTAGATGTAGGGTCTTCACTATTTCTACCATACCAACATTGATGGATTGTGTGGGCTCAACCACTATTGATGATCTTTCATGATAGTGTTCAGGAAGAGTGTCAAATCTACCATCCTTCATTGCCTCAGAGAGGTTTTCACCATTAGATGTGCTCTTTATTTTTACTTTTTCTTGATCTAATACTACCATTAAATGGTTTTCACCATTAGATCTATTTTTGATATTCATTTTGCAACTAGGAGATTTGGCACCCTCCTGGCATGCAACTCCATTATGAGATTCATGGGTGTAACTTTTTTTTTGGTTGTCACAATAAAGGAAGTTAATAATAGCATCATTGTTTGCAAAAATAGGGACGTCTAGAGGCTTGATTTTCTCCTAGTCAATGAGTTTAGGGTGTACTAATGGTAGAGAGTCATCAAATTGGTTTGGGTCAAAGGTGGTAAGTGTCATGATAGCAACATTTTCAAGGTATTTGATAGTAATGCCAAGGTCTATGATGTTACTCTCCTCCAAATTGTTTATCTCACTCGATGTTTGTTCATCCTCTCTTAAGCCATCGATACATTGTGATCCAAATTCAAGAGGTCTAGACCTTGAGCTTTTTGCCTCCATCCATATGGGGGTATACCTCTGTATTACATCAACTTCCTTATCTTGACAAGATTCCTCAAAAAATGAATCCCATACATACTCATTTGAATCAGTTTCAGAACTAGCTTGTAGTTGTAGGATTCACTCAACAACATTCTCTTTTGTGTCTTCCTTTGTTTCTTCTTTATAGCCTAGCCCTGTCTTGTATTTTGCATGGAGTGCGAGAGGCTAGATTGGTTCTACAATGCCTTCTTTTATTTTTCCAATAGTTCCTTGTCCTTCATAGCCCATCTTCTCTAAGATTGTTTTCCCTTTACCATATTGTTCCGTTTGGACATTGGAAGTTGATGCTTGTGATTGTTCTTCATCTTTGTACAACCAATTTAAAATTTCATCCTTAGATTCTTTAGCTTGAGTTCTTTCTTTTATAAATTTACAATCAAAGATTGCGATTGGTTGTGAATATTTTTGTCTCTATGTTGATTGCTGCCCATAGGATCTTGGTGAAGGTAATAACTATCAAAGGAATAATGATTGCTCAAATGAATATTCCCCCATGCCTTTGTCTTTTAATTGGATATTTTCAACCTATTTTGATAAGGAATTTAGTTTTCTTTCATGATTTGATGGAGTAGCATCACTAGTGTATTTGTCTTTTGATTGAACCTTTTCCTCAAGCTGATTTGACAAAGAATTTAATTGACTTTCATTAACTGATGAAGTCAAATCATTGATACCCTTATTCTTTGACTGATCCTTTTTCTCAACCCATTTTGACACAAAATTTAGTTGTCTTTCACTGTTGGATGAACATGGAGTGTGAGCTTCTCTGTTATGTGGCACAAAAGAATCTTGGAATTTTTTGAGTGTATTTCAATATTGGGGATATTTGGAATCATCTGAAATGGTGATTTCCTGTCCATTGAAAGGAAATTTCAAGCAATTGTGATATGTTGATGACACTGCTTGCATCTCATGAATCCAATGACATCCCAAGAGTATGTTGTATGCCAAATAATTATCTAACACCTAACAGATTATATCCTTTACCATTGGCCCTACTTGAATTGGTAACACAATCAATCTATGAGAGGATCTCTCTTCATCATCATACACCTTTATAGTGATATTTTTTCTAGCCTCAATGGCATTTTTTGAATATCCAAGTGCACAAACAAGTTTTAAAGTGCAAATATTTAAACCATCTCCTCCATCTATAAGAACATATTTAACTTGATGTTTGTGAATTATAACCTCAATGTGGAGGGTAGCATTGTGTAGATGGGTAAGTGATACGTCATCATGTTTGGAAAATGATAGGAAATGAGGTGCGGTCATGTGTCCCACCATAGCCTGAACTAAAAAATTTCTAGATTATTTGGTACTATGGTGGCTACTAAACCTTGTTCCAGAATTTCTTTGTGAGCTGGAGAAAGTTTTAGTAGTTCCAATATTGATATTTGAGCTAGGATTTTCTACAATTGCTCAACTATGTTGTATTGAGTTGTAGGGGCAACAACTTTCTTAGATGTATCTCCTTTCAATATCACTCTGGCCTGCCCCCTTATGGTTACATTGACAGGTTGATGGTCTTGTTTTTCTTTGATTATAATGACATTAATCTTATTGTCATTTGCAACAACATTTGTGATCAGATTGATTGGTATGATGTCATTAATTTGATGTGATTTTGTGTTAATGTCATGAAGATGAGTTTCAGCTGTAACAACACTTTGTTCATGTTCAATTGTGATGCCATTAACTTGATTCTCAATTGTAATAGTGTCTTGTTGGCCCTTGATTTTGATATCCTTGGTTTGATCTTCAACTACTTCAATATGATGAATGGTGGAATCATAAACATAGTTTACATTTTTTCCTTTGGTGTTTGATGAAGAGGACTCCCCCTTTTCATATTTATTTGGGGTCCTTCTATAAATATTTATTTTCTATCAATCAAATCTTGTACCGAATTTTTTTGTTGCATGCAACCATTTGTCTTGTGTCCTTTGTTTATGTGAAAGTCATAGTAATGTGCATCATTCCACCACAAAGGTTTAACTCTTGCTTCTGGTAATGTTATAACCTTGGCTGCAAGAATCTCCTTTAATGCTGATTCGAGTGACTGTCCCAAAGGTGTGAAACTTCTTTGATTTGAGGATGTTCAATATGGTGGTGGTTTAGATTCAACATTGTTTGGGTTGTTGTTTTGATTAGTGTTTTGGTTGTTTTTTTTATTGCTGGTTGGATTATTGTTTTGATTGGTCTTGGTGGCAGCTATTGTTAATTTAAACACTGGTTTTGCATTTTGTGTTTGAGCTGAAGCATCATTATGACTAGCATTTTTGTTTCTCTTCCAAAACTTTGGTTTTCATTTTTGTTATAATTATTAGAGGAATGTGTTGAGTTGTTTTCATTGTAAATTTTCAATACTCCTCTCTTGACCAAAGCTTCTTCAATTTTGATTCCATTTTCAATCAATTTTTCAAAGGTAGTGGAAATTGCAATTCAAGTCTATAGCTCATCTCATCATTTAGATTTTCAATGAAGATTTCCATCTTTTCCTTTCTAGGTATGGGATGAGAATATCTTGCAAAAACTCTTCTCCATATTTGCAAAAATATGAGGAATGATTCACCCTTTTTCTATTTTGTATTGCAAAGGTCTTTCATGGTTATCTTGTGTTGGATGTTGTAGGATTATTGGGTGATAAATTTCTTAAAAAAATCTTCAAATGATCTTATTCCTGGTGCAAGTTTGGAGAAACATTCCATGCATTGTCCACCTAGGCTACATGGAAACAATCTCATCAAATAAGTCTCTTCATGTGCAAATTCAAGGCTCATGGTTCAAAACTCCCTTACATGATCTATAGGATCTGTTTTACAATTGTATTTATCATACTTTGGGAATTCACAATGCTTAGGAAATGGTATCATGTTCATAGCTCGATCGAAAGGATATGAGAAGATGTCTTGTATCAAGTATCTTTTTGTGATTCCTCTTTGCATTTGATTGGTTAAGGCAACCACTAGATCTACGTTTGGTGGATTAGTTTGAGTCCTTTTGGGTGCTTGTTTCAATTGATTAACATCAAATTCATCAAGTAATTTGACACCTTGTTTAGCCAAGATTGAAAGGTATTTTTCTCCATCTTTTTCTGAAACTTTCTCCATGAATTTGTGGAATTTAGGATCTTGTTGTATAGTGTGGATGTCTTCCTCAGTTATTTCCTCACCTTTAGGTCTATGGAGTCTATGGAAAGGATTTTCTTCAGCTTCAACCATGGTGTTTTGAGTTTCATGTTCTTTTTCTTTAAGTTTCTACCTTTGTGATCTTGTTTGAATGGGCATAAAGTGTTACAATCTGACTAAACTTAGATCTTTGTTTGGAGGAGTGCCAAGGATAATAATTAAGTCAAATAGAATGACAAATTATATTGATAAGTCTAAGTTAAATCTAGTTATACAACTTCATTTCGTGATGAAAGGTGATAGATCCTGATGAGGAAACTTAGCTTGATAATCAGAGGTATGATGGATGTTTAGGCACTTTAAGGTGTTAGATCTCAGTTTATTTTGGATAATTTCACTTTTAAATGTCAGTTTCAACAAGTTTAAGACTCTATTGTGATTGAGGAATGATTTTGTGCTAACATGGATCCTTAACTCTAGTTCAAACTGATGAACAAGGGATGAAATTAGCTCTTTGGTTTTGAATTTATTGGATGCGCTAGAACATGGTATTGATGCACCAAAATATGGAATGGACACATTGATGAATAGGTTGGATGTGCTGGACAATTCCTCAGATGTGCTAGAGAATGGACTATATGCACTAAACAATGACTGAGATGCACTAGAACAAGGAATGAATGCACTAGAAGATGGGTTATATGTACCAGCAAATGACTCAGATGTGCTAGGCTATTGACAATATGCACTAGAAATAGCCAAGGATGTGTTGGGCTGCCCCTAAATGCGATGTCAACTGGATTTTCTATAGGTGAAATGTGCTAAAAGGTTTTGCAAATGCACTGGAAGATGGAACATATATGCGTTAGAAAATGACTTGGATGCACTAGAATAGGGAGTGAATGTGTTGGAAGATGACTCAAATGTGCTAGAATACAAGCTCAATGTGCTAGAACAAAGAATAGATGCACTAGTCTGGGGAATGCCACTGTTTTCTGATAGTTTGATTGATTTTTCTTGTTTTTCTGGAAGGGAATTGATTGTTTGAATGGATGTTCTTCTAAATCAGTGGTTGTAAATTTTTGTGTGTGATGTTTTCTTTGAATGTTATTTTAAAACACACATGTAAGATACATCAAACAAGTATAATTTCTAAGGTTGTTTATGATAATATTCAGTAGATTCCCACTTGGATTTTACTCTAGCTATGCTTACATTTAGCGGATGATTAGAAGCTTGACCATGCTGGCTCCCCTCCACGACACTCACTTCTCAGGTCAGCCAAGCTTTAGTTCTCATGAATCTCCCATGAAAAAATTTTCATCTCTACTAAAAGCCACAAGAATATGGGACAACTACAAAGGTTAGACCTATTGCATCAAAAAATAGAATGGGATTTTGGCTTACTATAACAAGAAGGTTTTAGTATAGGCATTCCATTCATGGGGGGTTATCCATACGACAAGAGACCATTGTTGTAACCCTCATAATACTTGAAATTTCCTCAAGTATCCAAACTTATATACTAGGTGGAAGTTGCTTGGATTTAGCCTATTCCCGGTTTGGGTCATTCCCTAGGGTGATTACTTTTTCCCACTAGGCAAGCCCTCTAAGGATAAAATTGCAACAAAATGAAAATAATGGGTCTAGGGTTTTGATCACTTAGTTAAGGGGAGATTATATGCCTACCACTCTACAAGAGCAATAGACATGGTGTTCATTTACCTCTCAATTAAACTAGGTTCCTAATTTAATCAAAAGAAACAACAATAACTCCAACCCCTGCAAAACAACCCTTAGTAGTTTCAGATTATTTATCTTTGACAATGTTCTTATAGTTTCAGCAAAGTCTTTGTCAGCGTTTAAAATACTTGCAAAATAGAGAGATATTGATTAATTCTTGGACTTTTTGAATTTCTACAAAATAAACCAGTTGCACTAAAAGATTACTCCTATGCGCTAAAAGAACTACCAAATATGCTAGAGAAACTAATAAATGTACTAAAATATAGATTGAAATTACTATAAATCCCCTTGTATGGGCCAAACAATAATCTAGATGCACTAAAAAATAGACTTGATACACTGTAACAAGGACTGTATGTGCTAGAAGATGTTTCAGATGTGCCAAAAGAACTCACAGTCATGCTGAAACTTTTCACATCAAAACTTGTAAACACACTTTCTAGAAAACATCAATAAAATTGGGGGCTTAGGCCCCAAGGTGGGTGACAATTTATGTGTGTAGTGAAATGTTAGTAATAAGTAATAAAACAACACACATTCAACGAAATTTAATATATTAGAGAATTGAATCATAGAATTAATCGAATTCAAAACACAATCAATCCCTAAAACCATTCCATTGTTTCCTATCTCTAAGGATTCCTTTAATCATAATGGCTCTCAAATTTTACTTTGATGTAGAGACAGGGGATTCAAAGAAACTCAAACCATTCACCCATCTATTAGAGGCATCTAAAAAGATTAAGATGGTCAATTTGACCAATCCAACTCACTCACAAAATCTAAACCCCAACAAGTGTGTAACTTCCCTTAAAACACATCTAAAGGCTTCTAGCCCTTAAAAGACAACAAATGGTGATATCTTGTAGAGAAGGTCTTTAAAATATCTTATAGACACCCTTTGAAATTCATAACATCACCCCACACAACATTCCAATAAATTCACCAAGGTATCTTTGACATAAAATAGGAAACCTTTAGACTGCTCTGCAAAAAGGCTACTAGGATTATCCATGTTTTACAAATAAGGTCCCTTCCAAAAACTGTAGAAGTTGTCAAAACCAACTTCAGAGTCCAAGAACACCTGCATGCAAATGGATACCTATCACAAGGAAGAGAATGGACAAAAAAACAAATGAGGGTTTGAAGCTCTGAAATATGAGAGATTCTATTATCAGATCAAGAGAAGTGAAAAATATACAATGGATCAATCCTTAAGAAAGGAGATCATGCAAAAACTAAAAGAAACCCTAATAGGTAAACATTTAATAATTAATATAATTATTAAATGTCACATTATGAAAACTAAAGTGAAAGCTTAAGAAGGGAATAAAGGTAACTTAATTAACATAATTAAGTTAAAACCTTTACTCTAACACCCCCCCTTAAGATGAGCAAGAATGCAACTATAAACAAGTGCATGAAAGAAAAAGAGGGTCCCAACAACTAGGCCTGATTAGGTACCTGAATACAACCAAATCTTTGTAAAGTGGAGAAATAGAGAAAACCTCATGGGAAAAACTCTACTCCAAAAAGAGATGCAAAAAGAAAGTACAAATGGAATGTCTCAAGAGACTCTCTTGAGAACATATGCAGATATGCAATCAAATAACCCCCCATGAGAGAGAGTGGAGACTCCAAAGCCTCCCTAGAATGAAAGAACCCCTATGCCAATGATCAAACCAATGTGTCTCCTGAGAGGAAGAGGAAATCCCTGGATGTGAGGTAAAAATGGAAGTCCTAGATGATGTTCACTGAAGAACTGAACTACAACATGAGTGTCTGAATAAAAAAATGGTGAATCAAACAACTCAAGATGATCCTGAAATGGAATCTCCAGTGAAGAAGGGATAACTGGTGTGCTGAAACTGTCATCTGTGAGGAAAGGAATATCCTCTTGTATGGCCTCAAGAACTACACTTGATGGCTCGATGAGTGGAGCAACAATGTCAGTCACAACTGAAGAGGTATCCTGCTAAACAAATGTGATCTCAACAGGAGGAAGAGGTGTAGAAGTCTCAACACTAGTCTCATGAACAAATGGAAGAACACATAAGTTCAAGTGACCAAACTTATCCTCAGATATTGTATACTCTCTTGTAGAAAGAGAGGGAGATGGTGGACCAAAGTTTTTGAATGCATACAATTGGGAAGAATGATCAATTGTCCCTATTGCAACAATACTGCCAGTCTGAGTGTCTCTGATGTGCATTGAATCAGGTGTGAACTCAACTATCTTCCCTGTCCCACTGTGTGTAATCTGATAGATGGAGATAAGGTTAGTGGTCAAAGATGGAACAAATAGTACATCATTGAATGTACCATCATCAATGTCAATATAACCTTTCCCACATACACTCATATAAATGTTATTACCCATCAATATGTGTGGTGAGGATGCAGCCTCGAAAGATGAGAACATGTCCTGAGAAGATGCCATATGGTGTGAAGCACCTGAATCCAGTAGCCATCTAGATGAATGTGAACTGGTGGTTGCACATAATGCGTGACCCTTATCTGGGGCCTGTCCATCTATCTGGAATGATGGTGAAGAAGAAGACCCACCTGATGTAGATGAAGAAGAGTGATGAATATGGTTCTTCTCAAGAGGAGCTGTCAAATCTGAAACCTATTTTGCATATCCATCTATCTTCTTCTCATAACACTTGCACTCATCATGATTTAGCTTAGTGCAATAAGCACACTTAGGTCTATCTTTCTTTGATGATTCCCCCTTAGGAGAAGGTGAATCAGAGGTGTTCTATGAACTAGAATCCTTCCAATGCTCTATGGTCTTTGGTTTCTATTTCTGCTTCCCCTGAGATGACTATGCTACCAATGCTTGGTGCAGTGATCCTGTGAGAGCATCCAACTGTGATATCTTAGCCTGCTCTTGTGTCAAATGATCACAAAACACCTCAAAAGAAGGAATCGTAAAATGTGCACTGAAGGCATCCATAGTGGAATGGAAGGTAGATGAGAATAACTGAAAGTTCCCACAAAGCTTTGACAAATCAAGTAAATACACTCTGTATCAGTCTTAACCTTACCAAAACCCTGTAGAAGAGATCTTTGTTGTTTGAATTTCATCAGAAAGTCCTTAACAGAGGGAAAAGAATTAGGTACAAGTGAAGTCAACTCTACCTCAATCTGTAGTGCATGAAACTGATTGATGGTACCAAATAAATCATTGAACTTGGTCCACATGTCAAGAGGACTGTTACATGCATCAAGATGAAACAACAAGCTATCTGAAACATGTAAGGAAATCAAACCCATAGCCTCATCCATCTTATTTCTATGCTGTATAACCTCAAATGGCCTTGTGAAAACTGGTTGAACCATATCTAAATAGGACCACAACCCCTTTGATTTGAGAAGACGTGTCATGAATGCTTTCTAGGTATGATAGTTATGAGGTGTGAGAAGTTCAATAGTAGAAGTGTTTTCGGCCATGTTTGGAGAGGTTTTAATGGATGGTAAATGTGAATTTTTTTTGGTTTTCTGAAGTAAATGATAGAAAGCAAGAAAGAAAACTCCCCCCACAATGCAAAAAACCAAACCCCAGTAGAGATTTTTCAGCAGAAAAGTAGGAAAAAGCATAAAAGGTTTCAGACTAAAACTTGTGTACCCAATAAATATTCTAAAAAAAATGATAGTATATCTGAATAGAGTGCATTCATAGGTTTCCGATGCCTATTCGTTTTCGAAAAATGGAGCAAAAATGAGAAAGTTATGCCCCTCGAAGTGCAAAAATAAACATCTATCTTTGACTGCGAAAAAATGCATACAAACTGAAAAATTATGGAAAAATTCCTATACCATCAGAATGGGCTCTGAACCAGCTTTCCGATGCCTATTTTTTTTTGAAAATCCGAGAAAAAATTCCCATTTTATGTCCGATTTAGTGCAAGTTGCTCAAAAGGGTTTAAAAAAAAGTTCACACAGCCCTCAAGGGCTAAAAAACCTTCGGCCCCTAGTCACATGGCCGACTAGGGGGCTGGCGCATAGGAGGTGGAGCATGGGCGGCATGGCGGCGGAGCTCTAGTTGCCAGTCGGTGGAGGTGGCTGCCCAATGGCGGTTGGGTGGCCAATCGACGAAGTTGGTGGCTCGACGGCAATTGCGGGCGGTCGCCGCCTCTACTAGTGGCCGCTTGGCTGCGCAGTGGCAGCGGACCAGTTTTAAACTGGCCGCGGGTTTTTTAAACCCAAAATTTGATATTTTTTTTAAATTTTCAGCCTCGTAAACTATGGCTGTACAACCTTGGGGTAAAATATTTTTTGCTTCGTTGATCAACTGTGGTCAAAATCGATGAATGAATAGTTGATTTAGGGGTTTTTGGATGCTGCGAATCCAACGGCGAGGTCCATTTGGGCTCAAAGTGAACCCAAAAAATGAAGTATGTCGGATCCACAAAAAAAATACCCTGCAAAACTGTATATGCTTGATCCAACCCTCGTAGCTCCAAATTCTTCAAACAAGAATAGGCTGCAGCAGATCCGCTCTGATACCATGTAGACGTTATCAAAACCAACTTCAGAGTCCAAGAACACCTACATGCAAATGGATACCTGTCACAAGGAAGAGAATGGACGAAAAAGAAAATGAGGGTTTGAAGCTCTGAAATATGAGAGATTCTATTATCAGATCAAGAGAAGTGAAAAATATATAATGGATCAATCCTTAAGAAAGGAGATCATGCAAAACCTAAAAGAAACCCTAATAGGTAAACATTTAATAATTAATATAATTATTAAATGTCACATTATGCAAACTAAAGTGAAAGCTTAAGAAGGTAATAAAGGTAACATAATTAACATAATTAACTTAAAACCTTTACTCTAACAAAAACCTTGTACTCACTAAACCTCTTTGGACAATCACTTAATGTGACACAATACATCAGATTTACAGATCAAAACATCCACTTAGACCCTCTAAACCACAGATTCAAAAAACCCTCCACTTTCAATGCAAATGCCTAGGGTTTGTAGGAACTCACATTTTCAAATCCTTCCAAGCCTCACCAAAGCATCAAACAAGTTTGACTGGTTCTGCATAAGCATTCTATACCATCACAAACCTGAATCCATCAACAATTCACAAAATCCCATCTAGAAACCACCATTTTCATACACAAATCACCGCTACCAGCCCTAGGACTTGATTCCAACGACACAAAACACTTGTTATTTCCTCACAAAAGATACTAAACCCCTATCCTACTCTTTTTCAGGCCATTCCTATGAGAAACAAGGTCAGACAATAAGAGGAATGGCCATTTTCAATTTTTAACTCACAAAATTGTGTCTCACTGGTTTTTACCAATCACCTTTAGAAAACCAACTAGATCTTCCTCTAAAATTGATGGAAATCCCTCAAAATGGATTCAATGGAATCTTAAAAAATGTTTCTATTAAGCCTTGATGGATTTACATCAACACCTAATGCAAAAGTTTCTTGTACGACCTATAAAGAGGCAACAACACATGAAAAATAGTAAATTCTTGTAAAACAAAGCAACAAAAGAGTTTTTATTCATTCAAGACTTCTTCAATAACTTCCACTCGAGCCTCTCAAGGATTTAAATAGTCTTTTACACCCTTCTCTAACTGATCCATTCCCTCAACTAACTAAAAACCAACTTTTAAACAAGTAACCATTGCATTTCAATTTGTTGCTTTAAGCAACTTACAAATTTGCAACTTTAGACTCCTCCAACCCAATGACTACAACTAATGACTTCTAAATCACATTTAATTTACTCCTAACACATCATTAATATCTCCCCCCTATAAAATCAGTAAATTATCACTCTTGTCCAATTACATACAAATCCAAATTTTTCCTTCAAGGCTTACATTTTAGTACAAGAGTGCATATGTGCACATTAACCACCAAGACACAAAAACTCCATAATTACATGAAGGAATGGCCTATTAGACCTTATTTGAAATTATATGAAAAAACCTATAAAACTCCTAAACTCACCCAAACACTTTATGACAAACCATTACCAAGACCTATTTTGAATAATGGTTGTGGGTGCCCCTGCACCATACTTGAACTATGACATTTTAGAATGACAACCTAGAGAATGGATGTTGTAAAATGAAAGAATCCTAGTTCCTACATGATTTGATAAACTATGTGATATGTTGTAAATGATAATGGTGATATGATAATGGATATGATACTAAAGACTAGGATGCAAATGTTGTGTAAAACTACTATGATAATGGAAATGTGGCTAATAAACTAAGCCATGATTCTAAATTTATATGCTTCTACTATGCTAAATGATAGATTCTCTAAATGCTCTAAATGCTCAAATGCTCAAATGCTCTAAGATAATTTCTATAGAGTAGATTCACTCAAATATGGGATATGAAATGCTGGAGAATGATTCTATATTTATAGAATTTCCAAGGCATATTGTGATGTGGCAGGATTCGATGGTCAAGATTTCAGCTAGAAAGATGAATGGTGGAGGATGAAGAAGTTAGAGGGAATCATGGAGAGTGTTCCCTTTATTAGAACACTTTGCCAATTTTTGAAGAGAATAAATGAGATGGAAGAGCCAAGTGTCCAAAGTTTGTTTCAATTGTTTTGAGGATAATTCCATTTAAAAAATAGAGATATTTAAATTCATAAGACACTTGATGAGGTGGATGATGAGGTTGAATGAGGTTAGAGAGTTATGTAGACATGTGACAAAATTGAATTTAGAAATTCAAATTTAATGAGAGGGAATTAATCAAATAAAACAAATTAGTTAGATCTATTTATTTAATTAAATCATGAAGAAAATGATTTTAGGAAGAATTTAAGAAAGTGAACTATATAAATAAATTTTTCAATTTATTTATAAGTAGACAAATTAAGGGGGTTTACTAATTAAATACCTTGTATTTAATTATTCAATTATCCTAACCGATTTTAGGTGTATACAGCTGGATCTACTGATTCACCCCCATTTTAGTATATTGTGTGGCCTTCATAGTAGATACATCCACAATTGATTACCATTTATCATATTTGTGTGCACTTAGGTATGCCTCAATCCTTATGCTCCAAAACACATAATTTGTTTTATCATACAATTTTTCCTTGTATGATGAGAATCCATATCCTTGTTGTCTTGCCATGAGTGCTAATGAAAGATCTTTCTTCAAGTGATTAGGCTATACTATGAAGTAACCTACTCTAATACCAATTGATGAGCATACAATTATACTAAAACAGGGGTGAATTAGTATAATACAAACTGTGACCAATTTAAACTTAATCAATCATAACAATAGTAACCATGCAAGATCTTGACACTTTTTTATTAAGATGGGTAAACACTTTTGATCTAGAGCTATAAACCAGTGAGGTCAAAAATTGGGGACCTCATATGCAATATAAATTCTAAAAAATTCCACCCCAATGGGGTTTAAACCTTGATGGAAAGAATGACAACACAACAATCCAACCATCACACCAAGCCACTATTGGTGCAAGATCTTGACACTTAAGTACGGAAGAAGAGAAATATTAATGTGGGAACCCTTACAAGAGAAAACCATGAAAAAATAATTATATATGTATACAAATTATTACAATATTTGTAGGCACCAACCCATAAGAGACACCAATCCCCTCTTATAATTTTTTTGAGAACCAACTGACTGGTGACACCAATCCTTGCAATTGAGCACCAAATCAACAAGAGACACCAATCTCTTTATAAGGCACCAACCTTATATGCAATATTTGTTGGAACATAACTATCTATTGAGAATCCATCAATAGTGATTTTTCCATTTGTCTTGCTTCCTCTATTGCACAAATATTTTGGAGTCATACCTGGATGGAATGGATCTCAAAAAATTTTGAACAATGATCTTTCACTTATTATCCAAGCCCTCTTTTTGTGTTCACAATATCATCAACTTTGAGAAGGTAATCTGCAACCTTTTCTTCTTCACTCATCTTAAGACTTTCAAACTTGTCTTTGAAGGTTTGTAGCTTTTCTAACTTTACTTTATCATTGAATTCATTGATTTTCTTTAGCTTTTCCCAAAAATCATGTGTTATTTGATAATGAATCACTTTGAAAAACACATAGTTTGACAAACCACAAAGAATAACATTCTTTTCTTTAGCATTGTTCTCATATTCTTTCTTTCCAGCCTAGCCAGTGGGAGGTATAACATGAATTGCATAACCATTAACAAATGACATCCAAACATTAAACCCAAATGAAGATAAATATGATTGCATTTTGATGCTCCAAAAATAATAGTATAAGCCATCAAAGAGAGGTGCCTTGTTTGAGGAGGAACCTTCTTGACAAGCCATCTTGTGTTCACAAACCAAGATCAACCCAAGTTGATTAAGCTTCTTCCAAGGGAAGCAGTGATCTGATACCAATTGTTGGAACAGAACTATCTACTAAGAGGGGGGTGAATTAGTAGATCAATTATAATTTAAATTTTAACACTTTATACAGATTCGCTAAACAAAGAGATAAGCACACACACACACAATTGTACATGTAATACTAGATATACGTGGAAAACCAAAGATGGGAAAAACCATAGTGATAATAACTTCTTGAGTCTAATTCTCAAATCCAACCTCACAATGAAACTATTTGATTAAATTTATTTTAAGGGAACTAAACCTAAGGAGACACCTAGTGGAACCCTCAAAATTTCTTGTTCCACTAATCTAACATTCCTTTGGTGGCTTTTGGTCTGAATTTGAATAGGGTTTAGGGTTTTATGTTGAGGAGTTGGTTTACTTAGCATATTTTCTCCTTGTCTAAACCATTGTCTTTTGATCTAATCCTTTGTTGACCTTCTATTATCTGACTCAAATAATATTAAAATAACTTAAGTCTTTTATGTTCATGAAATGATCGGCCCCTTATGGTTACAATTCCCCGTTTACCTGTCACACAATATTTCCTTTATTACTTTGGTCCGGGGGTTTGATTTTATAAAGTTGAAAGATTTGAATTATTTGGACTTTACATCCTTTACAAAAACTAATTTTATGTCCCTTAAGGCCTTATCCTATGTCCCCCCTAGGTATTCCCTCTTTTAAAACAACATTTGGTCACATGCTTAAATCCTACCACTTAAAACTGTTTGTATCACTCATCGCAAAAGTCTTTCTATCCATCGGGTTCATTACCAGAATGAGCGATGAGCCTTTGAATTTATCTTGTATTGCATATCACAAAAGGTGTTTGGTTTCCATGTATCATTACCACAATGAGCAATATGATTTTTTCCTTTTATATCACTTATCGTTGACGATATTTTGTTGTTTGCTTCCACTTCAGCAAAGTGTAATGAACATTGTTTCTCCTTTGTATCACACCATCATAGAATTTTTTTATTTTTTATTTCAATTATTGCAATGAGAGATATGAAGTTGAAGGAATAGTGGGCTATGATCTTGCCATGTGTCTACATTTGGTTCCATTGCTTGCTTCCATCTCCAAATCAACTATGGTGAGCAGTGATGGACTAAGGCTATATCTTTGTATCGTGGGGAGTTTATCTTCACAAAAATATAAGCGTCTTTTAAAAACTTCAATGATGAGCGATGGAGCATATAATGAGGAATAATCCTTCCATCAGAGGTGTTATCATTCATCGCTAAAGTTTGGGCCTAACTTCAAAACATTACTGCGATGAGAGATGGAGTTATAAATGGTTAATGAACATGTGGGTGGCTACGTGGTATCTCCCTAAGGTATCAACACTTTTCTAAAGAACACTTGTAGGAGCAAAGAGCCATGGTCAACAGGAGTTGTAGATCATGTTTTAATTCAGAGAGGATCGATGACTAGAATTTAAACTTGAATGACTACTTGCAATTTCACTCATGCGAGCTATCTATAAGGCATTAATGGAAGGTATGTTCCATCCTTGTGCCATAAAGAGGGTTGTTAATAATTTTTCTTCCACAATTGTAGTCATCGAGAGCTAGAGAAATCATCAAGTGAAGAAAAGAAGAAAGAAGAGCTTAGGAAAGAAACCTTTGAAGAACAAACTCCTAATTTTCCTAGGTAAGTCAAATTCTATACCTCTGTAAGTAGTTTCATAGCATTGGGTGATTGAGGAAATGAGTAAGTAGCTAGAGTTTGCAATTTAGGGTTTTTAGTCTCTATTAGTAGGTGAATTGCAATTTTATACACATAGGGTTTGGGGTAGATGAGTGAAGTTTGTTTAAAATTAATTTTGAAACCTGCAAATTCAAAGGATAAAATTATAATTCATAGTTACCTTGGAACCCTAGTTTTATTGCACTATAAAAATGAGCGAGCCCAATGAATCATCTATCAAACCAAAGAAGAAACCTACACAGAAAAGGGTCAAAATACCTAAACCTCAATATGATAAGCCTAAACCTAAAACACCTAGAAAACCTTCAAAGAAGAGAACTGTTAAGAAATATTACCCTCATTTCATGGAGGCCCCTAAGGACCCGACTACAGAGGTGAAGTCAATTGGAAAGAGAAAAAATCGTGAGTGTGCATTGATAGCTCATTTTCAGGATTTAGCTATTGGGGTTGCTGATGTAGTGCTATCATAGAGTGGTTGGGATTTATTTAAATATATTCATTAGTTAAGATAGCCTAGTAGTGAACCAAGGGTCGGGGCCCCGATGCCGAAAAGACGGTCAAGTTCGGCCATTTGGAATAGTGAAATCGGAATGGAATCCCAGAGATGGAATTCCAAAGTTCAAAATCTTGACAGCGTCTGGACGTTTAGATTTTATGCATAGAAAAAGGGGGACTGGGTTCCGGGAGTCGGAAAGATGTCCCGGGATAGCCGTTCGGAACTTCGAAAGCAACACGGAATTTGGGACATGGAATGTTGGAAGTCAGGGTCTAGCAACAATTTGAACATTTGGTTTTCCTAAAAGTTTTGAGATGGATATCATGTGCCCGGGGTCCAAGGGTCGAGAAGACGCTCAAGGAAGGTTGTTTGGAATGGTAGAGGCACAATGGAAACCTAGGGAGGGAATTCTGGAGGCCGGGACCTGGGGGTACGGTGGACACTATCATTTTCTAAGTTTAAATTTGTGTCTGTGCATGAACGACCGTAGAGAGGTCCGGGCCCGAAAGGCACCACCAACTATTCTGCAGAAGAACGACAGAGGGGTCAAGTTCCAAAGATGGATTCTGATGGTTTCTCGTGGTGTTTCTTGATTTTAATTGGTGGGTTTTGAGCTAGGGGCACTACACTACCATGTTTTAGTTCATTTTATCTTCCCCTTAATATTTTCGGTTTGAATTCTTGAAAAAGAATGAAGATGAGGCCAACGACGAACCTACCTCGAATTCTTAGAGAATCTCGATGACAAAATCCTTTCGATCGGTGAAACAGGTGCTCGGGCACGAAGGCAGAAAGAGATGGGGCCGGCGAGCTTTCAAAATTTCACTCTGTCATGTGAAAATGATAGGTGAAAACTTGTTTAAATAGCCAAAATTTCAATTAATGCCACAATTAATGCTCCATACAGTGGCAGGAAAGTTTGGTGAGTTCAAATTTTCTGAGAGGCAGCGGGTGATCAAGAGTCTGGTGGCCGAAAAGATGTCAAGCCACGATCTTTTCGAAAATCTGTCAAGTGAAATGTAAACGGCGACGAGAGATCTGGGGTCCAAGGTCCGAGGTCTAGGAAGATGGAAGCTAGCGGCCGTTTGGAACGACAAAGTCCGAAGGGAAACCTGGGAAAGAAATCTCGACAGGTTAGGCCCAAAGGGCCGAAAAGACATCATGCAGCTACTGTTTGGAATGGTAGAACCGAAACGGAAACTTTAGAGGGGAAACCCGAGGGTCCGGGCCCAGGAGGAGCCACGAATGCCAGAAAGGATGACAGATAGGGAAAACCCGAAATGACTTAAGATTTAACACTTTTCCAAGGGGCAAAATTTGGTCAACTTAATATGTGACTTTTGAGAATATGTTGACCTGTTAGGGCGCAAAAATGGGCATGCAAAATAAGGTGAAGCAAAAAGGACGTGGCCAACAAAAGAGGAAAGAGAGGGTCCCCATTCTGAATGGGGTGTGTGTGCAACATGCACAATAGTAGGCTTGAGCTTTTTAGGCTTATTAGTGTCATTCTTGGATCCCACAACCATCATCCTCAACTCTTGTAACCTAGGAATCCATGTTTCCATAAGTGGAATGGCTATCTCCTTATGAGTATCAAAAGTGTTTATATCAAACTTAATGGCAGAATAGCTAGCATGAATGCTATTCAATCTGTTATTGACTCTCCTATTTAAATGTTCCAAAACTATAGTGACAATCTTCATATTGCTAACAAAAATTTCCCTATTATGTTTTCTTTGTAATCCTTTAGCTATTCAAGAACTCTTCTTTTTTGACACCTTCTTTTGCTCATGGTGATCCTAATGTATCTGGCTCCAGAATTGAGATGGGTATAGTTACCATATTGTAGGTCACAATTTCCCATGAAGAACTTGTTGGAGGTGGAGTAGCAGCAGTTGTTGTCTCATTTGAAGAAGTGGGAGAAGTAGAATTAGTCTACATTGGATCATTGTGTTGCAAAGTTTACAATTTCTCTTTTGACAATGCTATTTTTTTTGTAGCTACATTTTTTGTTGATTCTTTCCATAATCAACCAACAAATCATTGTATTTCTTTCTGAATTGCTCCTTCTCTATAGTCACTAACTCCACTATAGCTTTTGTGAATTGGGCCACATTTACTGACATGGTGGCAGCCTCAATCATTGAAGTGTTATACACCCTCTTTATTATCAAGCCTCCCCTATAATGTTTAGTAGGCTCTACAATGTTAGGCTTCTTTGTGTTGGGGGATAAGGCCCATATGGCTTGTATATCCCACTACTCACTAAATGCATATCCTTACAGTGTTATGGTAGCTTCCTCCTTAGAATTGTTCAAGGGCCTATCACATATTTTTATCGTATCAAAAGCAATTGCAAAGGCTAGGTCCCATTCTGGCAATAACAAGACACCACTTTTGCTTACTAGCTCTCTACCTTTAGTTGTAGTCATTCCTTGAAATTTGTCTTTCATGTATTTTATAACCTGTGCTTGAATGGTTGCATTAGGTAGCTCTGGGTGGAGGCTTCTTTTCAATGAAACGTTATTGAGAAAATCCTCCTTCTTATATGTATAAGAAAAATCCATGAAAGCCTTAGATTTCATAGAGGAATCACCATCAATGAACCTTGTACATGCCTCAATTCTAACACCATTAGTATTATTTACTCTGGTAAGGTCAACTTTACTCAACCTTAAACCCAACTGTTGTGGAACTACCTCTCTTGGTGGAGAGGGCATTCCTCATTTCATCTCCTCTTTTGATACCCATATCTTATCATCAAAATCATCTTTATGATCCTCTAAACCCTTCGATTCAGTCTTTTGTTTCTTCAAAGTTGGTGGCCTCGGTGGTGATGAATGCCTAGGTGGGGAGTCAATTTCAAAAATCTCAGGTCTAGTTGACCTTGGGGAATATGGAGGTGGCACCTATGACACTGGTGAAGGGGCTCTCCACTTCTTTTGTTGCAAAGAGATAGAAGTTGTATCTTCTTTCTTTGCTTTATTCTTCCTCATGAAAACAATCATTTTATGTTCTTGGGGAGGCTGATGTGTTGGCCTTTCCTCCATAATAGGGACTTCTCCTTCATCTTGTCCCCCCTTAATAGGAGCATTTCCTTTGTCCTAAATTATCTTCTCACCTTTTAGGTGACCAACCACCGTCTCAAAATTTTGGAACGTATATTCCATCCTTTGCATCTCATTGGGAATTTCCATGAGAGTAATGAATTCAAGGTCCTTCTCCCTTATTTTTCTCTACATTTTATCAAAAACTATCCACTTATCTTTTCTATCCTCCTACTTTAAAAGATAAAAAATGTTCTCGATTACATCCTCAAGATATTGGAAGTGATGGGTAAAATTGGAACTCTTGTTCCTCATCTTTAACCAATCCATAAATCCTTCAGGATCGTAGGTCCTTGTCCCTGTTCATGCCCAAGGGCTTGAGTAAGTGATTTATTTTATCCCAACCTCCTTTGATCATCACAAAATTAGAAAAGCATGTATATGAAGGGAAGAAAGTTCCCTTTCCCTAAACTTTCAAATGTTTTTTTCCACTTTTCCAAGTTGCCATATCACTTCAATAAATCCAATTATTTTTGGCACATACTTAGGCAGCAAATAGGGTGAGACAAATGTACCATAAAATCTCAAAATTGTATATGTGTGATAGGGGATAATATCTTCCCAATTATGATCAAAAACTAATTTAGGTTTCTTGTCCTTGGGTCTCAAGAAATCATGCAAGGTCTTGGGAATCCTTGGCATGTTTACAACTAGAGCCCTCCTCAAATTAGAGGAAAACGAATTCTCAAAGACCACATAGTCAAAAATTTTATCATCCTTGTCTAGGATAGTAGTCCAACATTGGATAGGAAATTACAAGTCACCCTCCATCATCTCTAGTGTCATATCTTTCCCAAAGTAAGTTGAACGCTTGAACAAAATAATGTGCATAAACAATGAGTATCAGATAAATTTTACTCCAACTTCTCCTTTCTTCAACCTTACCAAACTTTCATGAATTATTTATGTAAGAAACCCTCCATAACCATATGTTGTGCAATAATGGGGGTGTTGGATATGTGCCACCATATACATCTAGGCCATGGGCATACCTATGACTGGGTCATACCCAATTATTTGGTAGATGGAATAGAAAGTCTTTTAGAAATATGACACAAAATAACTAACCAAGTAGGGATTTTTGTTGAATGGACCCAATGTAATCCTTTAGCCTTCAATAGATGCTAGATACTTTGGGAATATGTGGGTTCTGAACAAGTACCTAAACTTCTCATATTCTACTCTAAGGACCTTCCCATCAATTTGAACCATGTCCTCACTCCATTCAGTGATCTTGAAAACATGAGAAATAACCTCCCTTGTGACTTTAACCATATCTATCCCATCAAAATCCCTCATAGTTCTTGTGACTAGATCATAGTTAGCGGCCATTGATTTTAATGAATCAACATCCACGCAGAAATTTGGCACAACCAATTTTTCCGAAATCTAGATTCCATGGGTTGCCTACTTGACCACCACCATTTCTATTCCAAAATTAGCCACTAAACAATTCTCATCTAGTGAATGGAAATGTAGCATCCCTAATTTCATTTTTCTTGTCAATCAAAACTTCTACAACTTGTGCGCCACAGAAAAATGGTTGAACCTTTGGTTTCTCACAACTAGAGGGTGGCAGCTGATCAGTTAGGTCCTTACTTAAAGGTTTGACAAGAACTTTGGAGCCAGAGGCCTCCCATTTTGATGAGGATGCTTTTACTTTAGAGGCCATGACTCAAGGGTTTTCTATAAATAGGGTTTCTGATCTCACAAAATAAAACCTATAGCTTGAGCAAGGATTTGACACAGACAATATCAAGATAGGACCATCCAATTGCTCGAAATGTATGTCAAACCTTAAAATAAAAGAAAAAACTAGAAAAACCTAATGATGGAAAGGTTGAGAGATCATAATTGAGAAATTTCTAAACAATTTCAAAGGTAGGATAATAATTTAACTTAATAGTTTAGCCCAAGCATGAAAGCCTAACTTCAGTGTCAAAAAGGCTTGAAAAATGTAGCACAAGCTCGCTGGATGCGTGGAATGCTTTCAACAATCCTCAATTTTTCTTTAAAACAAATTTTAATAACCTTACAACTCTTAATTTGGTAGCACAATGAAATGAATCAACAAACAATCTATATTGAATCAACTTAGTTTGAAAAATATGACTATAAGTAGTTTTTAATTTTATCTAATCAAAACCAACCATGTGGAGCCACTCCTTAAAGTGATCTACGGGCTCCACCATCTACTTATCGCTGAAGCAAAAACCACGTGTCAACTTCCCTTCTCCCCCGTGAATCTTAACGTGCTTGCAAATTTTAGCAATAGGGAGGTGGGGAAGGGTTGAGATTAGATCTCACACCTTCAACATGTGTGTGTCTTAATGAAAGACCATCTGCCTATGCCCATAGTTCTTTGACACAACCATTGGCCAAGATTAAAAGATTTTAGTTTGTTATTAAAATATGTGCCTCATATTTCCCTTTAGTAGCACAGAATCTACCATCCACACCCCTTGTGCTAGAATATATCCTTAATTTTTCCTCTATTCTAATGTTTCTCCTATCATTTAGATGACTCTACATGGAATTTTCCTGCTTCCCTACTGAGAGATGGGAGGCAAAGGAAGGTCCCCCATGGGATGGCGAGGAGTGGTCAATATTGACCCATATTATCTACCCTCAACCATCAATCTCCTCTAAGAGGAGAATTTTCTTCCTTCATAGCCAAATGGGTCCAAGTAACATGGGGACAAATTTCTTCAACCCGCTAGCTTGTGGCATTATTTTAATGCAAAATAAAATCAAACGGGGTGGCGGGGAACATTCTTAATGAAGACATGTCATTTACTACCCATCATTGATCTCTTTAACCCACTGCATGTTGAACTTTCAAAGGTATCGAACCCACCAATAGAGGGCACATGGCACTCACCTGTTAGCCCATGAGAATATTATAATAAGGAAAAGAGACCAGCAGGGGCATGGGGAGTGGTCAGGATTTGATCCTCCAGATCCGATCGTCCTCATAAAATAGCAATTATGCACATGTAAATTGTTAGTTCTTAAGAAGGGGTCATTGCTAGGTAAATGATGAATAGGGATATGGAAAAATAAACTCAGACCTAGGACTTGAAAAATATTTGATGATTTATTACCCACATAGTATAAAGGCAACATTTTTAATAAAATGACGGGAAGTGATTAGGATTTCTAGGAATTAGGGGCCAGTTTATAGAATGAGTTAAAAGGAATAAGGCATGACCTAAATGAATAGTAACCGGTGATGGGAAGTCAACATTAAAATAGAAAAATTGCAAAGGACTAAGTTTTTTTGGAAAGGGTTTTAGTAACTAAGAAACCATAAGGCATGATGACTAGAGAAAACATAAGTCCAAAGATGTGAAATTAACTAGATTTTTGCAAAATTTACAAGTGGAACACAAAGTATTTTTAGGGGTTCTACCAATGGCTCTAGTCGGGAATGTTTGTTCTTCTAGAGCAGAGTGAGATCTTGGAATCTCAGGTTGAAGTAGACCAATCATGGAGAACCAAAACTAGGAACTACCCTGACAAGGTAGAAAAACCATACGAAATGAAACCAAAGCAAACACACCAATATACAAAATATACTAAACCTACAATGTACATGGAAGAGAGCATATTTTAAGAGAAATATGTCTTCAATAAATGTCCATGTACTCGTAGGTCAAGAAGTTACTTGTCAAATCTTGCAGGAAATATGAATCTTTACCATGAGTGTTGCTGATTAGGTAAGGACCAAGCCACAATGCCTCAAACTTTTCATGTTTTCCCTCATATTCAAATATTGCATTCCACATCAACACCATGTCTCCTACATGAAATTTCCTTGAATATGCTTTATTTTCATGCAAGTTCTTGACTTTCATCTACAACCTGGCATTTCTTTTCTGAGCATCCCTCCTTGCTTCATCTACTTCCATTAATGCATGAATCCTATGTTGCATCTCAACACATGTGTCATCATCATACTCTTAGAAAAACTTATACATCTTCATGAGGTTGTTTTCCCGTAACCTAGCTAAAATTCCATATACTAAATCAAAATGTGCATGACCAGTGGCCTTCTTGACAATCACTCTATCTACCCACAATGCCAACTTTAACTTGGAATCCCAAGCTCTCTTTTTCTTCTCAAGAATCCTTTTGATAACCTTCATCAAGATTTTTTTGCTGGACTCTGCCTAGCCATTACCTTGAGCATGGTATGGTAAAGAGTAATACATATGAATTCCATATCTCGAGTAGAAATATGTGAATTCCTCATACCTGAAGTACATTTCATTGTCTGAATTTTTTTTTTTAGGTACTCCAAATCTAGTCAATATATCACTCAACAAGAAATGTATGACTACTTTTCTTGTTGTTCTTTTTGTTGGAATGAATTCCACCCACTTTGTAAAGTATTCAGTGGCTAAAATAATCCTTGAATGACCCCCACTAGATTTATCAAATATCTCTCCAATGAATTCAATACCCCATTGCTAAAATGGTGTTTGGATTGTAACTGATCTAAGGGGAAGATTTCCTAAGAACTTTAAGTTCCTAGAAAACATTTGGCATGCATCACATGGTCTTGCTATTTTGTGGGAATCTTTAAAAATTGTAGGCCAATAGAATCCAACTCTTAGGATTTATGAGCAATGGTTTTAGCCATGTAATGCCCACCACATACTCCATTATGCATCTCCTTTAACAATTTAGAAGCCTTGGTCTTGTCAACACATTTTGGCATCACACCTTGCAAGTTTCTCCTCCACAATTCACCTTTTATGATTACATACTTAATGGCATGCAACTTGAGATTCCTCTTCTCATTTTTAGTGTATCCCTCAAGGCATTGCATGTTCTACAAGTAGTAAATGACATTTTTATACCAATCACAACCCTCCATGTCACAAATGTAGGATCTATCAATATCATCTTCAAGATTTATTTGAATCTAGGTTTACTTCAGCCATTAACTTAGCCAATCCTTGCCTCTCACCAATTTGGTGATCTGGATATAATTATTAAATTTTTGAATCCTATTTATCCACCTACATCTTCTACCTATGACCTCTTGTTGGGTAAAGATGTCCTTTACAGTTCTTGTTGGAACATAAGAAATGATTGTGCCTCCTACTAGACAAGTCCTGAAGTTCTTCATAGCTTTGACAAGTCCATATACTTGTTTCTCCATTAAGTCATATTTTAGTTCTACAGCTTGAAGTAATTTGTTAAAGAAAGTAATAGGTTGTTCAAAACCTTCTTCATTCTTTTCTAGTAACTATTGTCAATGAGATTTTCACCTAGCTGAACATGAATGTTCAATAATCTATTGAAACATAGAAATGTTCTTGAGTTGTGGATAACTCATTGTGAGAACAAATCTTCGGAGAAGGTCAAATTTCTCTTTGATAATCACTGTAGACATGAAAATTTGACTAATGCACTTGACACTGATTACTAACATCACTTTGTCCTAAATCATACTCTCAACTTATCATCACTTTTTCATCTCTTAATTAGATAAATCATTATTTATTTAATTAGGTCTTTCTCCCTTGTTGATTGAATTAATCAATTTAATTTAATTAATCCTCTATCCCTCTTTAATTAAATAATTCATCTTATTTGATTAAATCCCTAAAGTCTTCTTATTAAATTGAATAAATTACACCTTATTTGATTTAATCTAAAATTATCCCCTTTAGTTAAAAATAAATCAAAACATTTATTTAATTAAACCCTTCCTCTCAATTTGATTTAAATCAATTTAGAAATTTAAGTCTAAATTGTCACATATCCTAATTCCTCATTAAATTAATTAAACCATGATTAATTTAATCTTAATCTATGTCACATCCTCTAGAGAATGCAACTTGCATAATAAATCAATTACTTTGATTTATTAAATTGCCTATTTTCTCTCAACATAGAATAAGGGAGGAAGATTCCTTCAAATTTGAATTCAAATCCAAGTGGATTTGTCCTTCCAACAAAGAATTCACTCCTCTTAAATTTCCTTGTGCATTGAGCCAAGTGGCATTTATTTCATTTTTTTTCCCCCTCACATGTCATTTCCTCAATTTCAAATTTCACCTAATGGCATTTATCATGCACATTGACCAAAATGTGCACAACCTTCAACCATTCACATCTTGACAAGTGGCACTTGGCCATTGGATTTTGAATGATCCCACATTGCTCAATTTCATTTATTCTTCCAATTTCAAAATCTATAAATGAGAGACTCTTCCTCTCATTCTATCATCCACAATCTAGAGCAAATTTAATCTCTTCACATTGAGAGCTAATTTTATCCATTTCATATCAATTTTTCACCATTTTCATGATTTCATAGCTAGGTTATGCTAAAATTTCATCAAGGAGCTTCAACCATCCACAAATTGTCATAAAGCTTACAACGGAGTTGGGAAAGGGCCAATTTTGACACACCAATTGGCACCAACTCCCCCATGGGATCAAGAGTTTGCATGCTTAATTAAGATTTCACTTATCTTTCCATGTTTTATTCTTCATTTTCCTATTTTGAGCATTGTAAATGGATTTCATGGGGAATCAATGTTTTATCTTGCATATGAACTTACTAATGTGTTTGTTCCTTGTGTTTGTGCAGATATAGGATTGGGGTTCACAATCACCTACTCTATTGACTTGCTAAGAAAAGAGTTAGAAAGAGAAAATGTAATTGAAAACCTATGACTTAAGATGATTAATCAACATTAAGAAGATTTTGACAATAACTCACTCACAACAGCTCTTTAAAACTTAATTCTCACAAACTCACAATGCATATAACTCAATAGTGATTTGTGCAAAGGTTCAAAACAAACATAAGACACAACCTAATTCAAATGAAGCTCCTTCAAAACACTCTATAACAATGAGACACGAGAAGGACTCAACAAATTGAATCACAAAACACATATAATCGCTATTGTAAAGCATAAACAAGAAGTGAGGAAGGAAATTTTTCTGTTTTATTAACTGAAGGAGTAAGAACTCTCAAAATATGAGTACAAAATGAGTTTACAAGCTCTAAGAATGTGTGTAAGAGCAAGAAAATGATATCTTAACCACTAATAAATTATAATTTCTCAAGCTTATAGACATTATGTGACCTCAACAATGTAAAGATAGGAAAAATCATGCCCACTATTTCTCTAAAAAAGCCACCCTTTCTGCATTTCTGAGCTCATGAAAAAAGCTTGGAAAGATGCCAAAAATTACCTAAAAGATAGAAATTCCTCATCTCCAAAGGATCTATCCAAAAAAACCTCTAAATTAGGAACAACTAGCTGGAGATTGAAAATGGAAACTTCATTTTTCTCTCTTTTCTCCAACTCACCCAGAAAATTAAATCTAAAAGATCTTGGTCACCTTTTACTTGCCTAAATTGCATAGATATCAAATATTTAAAATCAATTTATAGAACATTGCTTTAAATACTGATTTACATGATTTGCAACTTTATTGCAAAAAACAAGCTCATCTTAATCCCTTGCTCTCAATTCGATTCTTATCCTAAATTTTGCAACTCAAGATTTTGGAAAATCTTTGGAAAAATAATAATATCGAATACTCCTATAACAATTAATTTTTCTTTAAAAAAATCATAAAAAATATAAGACAAATACTTATAAAAAGCTCTAGATTTGATATCTATAAAATTAAATGAAATAAAATACCTAATGCCAAAGACATTTGATTTTTTTCCTAAGGCATAAACATTAAATATAAATAAAATACCAAAAGGTATTTTAGGCTTTGATATTCGAAAAAATGACTAACCTAAATCGACCTAGTTAAATGATATTAAATTAAAACATAAAAGGGGTTGACCTAAGCAATATGGAGATTTTGGCCAAGGCATTAAACTTAAGGGATGATATATTAAAACATTTGTATAATGTCCCTAAGTTGACTTAGGGTTAGGAAGGAAACCCTAATGAAAAAACAAGCTTTCCCTATGTTTTCACATTTCATTTTTGTCTTGGTTGACATGAGGAAAATGATCTGAAACTACCGCCATGGGGAGACTAGGGTTTGGATCTTTTGGGGCTCAATTTCCACCATTTTTAATGCCATTCTCATTTATTCTCCTCTACAAGCATTGGTAAGTTGTTTAATTTGCATTTTGATGCTTTTATTGCTCCATTTGATGAGAAAAAATGGCCTTTAGGTCGCGAGCTTCAACTGGTTTTGATGCATTTTGTGTGTTTTCTTATGTCGATTTTCTTTTCCATCTGATATGGCCACCATGACGGACTTTGGATGATCATTTTGGAAGTGCTAGTCGTGGGTTATGATGAAATCCTTCATAGAGCATTGAAGGTGAAATTGATTCTTTTTCTTCTGAGAGAATTTCCCTCTTAAATAAAGCTTTATCAAGCTTTTCTTTGTAAAAAATAGTAAAATCTGAGGGTTTCTAGGATTCAGCCATTGAACAGGCCATGACCATGCTTGTATATTTCCTTTGTCTCTATAAAAAATTCAACCTTTCCTTTGTTAAATATCCAATATTCTATCACCAATATCACCAGAAGGAGGTTCTTCAACAACTTCTATAGATGTTTCATTTCTAGGTTCAGATCCTGAACCGGATGCACCAATCATGCCATACCATTTTGTAGTATCTTTGACAGTACATGTTGTTTTCTTCCTTATTTCTTTGATTTCTTTCTTATCTTTTGGCATCAGAGTATTAACTCTTCTTTTCTCCCTAAAATTTTTAGCACAGATCCTCTTCAAAGATTCTAAATTATCCAGAGATAGAGAAGATGCAATTTCTTTGTAAGCTTTATTTCTTATTGTCTCTTTTAGCTTAACTTCCTCTATTCTTCTTTTCATCAAAACTTCCCACAAATTCTCAAGCAAATCACACTTAATGTTATCCCATTTGGCTTCCAAAATAATAACATATTTTATAATGGCTATAATTATTGTTTCTTTATCCTCTTCTCCTACTAGATTGTACATTTCCACTATGGAATTTACCATATTGTCTAGATTCAACATATTATTTACCAAAACATCAAATTTAAGAGGGGAACCAAGTCTTACAAGGGAGACATTCTACTTTTCCTAGTCCAAAGAAACTTCCTCTTCAACTTTAGTCTTCTTTGCATCTTTAACATCCTCTTCATTAGTGTCTTTAGATGATGAAACATAGTAAAATTTCCTCAAGCCAACACTGGTTTCCTATGGTGCACCCTCATCAGAGGAGGAACTAACCCTTCACTTTCTTGTCAACCTTGTAGGAGGGTCTTATTCCTCTTCCTCCTAGTCTTCAGTTACACTCATATTCTTCTCCCTAGTAGCCTTCTCTTTTCTTCTTTTAACAAGGGCTACTGGAGGAACTCTTTTTCTCTTCCCAAATCTAGTAGTAGGTTTGGAAGAGATCAGGCCTTTTCCTTTATCTGCAGTGCTAGGTATAGGCTTCATTATAGCAGGACCAGAAGCTGGTATGGAAGGAGGGTTCCTACTGAATATCCTTACATTAGGTAGTTCTTCAGCCTTCTGACCCTGAACAACTTTTCCTCATGCCATCTCTTTAGTTGTGAAACATTTCTTAAGCATTTCCACCACATTCTTCTAACTTTTAGCTTTGTTGTGCTCTAAGCAAACTTCCAAGGATTTCTCTGCATAAGTCCCAATCCGAGGCTCATTTGGATCCTTAGGACTCTTCAAAAAGAGTTGCATAGATCCTTCAGCATCATCTTTTGAGACTTCATAACCCAGAGGTTGAATCCAAATGGTTTGGGGTTCAACCACTTCTATCATACATTCATCAAATGAAACATGAAATATAATCTCATTTTTATATTTTTTGACTATCTTCCTTGGAATCCTATCTCTCATTCATATTCTTCTTAAAAATAGAAAATAATTTCGTAAAGGCATTTTTTACATTGTTCGCATCACCTAGTTTTATCATGTGCTCAAAAATTTGATGTGCGACTAGTCAGGATGGATCCCAATTCAAGATTTTCTCGAAAGCGTCCTCAAAAAATAGAATAAGAAACACACAATTAGAGAACCAAACTTAAAAGGGTACTTCTTCTCCTTTGACATTCTCAGGTTCTCAAGAAGTCATTTCCTGAGGAGCTTACATAGATCATAATTCTTACCATTCATGAACATATCATAACTAGTATAGATAGTTGTGGAAAACTCACAATTTTCTTTGTTGGTGAAGTATATTTTGTGGCCAATCATGATGGATGCATACTTCATGGCTGGATTTGTAATAGGCTTTGTAGCAAGATCCCTTATGTCATATATTGCACTGGTAAGGCTCATTACCATTTCATTCTTCACTGCTTTCAGTACAAGGATTGGTCTGAAGTACCATTTCCTTGGTTATCAAATGTGGTTCATGTTTCCACAAGAATTGATCATGCATTTTTCTTTGTATTGGTTTTACATAAGTATTATCCACTATAGAACTAAAATTTAGAAAATTGTTCCATTGATCCAAATTCACTGTCATAAGATTTGCGAATTCAGGATTTACCAATAATTCATCATCAGTGAGATCATTCATCCACATATTTCAATCTCTAAAATAAATTTTTGAAACAATTTTCTCAAGATCGCAAAAACACAAAATCGAGAAATACCTTTTTTTTTCATAATTCGCCATAACTAGGGTTTGCACAAGTCACACTTCAATTTTCTCCAAATCGCTCTTCACCTTTTTTGAATAAAAAAGTGATTGAAATGCCTTTCATAATTTCTCTTTATACACAAATTCGATGCCCTAATTCACATTTAATGCACTCAAAATTTAGAAAGCTGACAAAACATTTCATTCACACTAAAAAACCCTAATATGCTCCACAAGTGAGCATACATACATCTTTTCATTTGGTTTCTTTTTGAAAACCTCACCCTAATTAATCTTCACAACATCACTTCGTGCCAAGAGCTGACACGCCCAAAAGTAGGGGATTCAAATGGTTTTCTGCTGAAGCTCCCTCTAAGACCATGCTAGGTCTAGTTCTTGGGGGAATTATCTTCACCACCAGAGGGCACACATGCATCAGAAGATTTTGATTCCTCTTTATTTTCCCATAGCTTACTCATTTCCTGCTTAACTTCTTCTTTGTCAACCTTCTTCTCAAGTTCATTCTTCTTTTTCAAAGGAGATTGTTTTCCCTTTTTTCTTTTGCATACCTTTGAAATATGTCTTAGTTTTTTGCAATTATAAATGACAACATTTCTTTGACTTGATTGAATTCCATTAAACCTTGTTTTGCATTGATTCACTTTGTGCCAATACATATTACAATTATAGCAATAGCCAACAAAATTTTGATTTACTCTACCTCCATTAAACTTGTTCACCATCTGAGTTTCACATTCACTAGCCTTATGTCCAAAATTATTACAGGCATAGCATTGTGTGGGGAAAGAAACAAAGAACTAATTCATCCCTGTTTTACATTTAGTTGCCTTATGCCTAAACTTATTGCAAGAAAAACAAGTTTCATTGAAAGATGGGTATCTTTGTGCATTTGGTTGTTTGATAGGTGGTTTCCTTCCATAATTTATTTTCTACTTCCCTTTGTATTGAGTCTTCTAATTATTTACCACGTTTGAGCTTTCACCTTTTTCTATTCCCAATCCACCTTTATCTTTAGAGGGTTTTTGTCCTACAATCAATTCATCAAGCCTAGTAGAACTTGACTTGAAACTATCCTCACAAACTTTTAACTTTTCCAGTTATTCTCTCAGATTTACAACTTCTTGTTCAAGATTGGAGCATTCATTAGACTTGTCATTCATCTTTGTATTCGAACATTCTTCGATTCTATTCTTTTCTTCTACTTTTAGCTCCAGTATGATAATGTCTTCATTTGCTTGCTTCATTTGGTCACTGACTTATCTATGTCTTTCTTTGAATTTCCTTAGTTGCTCCTTCAAATTTTGGACACATTCATTCACTTCATCAATATTCTCTTTCAAATCTTTATTCTCATTTTCATCTTTATCAAGATCATCTAGGGTAGTCTGGAGCTTTGCATTATCAGCCATTTGTTTAGTTTCCAAGATCTCCCTCAAGCTGTTAGACTTCTCCAGAGGAACTAAGCTTTGATACCAATTGTTAAATATCCAATATACTAAGAGGGGGGGTGAATCACTATATACTTAAACTTATTGATTAAATACCATCCAAACGGCCCAAAGGATATGATAATTAAGATAAGAAGAGTCATCAATAGAATATGAAACATAGAGCACAAGAAACAGTATAATTTTTACGTGGAAAACCCACAATGGGAAAAACCACGGTGAGGATTAACTCACAATATAGTATAACTAGTTATAAGATATTTCAAAAGATGTGGCTTACTACGAGGACTCATTATCCAAAAATGGGAGGCTCACTACCTATAAAATCAAGTAACAAAATGGCTAGTCACCAAAATTAAACTGATAGAAGTACAACTCAAGTGCAGATTCAGTTCCTTTGTAATTCTAGAGATTTGCATGCTAGCAGATCACACTTCACTCTTTTTTGCTTCCACACAATCTACCAACATTCACTTCTTGCAATTATAAATGACAACATTTCTTTGACTTGATTGACTTCTATTAAACCTTGTTCTACATTGATTCACTTTGTGCCCATACATATTGCAATTATAGCACTAGCCTGAAAAAGATTGATTTACTCTACCTCCATTAGACCTATTCACCATTTGAGTTTTGCATTCACTATTCTTATGTCCAAACTTATTACAAGCATAACATTGCTCAAGGAAAGAACCAAAGAAATAATTCATCCTGCTTCTACATTCAGTTTCCCTATGCCCAAAATTGTTGCAAGAAAAAAAAGTGCCATTGAAAGATGGGTATCTTTGTGCATTTGGTTGTTTGACAAGTGGTTTCCTTCCAGAATTTATTTTCTAATTCCCTTTGTATTGAGTCTTCTGATTATTTACTGCTTTTGAGCTTTCACCTATTTCTAATCCCAATCCACCTTTAGCTTTAGAGGGTTTATGTTCTATAATCAATTCATCAAGCTTGGTTGAACTTGACTTGAAACTATCCTCACAAATATTTTCCTTTTCCAGTTCTACTCTCAGATTTACAACTCCTTGTTCAAGCCTAGAGCATTCATCAGACTTTTCCTTCATCTCTCTATTCAAACATTCTTTGATTCTCTTCTTTTCTTCTACTTGCATCTTTAGTCTAGCAATGTCTTCATTTGCTTGCTTCAGTTGGTCACTGACTTCTCTATGTATTTCTTTGAATTTCCTAAGTTGCTCTGTCAACTTTTGGACACATTCATTCGGTTTATCAAGATTCTCTTTCAAATCTTTATTCTGATTTTCATCTTTATCAAGATCATCCAAGGTAGTCCAAAGCTCTCTATTATCAACCATTTGTTCAGTTTTGAAGATCTCCCTCAAGTTGTTAGACTTCTCCAGAGGAACTAAGCTCTGATACTAATTGTTAAATATCCAATATACTGAGAGGGGGGTTGAATCAATATATACTTAAACTTATTGAACAAATACCATCCAAACAACCCAGAGCATATGATAATTAAGATAAGAAGAATCACCAACAAATCATGAAACATAAAGCATAAGAGACACTAGAATTTTTATGTGGAAAATCTAGAATGGGAAAAACCATGGTGAGGATTAACTCACATTATAGTATAATCGGTTATAAGATATTACAAAAGTTGTGGCTTACTACCAGGACTCACTGCCTACAAAATGAAGTAACAAAATGGCTAACTGCCAAAATTAAACTAATAGAAGTACACCTCAATTGCAGATTTAGTTCCTTTGTAATTCTAGAGATTTGCATGCCAACAGATTAGACTTCGCTTTTTTTCACTTCCACATAATCTACCAACATTCGCATATCTCTCACGCACACTCTTACTTCATATCTTCAAAATAACTTGTATATATATCCGATTTCCCATAAGTTAACAATCAGGCCAACTCCAAGAAAATACAAAATCTCTTCAAAAAATGATTCAACCGAGTGGTATGTCGGCATGGATTACACAAACAAAATTAGTCCATTACATCTTTATCTGCTTGATATGTGGGCCAACAAAAAGACCTAACAACAAAATGATACCATGATCACCTATACACCTGAGATCCTGTCCAAGAATGATTTTACCAATCACAATCCGCTTCCCAAAAACTAAACTAATTTCTATTTTACGTGAGAGGATACCATAGAAAAATACCAGAGGATAATTTTGTATTATCGGTTCAGAATACCAAATTAATGTGACTTAGAGTCTTGCAATTACAACTCATATATGATGATGTCAATGACAACAAAACTAATAGCAAAGGATATGATCTTCTTCATTCTTCCAAGAATCTCCCCCTTTTTCATTGATGGCAACATGTGCCAAAAATAATATACAAAGTTGTACAAAATATACTTTATTTCTCATTCCTCTTCTCCCCCTTTGACATCAAGGACAAAGGTTGAACATAAAACATGAAAGATATGTACACATGGTCCAGAAAAATTATAAAACCAAACTTCTTATCTCCCCCTAAGGATTTATCCCAAGCAATATAAAAACAAATAAATTCTACTTGGAGGAGGAAGCACTTTTCAATTCTTGAAGAATTCCTTGCCAAACTGTTTTTCCTTTTTCCCAAATCTTCAAGTAGCAAATACCATTAGCTTGTTCAAAGATTCTAAAGAAATAAAATTTGCTTCGACTTCATTCAGAGAGTTTGGAGTTAGGTTTATCTTGTCCAAATTCTCAACATTAGCCAAGGCATTGACTATCGAAGTATACTCCATTCTCAGATTATCACCAAGAAAGTTGAAATTCCTAATTATCTCTTCCTTCTTCTTCTACAACATAAAGAATTTTTCTTTGCATGCTGAAATAGAATTCTAGGTTGATCTATCTCTATCCATTAATACATTGTAAGTGATGGAGATAGTAGACAACTAGGACTCAATGCATTCCATGAGATATTTTATACTTTGATTGGCATCAGGCCACTTTATACAATATGCAAACACAGTATTAGCTTGAGCTTCACAAGCCTTCACAACTTCAAGGCTTTTCTCTACATTGGTATGTGTTGAGGCACATTTATCATGAAGGATCAACAATATTTTCTCACTCAACTTCTCTTTCGCATCCTGTGTTACTTTCTCAATAATTCCTAAGGAATGCTCCTTAAAGGAGTCCAAAAGAAGCTTCAAGTTCCCAACCAGAGAGAGATGTGTCAACAAAATTATCCACTGTAACATCTTGTGGGGCCTTAATGGCATCTTCAATTAGCTCAGTCCCTTTTTGATGCATCTCCAATATTTATCTTCTACCGAATGCATCAAATACATTGCCCAACACCAATTTGTGCATAGAAGAAATCTTGTTCAAATCTGTAAAACCTTGATTCATTGGAAGTTGCAGGAGTTCCAGAGGAACTATCACTTGGAATCTTATCTGCATAGACAATAGTCCTTTCAAAACATCATCAACAGAGGAGGATTCTCCAGTTGAATTTTGCGATTCCATATCTTGCCAAGCTATTTCTTCATTTCTTCCAGCAATGACATTTGATTTCTCATTTCTATTTTCTTCATCTTCTTCTACCTTTTCTTCTTCCATTTATTTTTCTGTATGATTTTCTTTCAGTTTTTCTTCTTCTATCTTCTCTTCTCCAATTCTCTCTTTTTCTTTTTCCTCTTCCCTCTTCTCCTCTTCTCCCTTATCTCTATCTACTTCTTCGAGGTGTACCGGAGGGGTGGCAATAGGAACTTCTACTTCAACATTTTTTGGAGGAACATTGATATCTGGTAGAACATCTATACTACGTATTTCTGGAGGAACATTGGTGTCATTCACTTCTAGAGGTATATTATCATCAATAGCACCGAAAGGGGTTTCTTAAACAGCTTCTACAGATGTTCCTTTCTAGGTTCAAATCCAAAATTGGATGCACCAATCATGCCATACCCTTCTATAGTATCTTTGACAGTACATGTTGTTTCCTTCCTTATTTCTTTGATTTCTTTCTTATCTTTTGACATCAGAGTATTAACCCTTCTTTTCTCCTAGAAATTTTTAGCACAGATCCTCTAAAAAGATTCTAAATTATCTAGAGATAGAGAAGATGCAATTACTTTGTAAGATTTATTTGTTATTCTCTCTTCTAGCTCAACTACATCTACTCTTATTTTCATCAAAACTTCCCAAAAATTCTCAAGAACATCACACTTAATGTTATCCCATTTGGCTTCCAAAAGAATAACATATTTTATGATGGCTAGAATTATTGTTTCTTTATCCTCTTCTCCTACTAAATTGTATACTTCCACTATGGACTTCACCATATTGTCTTGATTCAACATATTACTTACCAAAACATCAAGTTTAATAGGGGAACTAGGTCTTACCAGGGAGACATTCTACTTTTCCTGGTCCAGAGAAACTTCCTCTTCAACTTTAGTCTTCTTTGCATCTTTAACATCCTCTTCATCAGTGTCTTCATATGATGACACATAGTGAAATTTCATCAAGCCAACACTAGTTTCCTATGATGCACAGTCACTAGAGGAGGCACTAACGCTTCTCTTTCTTGTCAACCTTGTTGTCAGGTCTTCTTCCTCTTCCTCTTGGTCATTAGTTACACTCATATTATTCTCCCTAGTAGCCTTCTCTTTTCTTCTTTTAACAAGGGCTACCAAAGGAACTCCATTTCTCTTCCTTGAACTAGTAGTAGGTCTAGAAGAGACCAAGCCTTTGCCTTTATCTACAGTGTTGTGTACAGGCTTCATTGTAGCAAGACCAGAAGTTGGTATGGAAGGAGGGGTCCTACCGAATCTCATTAAATTAGGTATTTCTTCAACATTCTGACCTTGAACAACTTTTCCTTGATCTATCTCTTCAGCTGTGAAACATTTCTTAAGAATTTCTACCACATTCTTCTAACTTTTGGCTTTGTTGTGCTCTAAGTGGAATTTTAAGGATTTCTCTGCATAAGTCCCAATACGGGGCTTATTCAGATCCTTAGGACTCATCAACAATAATTGCAAATATCCTTTAATATCATCTTATGATACTTCATAACCAGAGGCTGAATCCAGATGGTCTAGAGTTCAACCGCTTCTATCATACATTCATCAGACGAAACATGAAATATAATCTCATTTTTATATTTTTCAAGAATATTTGTTTGAATCCTATCTCTCTCATTCATATTATTATTAAAAAGAGAAAATTATGTCGTAAAGGAATTTTTACATTGTTTGCATCACCCAGTTTTCTCATGTACTAAAAAAATTTATGTGCCACTGGTCGGGATGGATCCCAATACACTGTTCCAGATTTTTCCAGAATCGTCCTCAAAAAATAGAATAAAATACACATAATTAGAGAGCCAAACTTAAAAGGGTACTTCTTCTCCTTTGATATTCTAAGGTTCTCAAGTAGTTGTTGCCTAAGGAGCTCACATAGATCATAATTATTATCATTCATGAACATATCATAACCAATATAGATAGTTGTGGCAAACACACAATTTTCTCTATTGGTGAAGTAGATTTTGTGTCCAATCATGATGGATGCATACTTCACGGATGTATTTGTAATAGGATTTGTAGCAAGAGCCCTTATTTCATATGTTACACCAGTAAGACTCATTACCATTTTATTCTTCACTGCTTTCAATATAGGGACTGGTCTAGAGTCACATAGTCCAGTGACAACCCTAATTGTTTCCTTGGTTATCAAATCTGGCTCATGGGTCCACAAGAATTGATCATGCATTCTTCTTAGGATAGGTTTTACATAAGTATTATCCACTGTAGAACTAAAATTCAAAAAACTGTTCCATGGATCCAAATTCATCGTCACAATATTTGTGAATTCAAGCTTTACCAAGAATTAATCATTAGTGAGATCATTCATCCACATATCAATCAATTTTATATGATTGAATTATTTTGACATAACCCTAATATACATCCTTGTATCTTTTGTTGGCATGACACCATTGGGAACAAAAGAAAAAGTTCCCACAAGGTCATCCTCAAACACCTTCATCGAGTATTTTTTGTATGAGGGTCTATGTCTTTCTATAGTATTCACGACCATAGGAGTTTCCATTTTGTATATTTTGAGCTCTTAAATAAATTCAGGAAAGAATTTTCTCAAGCTCACAAAAACATAGAATCAAGAAATACCTTTTTTTTCACAATTCGTCGAAACTAGGGTTTACACCAGTTGCACTTCAATTCGCTCCAAATTGTTCTTTGCCTTTTCCGAATATACACAAGTGATCGAAATGCATTCATAATTTCACTTTATACACAGATGTGATGCCCTAGTTCGCATTTAATGCACTCATAATTCAGAAAGCTGATAAAACCTTTCATTCATACTAAAAAGCCCTAATATGCTCCAAAAGTGAGCATAAATAAATCTTTTCATCCAGTTTCATTTTCAAAACCTCAACCTAATCAATCTTCACAACATCACTTCATGCCAAGATATGACACAACCTAAAATAAGGGGTTCAAATGGCTTCTACTAAAGCTCCCCCTAATACCATGCTAGGTCTAGTTCTTAGAGGAATAATCTCCACCACCAAAGGGAACAGATGCATCGAAATATTCTAATTCCTCTTTCTTTTTCCATATCTTACTCATTTCTTGATTATCTTCTTCTTTGTAACCCTTCTTCTCAGGTTCATTCTTCTTTTCTGGTGCAGGTTGTTTTCCCTTTTTGCTTCTGCATACCTTTGAAATATGTCCTAGTTTATTGCAATTATCAATGACAACATTTCTTTGAATTGATTGAATTCCATTAAACCTTGTTCTATATTAATTCTCTTTGTGCCCATACATATTGCAATTATAGAAATAGCCAACAAAATATTGATTAACTCTACCTCCATTAAACCTGTTCACCATCTGAGTTCTGCATTCACTAGACTTATGTCCAAACTTATTATAGGCATGACATTGTCCGGGGAAGAACCAGAGAACTGATTCATCCTCCTTCTACATTCAGTTTCCTTATGCCAAAACTTTTTGAAAGAAAAACAAGTGCCATTGAAAGATGGGTATCTTTGTGCATTTGGTTGTCTAATAGGTGGTTTGTTTCCAAAATTTCTTTTATGCTTCCTGTTATCAATCAGATATGCATCCTTGTAAAATTTGTAGAAATATAACTATTTGTTGACACATGGAAACCTTCTTCAAATGTGGGTGATCTCAAACAAAGAAGGAAGCTCCAGAGTAAGCTAGTTCTCCGAATAATAACCTATTCTAAATTATTTCTAGGAAAAGGAATAAAAAGAAGAACTTGAATGAAACCTATGACTAAAAATAACTTTCAAGATTTAAAGATGACTTTAGTTTTTCCCACAAACAATTCATAGAAAACAAAAAAATAAAATTCTCATGAACACTTAACACAATAATGATTTGCATAAAGATTCAAATTTTGAATACAACATGCAACTTGTATTTATGATCTTTCTACATCAAATTGAAATTCAAGGACATGACAAGGATTCTATAATAGAAATCACAAATTACATCAAACTGTAGACATGGAAAATGTAAAATTCGATCCAACGCACTTGATCCTAATTACTAACACCATTTCCTCCTAAATCACACTCTCAGCTTATCATCACTTTCGTCCCTTAATTAATAAATCATTATTTATTCAGTTAAGTCATTCTTCCTCATTGATTAAATTAATCAAATTAATTTAATTATTCCCTAAAGTCTTCTCATTAAATTAAATAAATTAAACCTTGTTTAATTTAATCTAACATTATCCCCTTTAGTTAAATAAATCAAATCATTTATTTAATTAAATCTTTCTTCTCAATTTTGATTTAAATCAACTCATAAATTTGAGTCAAAATTGTCAAATCACCTAGCCTTTAATTAAATTTATGAAATCATGATTAATGCTAATAACAATCACTAAAATTCTCTAGAGAATGCAACTTGCACATGAAAATAGATTTAATTCATTTATTAAATCTCTATTTTCTCTCAACATGGCATAAAGAGGGAATATTCTTCAAATTTGAATTTGAAATCTAAGTGGACTTAGTCCTTCCAACAAGGCATTTATTTAATCTTACAAGTCCTTTTGTATTGAGCCAAGTGGTCATAACTCCATTTGACTCTCTCTCCACCTTGTCATTTCAACAATTTCAAAATTCAAATAAGGGTATTTATGGGCACATTGGCCAAAAATTGCACAACCATCAACCATTCACCTTGTGACAAGTGTCATTTGACCATTGGATTGAAAGTTAGTCCCATATTGCTCAACCCTTGCTCTCTCTTCCAAATTGAAATCTACAAATGGAAGGATTCTCTTCTCATTCATCATCCACAATTTCATGCAAAGTTACTCTCTTCACATTGAGAGGTAATTTTGCCCATCTCTCCAAAAGTGTTCATCATTTTCATGATTTCATAGGTAAGTTATGCCAAATTTGCATCAAGGAGCTTCAATCATCATCCAACCATCAACATTGCAAAGGAGTTGGGAAAGGGCCAATTTTGACACATGAATTAGCACCAATTTCCCCATGGGATCATGATTTTGTTGACTTAATTAGGATTTACTTATTTTTTTATGTTGTTCTTCATCTTTCCTAGTTTGAGTATTAGCAAATAGATTTCATGGGGAATCTATGTTTTACCTTGCATTTGATCTAATATTGTATTTGTTTTTCGTATTTGTGTAGGTACAAAACAGGGGTTCACACAAACTGAAAACTATAATTAACAAAAAATTGAGAAATAGGAAATTTGTTTCTATTAACTGAAGGAGTATTACAAGTCCGAGTACAAATTTTTGAGTTACAAGACTCTTTGTTTTATCATGAGAGCAAGAATCAATAATCTGTACTACAAAAAACACTAAGTTTTTCTCCAAGATATATCACTAAAACCCTAATCCGAGCTCAAGAAGAAAGCTCAAGGAAAAGCACCTAAAACTGCTCCAAAATGTGGCATAAAATTGGGAAAAACACACTTTTTGCATGTGTATGCCATAAGACCTCTAAAAATAAAATAATTCATCTTTTCACCATGTAGCTCAGATCTGATGAGAAGAAAAGCCAACTTATCTTTGCATGCAAATTGCTAAAAATAGCAATAAGAAATAAAACAATTTATAAATTATTGTTTTATTCTCTGCTTTACAACATGTAATTTTTACAACTTTCTTTATTTTTTCCAGTTTGACTTAATTTTGCAATAAATATTTCAAAAATAAATTCTTGCAAACTATAACCCTTATTTCTCCAATTATAATCTTGATTTTTCTTATAAAAAATCATAAAAATAATATGGTCATCTCCATTATTATGTTTAATTGATTTTCTTTAAAAATCAATTGCAAAAAGATAAATGCCTAAGGTATAGATTTTAATTAAGGCATGAGTAATTTCAATATTTATAATTTAATTGATTTTCCTCATAATCAATTAAATAACCTAAGGCACATAACTACTCTCCATTTTCTATTTTTGACTAAGGTATATGATCGACACTTTGACATCACCTAAAAACCTAAAGTCTTAAAGACCATGAAATATCTTATCAAACATGCCTAAAGACTTAGGTAAATAATATCAAATGAAACTCTAGCAACGGTTGAACCTAACACCACCATGGTATTTGACATAGGAAGTTAATATTTTAAAAACATTGCAAAATTCCCTAAATTCAAATTTGGACATGAAATGGTATGAACAAAACCAAAGAAAAACCCTAATAACATCTCATTTTCACTTTGCAACTTTTGGAGAGTTTTCTCTGCTAAGAGAGGAATGCACCGCAATGAATGAGCTCAATTTTCAGCTTGAAATTCCCATGTTTTTCTCAGATTTCTCCTCCAATCTGGATGACTCTTCTCTGCAACTCGTGGTAAGTTGTTTTCATATTATTTGCATGGCTTTTCCACTGGATTTCAGAAGTAAACAACCATTAAGGCTGTGACCTTCTCATGTATTCATTGTCTGATTTTTTGAGTTCATTTTTCTATGTTCACTTTATCTCTTGTAGGCTGCCATGGGAGAGCTTGAGCTTTGTATTTGAAGCTCTCCATTAGAGCTTGGCACGGATAGTGTGTTCTCCTTCAAATATGAATGGTAAACTCCTCTCCTTTCTCCCTTATTTCTATCAAACCAAGGCTTATCAAATAATTCACGAAAAAGAGTAATGCCTATTTTTATTAAATAAAATGCAGAAACAACCTAGGCCGCACCATGAACATGTGATTCTAGGTTTCTTCTATGCATTTCTCATTGTATTTTCTCATTATTCTTCTGATTTGAGACTTGGAACAAAGCTTAAAATTTCCCTACTACTTTCTAGTGACATTAGTGACTGAGATTTTTCTCTTGGCCGTGCCATGAAAACACAATGGGTGTTTGTAAACTACATTCTAATTCATTGCATTTTCTAAAGAAACCCCTACATGGGTATGCTTTTAAATATAATAAATTTGTACTTGAATAAGAAAATTTCATATGGGTATTTGATATTTGAAAGAAAGTCTCTTATTCTACATTTTATGAAAACCCCATGTGGGTAAGCTGAAAATGGAAAAATGCTTCATTTTAATCAAAACCCCCAATGTGGGTATTCCATTTTCTGAAAGAAATTACTTACTCCTATATTCTTGATCAAACTTAACATGGTATTCTATTACTTGGAACAAAGTTACTATCCAGTATGCATTCAGATTTTGAACTCAACCCATCATGGCATCTTTAAGCATTTCGCTTTCCTGTCAAAATTATCATGTAGATTCACTAAAATAAGAACAAAATCTGCATTTGAAGCTTGCAAATTATGTTAAAACCCATATGATTTTATTATTTTTCTGAAACAATGCAGTAAGCTCTCTTTCTATTTCAAAACAATACTATAGAAGTTGTCTCATTTGCAATCCAGATTGCTTGATTTTTGACAAAAAGTGCATTAAATTGGGAGAATAAAAAAACTTACTTCTAACCACTTTCATAGATTCATTTACCTCTTGCATCCTCCTTCATTGAACTAAACCATAGAACTCTTCTATCACTTGTGCTTGACATTACTTGCTATCACCATGCTATTTTTGAATAAGTTCGTAAATGAAATAGGGAACAAAAGTAACTGTTCTATTATTGTTCTAGAACTTTGAATGGACCACTACTCCCCTTTTGTTATATCATTCCTTTGTGCTTTCCATCTTTATGTCACAAATTGAATGCCTACAGAAAGGAGAAGGAATTCTCAGCTCAAACACTTCATGAGATAAAGTAATACTTAAACTCCATGTTTTATTACTCATTAGTGCTTCATTGATAAGGCATTATGTATGCCTGTTCACTATCACTGTTATGAAATAAAATACTTGCTTCTCCAAAACAGAATAATAAGAAACAACATAAAAGAATGTGAACAAACTTAAGGCAGCAAAAAACAATAATATGACAGCAATATAACAACTTTTCCAAAATGAAAATGATGATTCTCAGTAGAAAAAAGTTCGTCAAATTTATTTTCCATTTGAAATTTTCACTTCATCCTTTGATTTCATTGTTATGAATGCATGATAAATTTGATTACTCCTTAATTTTAAATATATTTTACTCTCTTCTGAAAGGCTCATACAAGCAAGATAATGTATTTTCCCACTTGGCCCACTTGTAAGATTAAGGGGCAGAATGTCCAGCTCTACCCTTGTGGGAGCCCATTTTACTCCACATGCTTTATGTCTTCATAAAATAATTAGCTTCATGAATTTTCCTATACCTGTAAAGGAAACAAACAATGTTAGCAAAAAATAATATATGATGATGATGTTTCCCTCTTTCAACTCATGCTTTTGTAGCTTTCTTTTAGTTGATTCTATGTTTCCCAAGGATTGAATTATATTTCTATTAGTAGGTCATGTAGTATAGTTCATATCTCGATCTCTTAATTGAAACCTTTCTCAATATTTTGCAGATACAGTCAGGAGCAGAAGCATGATGGAGCAAGTTACAAGGCATCAACCGAAGATCAACTTAGGAAATGGCAGATATGTCCTATGTTATTTGTAACTTGCTTTTAGTTGTATATCTCCTTTCGTGTAATGAATAGAACCAGCTAAAACCATGACTTGTGTGGATCTTTTAATCTCTGCTTCATTTCCATTCTGAAAAAAATGTATCAAAATGAAAATTTGTACCATCATTTGTATTCTTAAAATCAAATGAAAATATGTAATGTGAATAGCATCATGAAATAAAATAAATCACATTGTTATGCTTAATCATTTATATACTCAGTTTTGTACTCCATTTGATTTGTAAAGCATTTGAGCAATACTTCTTAAACTCAATTTTCTCAAAACACTTGGACAACTGGTACTTGATATTTGATAAATGCAATGCAAATAACACTTTAGCACATGCAAAAATAACTATACTTTCACTTTCAAATATAACAAAATTTATTTAGCTCCACCAATTGAGATGTAGTGAAAATTGGTAACACTTCCCCTTGTATTGAGTCTTCTGACTATTTACTACTTTTGAGATTTCACCTGTTTCTAATCCCAATCCACCTTTATCTTTAGAGGGTTTCTATCTCACAATCAATTCATGAAGCTTGGTAGAACTTGACTTGAAACTATCCTCACAAAATTTTGCCTTTTTCCAGTTTTACTCTTAGATTTGCAACTTCTTATTCAAGCTTGGAGCATTCATCAGACTTTTCCTTCATCTTTGTATTCAAACATTCTTCGATTTTCTTTTCTTCTACTTGCAACTTTAGTCTAGTAGTGTCTTTAGTTGCTTGCTTCAGTTGGTCACTGACTTCTCTATGTCTTTCCTTGAATTTCCTTAGTTGCTCCTTCAACTTTTGGACACATTCATTCGCTTCATCAAGATTCTCTTTCAAATATTTATTCTCATTTTCAGCTTTATCAAGATCATCTCGGGCAGTCCTGAGCTCTACATTATCAACCATTTGTTTAGTTTCCAAGATCTCCCTCAAGCGATTAGACTTCTCCAGAGGAATAGAGCTTAGATACCAAATTTTAAATATGCAATATACTGAGAGGGGGCGTGAATTAAAATATACTTAAACTTATTAAACAAATACCATCCAAACATTCCAAAGCATATGATAATTAAGATAAGAAGAATCATCAACAAAACATGAAACACAAAGCATAAGAGACCAAAATTCTTACGTGGAAAACCCAAAATGGTAAAAATTACAGTGAGGATTAATCACAATATAATATAACTGGTTATAAGATATTACAAAATATGTGGCTTACTGCTAGGACTCATTGTCCAAAAATGGGAGGCTCACTGCCTAAAAAGATGAAGTAATATAATGGCTAACCGCCAAAATTGAGCTGATAGAAGTACATGCCTCAAGTACAGATTCAGTTCCTTTGTAATTCCAATGATTCGCATGCCAACAAATCACACTTATCTCTTTTTTGCTTCCACACAATCTACCAGAATTCACATATCTCTCACACACACTCTTACTTCATATCTTCAAAATAACTTGTATATATATCAAATTTCACATAAGTTAAAAATTAGGTAGGCTCCAAGAAAATACAAAACTTCTTCAAAAAATGATTCAATTGAGTGGTATGTCGGCATGGATTACACAAACAAAATTAATCCATTACATCTTTATCCTCTTGATAGGTTGGCCAAAAAAAATACCTAACAACAGAATGATACCATGATCACCACAATCACTTGTACACACGAGATCCTATCCAAGCATGCTTTTACCAACCACAGTCCACTTCCCAAAAACTAAAGCACTCATTGTTTATCAAAGAGGATAATTTTGTATTATCGGTTTAGAATAATAGATTAATGTGACTTAGAGTCTTGCAGTTGCAACTCATATATGATGACATCAATGACAACAAAACTAATAGCAAGGGATATGATCTTCGTCATTCTTCCAACATCCTTGGGCTCGACCATGATGTAAAATGAATGGAATTATTAAATGAAATCAATTTTAAATGCAAACTCCTTATTTTATGGGCTTTCAAACTCATTATGGTTGTAGCCTGTAGCTTTGTTTCCACCATTTTTTGAAGGGCTTCCAGTTCCTAAGGGTTCAAACCCTTGTTGTTTCCCCTTGAACTTGCCTTTGATTTGAAACCCTAAATAGGTATTATGATTTATGAAGGAGAATTTGTCCCTTCCAGGTCGCAGGTATGAGAGCATGAACTGGGGTTTCTATGCATTTCCATTTCTCATACTTCTCTGAATATGCATAAGCAACATATTAAGTTCATTTTTTGGGTTTATGAACCTATCATGGCCAAAATTATTGACTTCAATTGTAGGGCTCCAATGTTGGCATGAGATCAAGCCATGGTTGTTTCCTCTTTGTATTTTGTATTTAGTGTTTATTACCCTAAATGGGTATCATCATTTTTTACAATAAACTCTTTCACTTGCATTATCTTTGTGTAAACATAATAGCTCCTTTCGAACTGAAATCATGAAATAAATCACAAAGACCTGTAATATTTGTAACTTTAAAAAAAATAGCATTATAACCTATTTTTTTATGAAGAAAAGTGCACCTTAGGCTGCGACCATTGAAACCTGGAACTGAGTATTCCTAAAACAAGTTGATATAACTTGGAAATTTTTGTTCATTCTTTCTTTTCCATAGCTCACTTCTAACCATTTATAACTCTGCTCCTTATGGAACCAACCTTACTTTGGCACTTTTCATGCATTTTTTTGTTTTGAATCACAAATGTTAGCATGAAATTATGAGATGCAATACCATGATGAAACTGTTCTGAAGCTACTCAAACTGCTTCAGCGGTAATTGATGATTTGTAAACAAGAGATTAGGTATTCCTATTCACTATTACATTTCATGACACTACACTTTGAGCAACTAATCACTTGTGATTTTTAATTATTTACACAGTTAGGCTTGAATGTCCCGAGTGGTCACTTGTTTGAGCTCCTATGATATTTGGATTCACTCCTTTAGATGTATATCTCCTTGAGCATCCTTTAATTATTTATTTTCTAGAAACCCATTTATGGAATGTTGAGGGATAACATGTCGGGTCTCAACCCTTGTGGGAGCGCATTTTACACCACATGCTTTATGATATTCAAAACAAAACAACAACATGACTTGTCCTATAACTAATGTTAGATTAAAAAACATAATTACAATTTTTCTTATGATGTTTCCTCCTTTGGATCCTCTTGCACTCATCTTTTGCTTAGTTTATTTCAATGCATCATAAGAAATATTCTACATTATTGTTGATAGATCATGTAGGGAGGTGCATAGTCTGAGTTCTAACAAATTTTTCATCACTTGCAGGTTCACTTGAAGCAAAAAATTATGGAAGGTTGCACTAATTTGAAGGCAACTTGAAAACAATCATCAGCCAATGACGATTATGTTCCTTCTTACATGTTCTTTTCTTCCTTCTATCTTCTATAGTGTAATATACTCTTTTTTATTCACTGTTTTAGCTATTCCCATGGCTTGTGTGGGACACTTGGCTCTTCATTTATTGAATGAATACAAAAACAACATTTGTGAAATACTTGTTCAATTCTATATTTCTTCCTTTTGTTAAAAATGTATGGAACATTGTAAATGAATATCAGAATGAAAGCATTTTCTTTTTCATTTCAAACAATACTTAATGTTGTAAATGATAAACAACAATTGAAACACATTACACTTAAAAAACTAAAAATTTAAATGTATGCAATGGTTAAATAATTTTCAGAAATAAAATTAAAATCTTCACCTTAAGATGAAACTTAATCAATTAGCTCTATCAATTTGAGTTTTGGTGAAAATTCGATAACAGTAAAACTGCAACAATGGTGTGAAATGATGCAAATGAGAAGATTTTTAAGGGCTTGGAATAATCGAGAGTCCTCAAGACTAGAGCCTCCTTAATTTCCTACTTGATTTCTTGAAAAGCCTCACTTAGATCTTCAATCCATTCCACTTTCTCGCCCGTCTTCAACATTTTGGATATTGGGCAAGTAATCTCTGCAAAATTTGTTACAAACCTCCTCATGAAATTAATCTAACCAAAGAATGACCAAATAATTTTTACATTATTTGGTGAGGGAATCTTTTCAATGGTTGCTATTGTCTTGGTCAATTCTCACTCCTTCCTTGGACATAATGTGCCCAAACAATTTAACTTTAGTAACTCCAAAGGCACACTTTTTTGGGTTGAGTGAGATTCCATATTTTAATGCCCTGATAAATATCTTCTCTGAGTGCATGCAATTTTCTTCTTCTTTCTTGGAGTAAGATGTCAAATAATCTTGGTAAATTTCCAAGAAAAAGTCAATGAAATAAAAAAAGGAAACATCCATAGCCCTTTGAAAGGTGGCACTTGTATTAGTCAAACTAAATATAATTCTAACATACACACAAGTACCCCATGGAGTTTTAAACATAGTCTTGTACTACTTAGAATCCTTCACTTTTACTTGGTTATACCTAGAAAAACCATCCATCATAGACAATAACTCACAACCAGTTACCTTCTGCAAAATGGCTTCCATGTTAGGCAGTGGATAATTATCTTATAATGATGATATGTTCAAATTTCTAAATTCCACACATAATATTATATCACCATTTTTCTCCATGACTGGCACTAAGTTAGACACCCAAGAAGAGTGCCTAATAGGATTTATAATGCCATCATCCCTTAGCTTTACCAAGTCTTCTTTCATTTTTGGAGCTAAGGTTGGATTGATGGGTCTTTTCTTTTTCCTGAAAGACTTGTCATCTTCTTGGGGAATCTCATGCTGGACAAATTACTCTCTATATGATTTCAAGCCATCATATGACCAAGAAAAGACATTTTTGTATTTTCTCAACAAGGATCAACATTTCCTTGATCTTGGGTTTCACTTTTTTACCCACATAAACCTTCTTAGTGGCATTTTAAGTTCCCAAGTTTACTTCTTCTATGTCCTCCAGGTGGGTAGCAGTTGTTTTGGCTCTACTCTTGTCTTGATTGTCAAAAAATCTCCAATGCCACAAGTCCCTTGGGAATCTTATTTGTCTTCAACTAAATCACTTCACTTCCAAAGACTGTATCCTTCCCATCTATGTTTTTGAAAAAATCTCCTAAGTGATTTTTCAATCCATTGAAGGTAAAACAAAAGCACTGGAGCTTTGCTAGGGTTTTTTGTTTTCTACGGTCATCCTTGGCCCTTGTTGCATCATACTGCACCTTCTATGCCAGAAAATTCCTCCCTCATTGAGTACAGTTGCATTTACTACAATTTTAGGGTTTTAATATGCCTTCAACCAACACTAACCCAACAATTCATGTTGGTGTTAACCATTCATTGGCCTAGTTCAATGGCTCCTCCTCCAAGCAAAAAGCCTCAAAAATTTGTTCCAAAAGTCTTTCACGAGGTAAGCATTTGGATGCCCCTGCTAATGTAATTTTGCCTATACTAGATTTTGATTTTTCTTGCCAATGGCTTGAACGACACACCCTTGTGGGTTATTTTGTTGGGAGGACTCCCCCCAAAAGTGTGTTGAAAGAATGGGTCAACAAGGTCTACGTCCCTCATGGGGTTCACCTTGATAAGGTCCAAAACTTGAGCAAATATTTCTTTTTATTTTGCTTTGCGGAATTTAATCATGTCCAAGCTATTTTAGGCCATGGGCCCTGGTATGTTAGGTCATCCTTGTTTGTTTTCCAAGCATGGACCCGAGATTTTGCTATCTTAGACGACACCAAAATGTGGGTTCTGGTCTAGATTGAGTTTCTCAGTCTACCTTTGCCATGTGTGCCCTTCCTGAACCACATTACTTCCTCTTTGGGGAAGGTTATTTTTATTGAACCTGATAGGTTTATCCAAGCTTGGCCTCAAAAGAGGGTCTATGTGGAAGTGGAACTATCCAAGGATTTGAAAGAATATGTGGAAATTCAAATTCAAATAGGATCTATTAGGAACACCCAAAAAGTCACGTATTTAAATCTACCCAACACGTGCTATCGGTGCTAGTCAGTTGACCACAAGATCAAGGACTTCCCTTTGGTCGTGCCTCATACACCATCCTCCTCACAATATGTTGAAAAGCCTCACTAGATAGAGCCTTTTGCTAAGGCTGAAACAAAGTGGACCAGGGTTACGAACCAATAAAATAAGCCAATTGGTTTTGGGTCAGCTCCCAAGGCCCCTGAACTATCCAAATTTGTTTCAAACCCTTCAAAGAAGGGAACAATCACTCCTTCTGGAGATACTACTATTTCAGTGTAGCCCAGGTCAAAGGCAACGCCTCAGCCTATAGTATTTATGTTCACTCAATCGATTATTCCTCCGACAACGGGGGCTCAATGACGATATCATAGTCCATCTCCACCATTGGAAGGAGAATATGTTCATAAGAGTGAAGGTTTTCACCCCCTATTCATGTTGGTTCAGTTCCACAAGATTTTTTGAAGAATATTTTCTCTTCCCTAGTTGAGAAGGAACTAGATTTCGAAAGTATGGAAGAGTTTCATGCATGAATTTTCTTTCATGGAATGTTCGAGGTCTAACTGACCTCTCTAGAAAGTATTTTGTTAGAGATACCTTACAGAAATACTCGGGGATTGAAGTGCTTTGTCTCCAAGAATTTAAAATTTCAGGATTTTTGCTTGCCTCAGCTTGTCATTCTATTTGGCCAGCTAGTACTATGTTTTGTACTTCCCATGAAGATGGGCATGCTAGAGCTGCCACTCTTTTGTCCCCGCGATTGCATTCTTGAGTTGTGGATCATGAGATTGATACTTCCAGTGGTTAGTATGGGTTCTCCTCAACATTGATAATCATTCCTTCAGGATTATTAATGTCTATGCCTTTAATGATGTTTTGTAACAATCTTTGTTTTGGCACAATATTGTTGATTCTTTACTAGTTGCCACCTGGTTTCTCTGTGGGGATTTCAATATGGTCGAGATGGCATATGACAAGGATTGCCCTTCTGCTGGGCTGCTGGTGAAAGGGAGGCATGGTTTTACATGCATAATAAATTGGGGATTTTTGATCCCAATATTGGTTGCCGCCATTCTCATTCCCTCTAGCACAATTAGTGTAATTACAGGGTCAGTTCTGATAGATTTTTTAAATGCCTTGATCATGCCATGATCTCAGCTCAATATTATTTTTATTTTGACATCTTTGCCTTGCCAATGAAGCCGTTAGTGGATATGACTTTGTCTGATCACTTCCCAAATCATTTTCACATTGAATGGATGTCTTGTCAGCCTCGCACATGTAAAACTCAATTCTTTCTAAACATGTCCTTGCTCTACCACAAGCCCACTCTAGCCCACATTTGTCGAGTGTGGAATTTGGAGTGTAGACTAGCTGGCCAAACAAGCTGGATTACCTGGTGGAATGATGCCATCACTCGTACTGCTCATTTCTTACACATTTATGGGTACTAGTTTTGTATCTTTCACTGGTGATCCTATGAGGCTACCACTGGTGACTTGCATGCAACTATGGAGGCTTTGGCAGTCAACCCTTTTTCCCCATTACATCAAGTCAAGCTGGTGGAATTAAGGCACAAAAAGTAAGCGGTTGATAATTACGCTACCAAAGGAGTGAAAATCAAAGCTCGACTACATTGGCTTAAGATCGGTGATCGCTCCTCCAAAGAATTTTTTTGGCACTTTGTGCCAAGGACTCATCCCTAGGCATAAAAAATGTTAAGGATGGCACTTGGGTGCTCTCTAAGCTACCCGACATTCTCCAGGCCTTTGTGCGCCATTATGAGCAGGTGTTCATTGCATAGGACCACGCTTGTGCGACAATGATCCCTTTAGGACTACCTTACTATTTTGCCACATTGGCTTTCTTCAACCCAGATATATTTATGTGATAAATTGTTAACAATTAATGATCTTAAGGAAGCTATTTTTTCTATGGCCAATGACAAGGCTCTTAGGATTTATGGCTTCCCTTGTGAATTCTACAAAGCTCTTTGGGACTATGTTGGGAGCGATTTGCATCATGTCTATCTTGAAGCTTTTCAGGCCAACTCTCTAGGAAATTTAATAAAAAAGGGTAATATAAAGTTCATACCTAAGCTTGGGGATCTGGAGGATATCTGCAATTGGAGGCCCATCACACTTCTCAATGTCTCCTACAAAATCATTGCCAAATCTTTGGCTCTGAAAAATCAAAATCCAAAAGCCAAAGTTCAAAAAGATTAGCCTTAAAGCTCGTGAGGAGCATCTTGAAATGCTTTTTGAAGTTAGAGAAAGATTGGTATATAATTTCTACAAGAAGGCTTCAAAGAACAACCCAAGTTTGTATGAATTTTATTATCAATAGAATCATGAGATTTTTCAAAAGTTTGCTTTTCTCACATAGGAATTATAGCATGTTCTCCAATACCCAGGTCTTGTAAGAAAGAGTCTTGTCTAGGTCAATTCTAGGATCAAAATAAATCATTTTCATCCACCTCTCAATCATTAAAATCAAAATCAAACCTCATTCCACCAACAAAATCTTGAGAACTTTGAAACATCATTCATGCTAAACTTATAGGCAAAATTATCATCACCTTATTTGGCTTAACACACCTAGTTAAAGAATCAATCCTTTTGAATGAATTTACCTCTAGGATAACACAACTTCCTAAGGTCTACAAGTTCATTAATCACCTTGATTGGCTTAACACACTTAGCCAATTCATTCTCTTGTACGATTTTTCTCTAAGATAACACAACTTCCTAGGGTTGATAAGTTCACCATCATCTTGTTTGGCTTAACACACCTAGTCAAACTATCAAATCAATTCAAGCCCTAAAAATTTTAGCATACTCCTCCCAAAGTTTTTCAAGAGTTTCACTCATCCGCATCATTCCATTTATCCCATCCCCATCATCGCTTTTTGATCCTTAGACATCTCCTAGTTCTTCTCTTTTTGTGCCTAAAGATTAAGATCAAACAAGATCAAAACACAAGAGGAACATGGAAATTACCAAAGAAACATCAACTTCTAGTGACCTAAGTCAAGAAAACTCTGAAATAAACGTTGCAGGATCAAGCAATCCCCCAAACAACATTTCTCTACCATCACAAAATCCTCAAGAGGAAGGATATGAAGAGGAAATCATTCACGAGGACTTGGGAATGACACAAAAGGAAATAACTGAAATGATTCAAAATCCAGAGAATCATAGAATTGGCAATGCTATGCTAAAACTTAATCCTTCTCTATATATGCATGCGCTAATAGAAGGAGGGGCCCAACTCCCTTCTGACCTTGATGTAAGTAAAAGTATAGAAAGGCCTCTTGCAAGCATATCCCCAATGTCAAATCCAAACATCAATCAAGAAATTCCCCAAACCATATCAAAAATCACACCGACCTCACCAGTTGTTAACAAGGGAAGTGCCATGTGTTGGGTCTCAAAAATGCCGGTTTTGAATGAACGACAAGAGGTTGCAGACTCTCACTATGTTATCGGCCAACTAACAAGGCCAACCAATATGGTTGAACCCTCTACTCTTAAGGCTCTGCTAGACCTAGGCGGGTGCACCTATATGAGTAGCATAGATTTTGAATTTATGTTTCCTACTTGATCTAACTATCCACAAATGGTAATTTAATAGTGGAAAGATTATGATCCTAATTTGGTATGAATTGTATATGCAATATCAAGGTATGAATTAATATGTTCAATTAAGAGATGTCAAATGAAATGACTAAAACTAATGTAATGAAACTAAGGGAGACTAGTGCCTTATTGGGTAACGGAGTCAAATGAAAGCCTTTAATGAGTGGTTTCTATCTAGCAAGTTCTCTAATTGTTTGGCATACAATTATGAGTTTATAACTAGTATAAACATGCAAGGATGTAATTGATAAACCCTACTTGAGGTAGAATATCAAATCTAATTATCTGATTCTTCTTACTGATCCAAATGACATTCCTAGATTACTCTAATTGATTGAAAGGAATTTTCATTCTTCATTAAAGAATCCAATAAATCAAATCACACACAAACAACAAATGTGCACTGATAAATCAAATATATACTTGATACTTCAATTTAAACAATCAAGAAACATCAAATTGGAGACAATCAAATAATAGTAGGAATCCAAAAAACAATCGATACTAGAATGAAGCCACCAAATCAACAATCTTTCATTTATCTTCTTCAAAATTCATACATGCAACATAGTCTCCTCGAATGTCATCATTCTGAAAATATAGTGCTTATAGTAGTTTATCCTATTCTAATTATTTTTTTTGCTTTAATTATCCAACATCGAAGATTTATACATTAGTTTGCAAAAGGACGTGCCTTTTCAAAAAAATTCTAAGCATAAAAAGTTAACAAATTCATCATTAACTAATTTATGTTAAGCCACAAATGAACTATAGACATGTGCTTTGTATAATCCTGGCGCTTATGTGTGTTTGCATCTCCTAATACATCACGAATCATGATCTCCATCATCATCATTCATTCATTTTTCTCACATGCTTCATCCAATGTTATGTCCTTTGTAGTGGTTGTGTTCAATATCTCTTGGAGTATCGATTCGCATTCGCCTTTCCATGTAGTTGCTTCTTTTAGTTTTCCTTCATCATCGCAGAACTTTGTCAATCTGTCATTAGCAGCTTCTACCAATCCCTGCACATCCCCTTGTAGTTCCTCAAAGAATTCCCTGTGCTTATCCATGATACGATTGGCATTTTCAATTCCTGCAACATTAGGAGTACCCCTTTTCATTTCCTCAATTCTTTCTTGGATTCTATCATCCACTCTCTTATGCTCTTTTATAACATCCATGTATTGTGAATGTTTTCCCCATATTTTATTCAACCAAGTGTTTAAAACAACCTGCTTCTTTTTGATGATTGCAGAGAGTGTGTCTACTTTTCCTTGTGAGTATGCACTTGACCCTTCCCAATGGTCCCTTTTCTGTGAACTCTCACCTTGGGTGAGCATCTTCATTGGCCCTATTACAACACCTATCGAGTCTTTTAAATGTTCATTCTCTCTCAACATTCTCTCATTATTGGTTTTATACATCCCCCTCTCTCTATCAATGCTTGGATTTGTGCTTTATTCAACTTTGCTATATTTATCCGAATGTCTGTAGTTGCAACAGGATCAACCTCTCCAGCCTTCAGGGTCATGACATGTTTGAATGCTTTCTCAGTATCAATAACAATTGACTTCTTGTGAGGAGGATACAAGGCCCAAATCATCAATGTTTTATCATCAAGATTGTATCTTGATCCTGTGTATACCTCTATCACCTTCTCTATGTTGAGCTTGTGGGTACCATTGTTATCTTTCAAGAAACTATCAAAAACTAATGCAGAATTTAGATCCAAACCTAGAAGAATCATAACAGCTACCTTTTCTAACATCTCCCTTCCCTTTTCAGGGGTCATGCTCATCGTCTCTTTGTATACGTCATCCCTTAAGCTTTTTAACAATTGATCTTCATTTCCTGGTGTGACATTGTCAACCAGCCCTCTTATCTCTTTTCCGTTTTGCTTGTATAAAAATGTTTTAAACTCCGAGGTCTTCACAAATTCATCATCTAATATAAAAGACCTATAATCTTCATGTCTCGTATCTACATCCATAGTTTCCTCAACATCTATTTCTCTGGTAACATAGGCATAATCCTGAGTCCTTATTCTTGATACCTTCGCAAATGAGCCTTGTGGCCTATCAGCTTTTGATATTCCTTTAATGGAGGATAACAACTCAACATCCACCAACTCCTGATCATGTTTCTTAATCACCATTTATGCTTCCTCTGCATCCAGGTTTCTGATTATATCATTAGATTTATAGGGTACATGCTGGTACCCTCCAAAATTTATTCTTTGTCTAGCAGAGTGGATATATCCTTCTGGATCAAATTCTTTTCTTGATGGTGCTCTTCTCATGTTGTAATGCAATAATTTATCCGGAATCATATTGTAACTCTCTTTTGCAAATACAGTAAAATCACCAAAACACATTGTACTGGGCATAAAGGCTTGTTTACCATATGAACTTAAATTCACGACACTGGAGAAATCCATTTGCCTAACAATTTCTAAGTATGCAATTCTATTTGGGATTGTTCCAAGAAAAATGAATGGTGTATCCTCAAAACCATAAACCCTAATCATTGTGGCATTTTCTAAGTAGTACCAATCCCCCTAGTTGTGGTTGATTGGTCCATTATAATCCCTAGGCCTAAGAAACCTCTTTACTTCTTAAGATAAGGAATAATCACAAGGATGATTGAAAAATCTATACAAAGGATTCACAAACAATTCTTCAAAATGCAAAAAAATTGAATTAGCAAACCTGCTGTCCCAAACAACAATCCATAATTGAACAGTCAATGGCCTACCTTCCTTGTCAGATTGTGAAATCCTTAGCTCCTGGGGCCATAAACCTAACTCTTGTCCAAAATACAACACTAAGTACATCAACAATGAATAATTCCTGAGATGGAGGACATAGGCCCCATTCTTTATCACTATCAACCCTACAACAACAACCAGACCAAAAACAAGCCTTATGGGAACAACTATAGCAAGACCAACAATAAGCTTTGTTGGAACAACAAGCATTGTTGGCACAAATACAGGTATATCAGTAGGCTTTGAACGTACAACAAAGCTTGCAGAAAACCCCCACCAGTACCCCTCTCATCAATCAAACACCCAAAACACCTCAAAACACATTCATTCCACCTCCTAATCCACAAAATGATGTTGCAATGCAAATCAGACTGCTTTTGCAGCAAGTGTTGGACCTCCAAGTAGGAAAGACAACTAGAATGTCAGGAAACTTGTGTCCCTATCCGTTTGACAAAGATCTCACAATCGTACCATTCCCAAAGGGATTTGAAATCCCCAAATTTGATAAGTATAATGGAACGGGAAACCCTGAAAAATCACGTCAGGAAATTTCAAGTGCATTGCATGGAGGTTGCATATGATGACACATATCTAATGTGACTTTTCCCTTGAAGTCTGACTAGTCTTGCCTTAGAATGGTTTTCTTGCCTACCCATAGGCATTAAAACATTCCAAGAAATTATGGAAGCATTCGTTAAAAACTACGCATTCAACATGGGTGCAGATGTTAGTTTGGAAGAACTATCAACACTCAAACAAAGGAAAGGAGAGATATTCACAGCCATCTTGCAAAAATGGTGATCCAAGGCCAATCAGAGCAAGTGGACCATGCCAGAAGAACAACAAGTTTGCACAATCATATCCAATCTAGATGACAACTTGGCATTCTACATAAAAATGCAATGCATCATGACTTATGATCAATTGATCCCAAAGGTGCTAAATATCGAAAGAGCCCTTACTACACGAGGAGGCGCATCAACACTCCTTCCAAAATAGGATAACCACCCACTTACCAATTATAATGATAAACCTCGAACATGGTCGAGGAATAAAAATATCACAAATGATGGAGTGGTTGATGCTAAGGTGGTCATTAATGCTCCTAAGTAGAATATCCTGACCCATCAAGTGTAGAATGATAATCACAATAATGTGAAAAATAACACAGTTTCACAACAACAAACACTTCCTAACAACCACATCAATAACTTGGGCAATCAAGGAGGACCACCTCCCCGCATTTTTTTTCCCCCCAAGCGGAAATTTACGACCCTTGGAGAATCAATTGAATTGATAATGAAAAAGTTGGTTAAAGAAAACCTCATCAAAATCTCCAACTCTGAGCAATATGCAGAACCCATGACAAAACCACCATGGTATAACAAAAATATCCTCTGTGATTTTCAAAAAATCAAGGGGAACACAACCACAAAGTGCATGAGGTTGAAGAACATCATCTAGGACCTCATTAAAGACAAGATCATAAACATTGAACAACCAGTTGGAAATCAGGACCTTAACATATACACGAATCCGATGCTGAATCATAACCAAGGAAATAACTAGGGAAACAACAAAGGGAAGAAAAAGTATGCTAGTGCAAACCTTGTGTATGAAGACATTGTCGCATGCATTGATGAGATGGTCACTGTCATTAGTGTAAAAGGAGACAACGCTAACTATGGAGTCACCACATGCGGCGGTAAGGTAATAATTGTTGGGGCATCACAGCCATCTAAGACCCCCATTTAAAATACAAAATCCATTCCCTACGACTACAACGTCATTGACTAGTTAAAGAGAACCCCTGCCCAAATCTCCATCATGGAATTATTGAAAATTTCTGCCGCCCATAGAAAAATTCTTGATGAAGCATTGGTTGCATCCACTATTTCCGCCACTCTTGATAAAAAACAGTTACAGGCTATGGTTAGTAACATCATTACCCAAAATCTCCTCACCTTCTTTGACCAAGATTTCCCTGCCCAGCCATCTCACAATTGGGCACTTCGCCTCCAAGTGCTCATTCACAAAAAGAAAGTCAAAAGGGTCCTAGTGGATGGAGGTGCAGGCGTCAACATCTGTTCACTAAAACTCATAAAGAACTTGGGATTCTCTGAGGACTCCATTGACAAAAACAAAATCATCACCATAAGCGCATACGATGATCAAGAAAGAGTGTCTCAAGGCACTATGAGAATCCCAATCCAAGTGGGGCCAATAACTATGGAAACCACTTTTCAAGTGCTTGATCTCGATATCCCATACAACATCCTCCTAGGATGCCCATGGATCCATGGAATGAAGAAGGTCGCCTCAAAATTCCATCTATGCATCAAATTCCTATACCAAAATGAGGAGGTCACAATACATGGTGATCCTGAACCATTTGCCTATTGCAAAAACTTGGAAGCCAAGTTTTATAAAATCCCCCAAGTGCCCAAAAATGATGAAGGTCCATCCACTTCATACATAGACCCATCCAACCTCAGCTCCACTTCTTCAACAAAGACACCCTCCATCCCTGACATATCTGAAATCAAGCTCATGATCTAGGAAAATGGATGCAAAGACTATAGAATGAAGAAATATGTGTTTTTTGTAGGAGAGTTACCACAATCTCCTAGGTCGCATGGGCAACCTCAATCAGCCAAAACACCTATCCACACTCTTAGGGTAGACCCTTCTAGATTCCGCCATTAGGGGGACCTAAGTTGGGAAAATTTTGATGAGGAAGACATTTCAAGCACACTATACTAGGATAAAGGACCCACACCCACCCTACCCATGGATGAAACCAACAGGGGATTGCAAATAATGCTTTCTATGGGCTATAATAGGAATGAAAGACTGGGAAGAAATAATGATGGACAAATGGAACCCATTGTTGTAGAAAGAAGGATGAGAAACCTTGGCCTTGGATGTACCCCTCTGATTCTAACCATACGTGGCAGAGGTACTCCTAGTAGAGCAGTCAAGACTTCTCCTCAAATATCGATAGTCGCCTTTCAATTACCCATATCCAAAGGTTTTCCCTTAGATAATTTCACGTTCAACATAACTGATGTATGCACCAGTAGTGATGAGGATACCATAACTGACCTTCCCATGCTTTTTGAGGATTCCTCCTTACTTATGATTAGTGCCTCAATTAATGAGTCAGACTGCTAGCCATACAAGATAAACCTAGTCTACCCAACACTCATTGATTACAACCAATGGGGACCACCAGTTCTAGACACATTTGAAAATGATGAGGCACTCTCAAAATTCCTAGGGCTAAGGGATGCGGTACCATGTGGAGACCACAAGGTTGTGTTTGACATCATGTTGAACACACAAGCATATTATGGAGAGACGATTGAGTCCTTTAGTCGCAAAATAAAAAGAACAAGGATAAGCTCAGAGTTATTAAGTGAAAACCACACTTTGGCACTCTCTAAGCATAGAAAAGTAAAAATAAAGGACGCAATCCAATGGTGAAAAACTCTTTGAGGCACTGGAGGATGAAGGTTTCAATCTCCCCCCTACTGCATTGCATCAGGAGAAATCGACAGATTTGCTAGAAAAGTGTAATCCTGTCAACTTGGGAATGGAAGCAACACCACATATCACCTTGTATGTTGAGTCACTTTTGATAGAAGAACATGAAATATTGGCTGAATTTCTAAAGGAAAGAAAGATGAAATTTGCATGGACCTATGTTGATATGCCGGGTCTGGATCCAGAAGTTGTGGTTCATCATTTTGTTGTTTACCTTGGAGCGAGGCCAGTAAGACAAAAATTAAGGAAAATGCACCCTCAGATAGCCTTTCTTATCAAGATAGAATTAAAGAAACTCCTCGATGTCAGCTTCATACACCCAATTGATTATCCAGAATGGGTGTCCAACCTTGTACCAGTTTCAAAACCAAATGGGGGCATCCGTATTTGCACAGACTTTAGAGACCTCAACAAAGCATGTCCTAAGGATGATTTTCCACTACCAAACATTGATATGATAGTGGACATGACAACCGAACATGAGATGCTATCACTGATGGATGGCTTCTCGGGGTATAACCAGATAATGATTGTAAAAGAGGATCAACATAAAATGACATTTACATGTCCATGGGGCATCTACTACTAGAACAAGATGTCATTTGGTCTAAAAAATGCAGGAGCTACATACCAAAGAGCCATGACACTGATTTTCCATGACATGATCCATAAAATAGTGGAAGACTATGTAGACGACATATTGGAAAAATCAAAGAAGAGACAAAATCACATTGCAGTCCTAAGTGCCATTTTTGAGAGATTGGAAAAGTACAAGGTCAGGCTCAACCCCAAGAAATGTGTCTTTGGGGTACAATTAGGTAAAATTTTGGGATACATAGTATCGATGAGAGGAATAGAGGTGGACCCCACCAGGTTCAAAGAAATTCTTGAGATGGAGGCAACAAGGACATTGAAACAACTGAGGGGTCTACAAGGTAGACTCCAATCAATTCAAAGGTTCATAGCGGAACTGGCGGATAAACAGATTGCATATTCACATCTGCTCCACAAGGGAGTAGCATACAAGTGGGATGAAAAGGGTGAAAAATCATTCAAAAAAATCAAAGAATACCTAATCACACCACCAGTATTAATGTCACCCATCACTAGAAAACCATTGATTTTATACATCTTGGCAACAATAGCAACCCTTGGCACTCTTTTAACTCAACACGATGAAAATGGGAAAGAGCAGACTGTCTATTACATCAGCAGAGCAATGGTAGGGCATGATCTCAACTACACACCAATAGAAAAATATTGCCTAGTAGTCGTGTTTGCAGCCCAAAAGTACAGACACTACATGTTAGCTCATCAGATCAAGTTGATCGCCAAGATTGATCCCCTCAAGTATCTACTGTCAAAGGCAATGCTCATAGGAAGGATGGCTAAGTGGGTCATGATACTATCAAAACATGATATTGAATATGCGGAGTGAAAAGAAATCAGAGAACAATTCATTGCAGACCAACTGGTAGAGGCTCCCATCTATTCAGATAACCCACTCATATCAGAGTTTCCAAATGAGTCTGTCTTTAATCTCATCATAGTCGATCATTGGAAACTTTACTTCGACGGTTCATACACACAACATGGATCAAGAGCTGGTGTTTTCTTCATCACCCCACAAGGGGATTGTATACCTAGATCTTATAAACTATCATTCCCTATACCAACAACATTGCAGAATATGAGGCTTTAACCATAGGTCTCAAGATTGTAGCACAGTGGTAAATCATGGCACTAAAAGTTTATGGGGACTCACAACTTATTATCAACCAAGTCAATGGTGAGTACCAAACAAAGGATGATAAGTTGATACCATACAATTAATTAGTAGAAAGCCTGAAAGAATCGTTCATTGATATCACCTTTGAATAGATACCAAGGGTTAACAATAGAGCAGCTGATGCCATGGAAACTATTGGATCTTTATTGGATATCCCTCGCAATGTCTCAAATCATGAATTCTTGGTAGAGCAACTTCTCATACCCACATTCGAGGTACCAGAGTCAAAATATATGTGCTAACTCATTGGTTCTGGTAATCCCTAATATCATGACATAAACACCAAACCTTAAACGAGCCTTTGTCAAAAGGTCCTTACGTTTTGTCATCCTAGGAGAAAAACTCTATCGTAGGAGCATTGAGGGAACCCTTTTGTGTTGCTTAAATCCTAAGGAATCCTTGGCTACTCTAACTGAGGTACATAATGGCACTTGCGATTCACACTCGAGTGGTATGACCTTGGCCAAGAAGTTGCTAAGAACCGGGTACTATTGGCCAACAATGGAAAGAGAGGCATATGAATTTGTCATAAAGTGTTTACAATGTCAGCAACAGGGAGACCTTATCCATGCACCAACTCAAGAACTCCATCCTATTGTTACACCATGGACCTTTTCACAATGGGGGCTCGATCTCATCGGCAAAACCACACCCACCTCATTCAATGGCGATAAGTTCATCATCACCACAATAGAGTATTTCACAAATTGGGTCGAAGCAATTCCAATGACCTACATCACTGGAAAGTAGATATCAAAGTTCATCCTGAACTATCTTATTTTTTGATATGGTGTCCCTCAATCCATTATCTCTAATAATGGGACACCTTTCAAGAATCAAGATGTCCGTGACTTGTGCGAAAAATTCAAAATCCAACATTGCTTTTCCACTCTGTACTATCCACAAGGCAATGGCCAAGCAGAAGCTACTAATAAAACCATTCTGAAAATCCTAAAGAAAATAGTCAATGACTCTGGTTGTGACTGGCATCTACAGCTAAATCCTACCTTATGGGCCTACAACACTAGCATCTACATGCCAACATGCTCCACCCCATTCTCCCTGGTCTATGGATCAGAAGCCATCCTCTGAATCAAGATCGAGCTCCCATCACTGAGAATATCATTCCAAAACCTCATCACAAATGAAGAATACAGGGTCTCCTGACTGAATGAGCTGGAGTTGTTAGATGAACGGCACATGGATGCCCTCAGTCATCTACAGGTTTATTAGAACCTCTTGAAGCATAGCTACAACAAGAAGATCAGGTGACGTACCTTCCAAGTCAGTGAACTTGTGTTGAAAGAAAATTAGAAGAACATGGCGAATCTTGAAAGCAAAGGAAATTTTGAGCCCAATTCATTGGGACCTTTCATCATCACAACAAGTTATAAATTAGGGGCATATCATTTATCAACACTAGAAGGTGAGCCTCTGCAAGAGCCCATGAACAGTTGTCATCTCAAAAAGTTTTATGCCTAAAATCTTGCAAGGTATAGAACCAAAAAAATACAAAAAATCAGAAAATGTCCTGAAAAAATGGTTACCTTGATGAAAACCTAGAAAACAAGCATCTTGGTGATAACAAAAAAAATCGAAAAATACAAAAATGAAAAAAATTAGAAAAAGGATTGAAAACAATAAAGAAAAAAAAATCGTCCTCGAATGAAAACCACTTCGGTGGCGCTTTGGACAAGTACCTTGGTGAAAACCTGGAAAATAGGCACCAAGTGTAAATAAAGCACTCTTCATCCACCAGGATTGTCATGGCCTATTATGTGCATTGCATCTTACCATTCATTCCATTTATCCTTCCATCATCTGTTTGCATTCCATACCATAGCCTGATCTTGTGCCTGTATCATGTTCCAACATAGTACTACTTGGCATATTCCTAAGGTTAGTTTGTTCTGCCTTTATTGAAGTAGTCTATCACATCACACTGGGGGCATGTTCCTGTACTTGCATCAGATCAGATTCATGTACATCCTTGAAATCTTCCTTAAACATCAAAAACCCAAAAACATTCAAAAATTCATCAAAAATCCAAAAACATCATAAAACCCTCAAAAATCCAAAAACATCAAAAAATCTCAAAAAATCTTCAAAAATTTCATCATAGAGTCTTTCACCTTGTTTAACTACATCATCTTTGAGCTTGAACATAGGCAAGTTTGATCTTTGATCATCCCCGAGACACTCTAGGTTAGTCCTTTAGGCATACGTCAAATTGGCAATCCGTTTTCCCATCTTTCTTTTCTTTGAGTCAAGTATGTCGTCAGTCAAACTACGTGGTCTCTGCATGTATAACATAGGCAAGGCTAATCTATGGATCAGCTTTCGAGACCCCTAGGATAGGTTTTTTAGTTATTCTCTTCATCGTAAATCTCAAAAATACCAAAAATAACCTCAAAATATCTGGAAAAACCCAAAATGGTGCATCCATCTCATCTCGCTTTCACCTGTGACTATCTTATTCCTAATAAAAAAATCATCACCTTCATCCTTTGGTGAGTCAGTCAGAAGCAAGTCTATCAAGTTCTAAAGTAAACACCTAATCCTCAAAGTCTCAAGTCTAGGTCAGTAAGCAAGCAAGTTGGTCAATGCAGAGTATCAATAGCTTATCACCCAATCAGTCTCACCAAAACCCTTATCACAACATGTCCTAGGATATATCCTTCCCACGATGGACATAAGCATTAGGTATCTCGTAGTAGTTTAGCCTTGGCTAGTGGTATGAAGAACATTAGCTTGTTTGTTTACTTTATCTTGGTCTTTTTTGACTTATCTTATTTTGCGCTCATTCCAAGGACCTCTCGATGATACCTAAACAAAAAAGGTTTAGAGAGAAAGGAATGGGGCAATGATCATTATCCTTTTTATCTATTGTGCTTGTGGGATTTTCTTGTAAAATAACTTAGTCATACGTGCTTTATTTGGTTTGTAGGGAGGTTATTTTAGGTATCTTGTTGACCACATAGGAACGCTTGCTTTTCTGTGTTTTGTTCTGAGATGTTTAGAATTTCTGAACTACATCTCGAATAAGGTTTCGTATGCTAAGTGTGAACAAGGATACTCCTATCTGATTGTCAAGTCAAATTCCATTACACTAGGTACAACGCCATCTTGGTTCTTTATACCTTGATGCATCGTACCTAGGTGTGTTATCAAACATAAACATAATTGGCCCTTTGAAAATTCTGATTCCTAGTAAGCAAATCACCATCATTCTATTAACTTGTAGGATTTATTTTTCTTCTATATTATTTCCATACTAACAAAGTATCATGAGAGTAAATCAAAACATCGCAAATACATGCATCCTGCATCCACCAGATCATTAGCATAAAGTGCATATCATATCATTATCTAAAGTTACAAAGAATATTATAGATTTGTTATTCTAAGCATCTTAAGAAAGCATTGCATTCATTTCACATCATACATAAATCATTAGCATCTATCATCATCATTAACCATTTGCGTATCATTTATCATTTGCATATCGATACATCATTAGTAGCATACATTGAATGCATAGAAAATATACAAAAAAAAATACATCCATCATATAACATGAGCATAGAAATAGAAGAATCTCATAGCATCTCATATCACATAGGAAACTAAAATGCATCTGCATATCATACATTGCAAAATATATCATAAAGGTGAATTATCTCATATATATCATAAAAAATATACTATCATGATACAAATTGGATCAAGTGTACATCAAAATACATGATACAGTAAGGGGCAATAATGGAGCCCATGAATCAAAAAATGGAAAATTGTCTGTGATCAAGAGCTAGCCTTGTTGGCTACTTCCTTGTCCCACCTCCCTATCACAGTGGTCCTCTGGTAGCCTCATCCCTGTCTGTTGAGAGAAGTCTGGTACCTGACCTGCTACTGGCACTACCTATCTGTAATGTTGTCGATAGTACTCAGCCTCTCTAACTACCTCTCGGTATACCCGTAGGGAAACTTAAGAACCCTAGGATGTTGAAGCTGTACTCTCTAGCTACCTCCACCGAATAATCTCCTGATCCCTCTCGGATCGAGCCTGGTCCCTCTCAGCAGTAAGTGTAAAAATTTGTTGACGAGCCTAATCTCTCTCTACAGTCAATACCTATATCTAACCCTGCAACTACTAGATCAGTGCATCTCGGTGGTCTGGCTACCCTAGTGGCTACTGCTATGGGACTGCTCTGTCCCCATCCCTAAGTTGATCATCTTATGCCCCTAGCTCTATCAGCTGTTGTTGTGGAACTTCTCTAGGTTGGTCGACCTGTACCTCTACCCATGGAGGTACCTGCTAGGCCTGATCTTTGGGAGGTGGTCCACCTCCTCCTCTATCCCCATCCCCATATTTTCTACCTTTTCCCCCTTATCCTCTACCCATGTCAGTTGATCTACCTCTGGGCCTCTGGCATGGAACTACTGCACCAGGAACTGTCAATCTCAGAGGAGGCATAAACTAGGCTCTATACACTGGAGTCACCCCTGAATTGGCTAGCCCTTGATAATATGGCCATGGTCAGGTCACTAGCTGCCTGAAAGAAGAAATTGCCTCCGCTATTAGGATCAGCTTGCCCCATGCCATCTCTCTCATAGTACAGGTGAAGATCGCCACCTACTGATCATCGAGCCTATCCTGCACCTCACCAAATTGACGAGCCACCCTGTCTAGGAGATACCGCTCTATCATGGTATGCTCCCGACCCTGCATCCATTTGTCTTGTCAGAAAAATAACAACTGATCTATATCATCATACCATGGGCCTATGCCCATCCAAGGCCTTCAGATAAACTCGCTCATCTCATCAAGAACCCATCACCAATGGGCGAGCCCACCTATGCCAGTATGAGTAAAATGAATCTATGCCCCACCATACCACCAGATAATGGGGTCATCAATGTCAAGGAAAATTGGTGTGGCATCTCGACGGAGCACTGAAATTTGCTCCCAAGCCCTGATGTGTAACAAGGTAACTCCAGCTCTGAGGGACCTGCTATCCAGATACGCAAACTCATGAAGATCCTTGTATAGGGAGGCCTGTAATACTGGTCCCTAGGCAAAGTAATCCCTATGGATGACCATCCACTCCCATGCTAGTCCCCAACCTAGACTGAAGTATCGACCCCACCGATCGAGTGCCACAAGACCAGAAATAATGGCTGCAACAATCAACCTATAGGTACCCACTTTGCCAAAGTATCTCTCCAAGTCAATCTGGCCATCGGAGAAGTGAATCTCATCAAGGCCCATGACATCATAATAGGCGTCTGTGCCAGTATCTAGATCATAAATGAATCAGGCTCTATGAATAGGCAGTCAGAGGATGGGCAAGACATCCTTGAGAGTGATGGTAGCCTCGTCAGTAGGAAGATGGAAAGAAGAAGTCTCACTATGCCACCGCTCATCAAGAGCCATCATCATCCCCAAGTGGGTCCAAATAGGAGGAACGTAGGCAACAAAATAGAGGCCGAGAATACCAAGCTACACCTGGAGGAACACATGCATGCCCTACAATCTACAGAGCACCGTCAATCTGTGCTCCCTTGAATGAAGTATCTCGAGCTCCTCCTACACAAGGAAAATCATTGCGTCAAGTCTTATTCTAAACATCTTAAGAAGAATTGCATTCATTTCACATCATACATAAATCATTAGCATCTATCATCATCATTAACCATTTGCATATCATTTATCATTTGCATATCGATACATCATCAGTAGCATACATTGAATGCATAGAAAAGATACAAAAAGAAATACATCCATCATATTACATGAGCATAGAAATAGAATCATCTCATAGCATCTCATAGCACATAGGAAATTAAAATGCATCCACATATCATACATTTCAAATTATATCATAATTGTGAATCATCTCATATATATCATCAAAAATATACTATCATGATACAAATCAGATCAAGTGTACATCAAAATACATGATAC
>CM021100.1:184835283-185069494 GCA_007115665.2 Sequoiadendron giganteum
TCAGCTTGTCATTCTATTTGGCTAGCCAGTACTATGTTTTGCACTTTGCATGAATTCGGGCGTGGTGGAGCCACCACTCTTTTCTCCCCACGATTGCATTCTTGATTTGTGGATCATGAGACTAATACTTCCTAGTGGGTAGTATGGGTTCTCCTCAACATTGATAATCATTCCTTTGGGATTATTAATGTCTATGCCTCTAATGATGTCGTGGAATGCTCTTTTCTTTGGCACTGGATTGTTGATTCTTTACCAGTTTCCACCTGGTTGCTCTTTGGGGATTTCAATATGGTTGAGATGGCGTATGACAAGGATGGAACCTTGCCCTTCCGCTGGGCTGTTGGTGAAAGGGAGGCACGGTTTTACATGCATAATAAATTGGGCCTTTTTTATCCCAATATTGGTTGCCGCCATTCTCATTCTCTCTAGCACACTTAGTGTAATTACTAGGTCGGTTCTGATAAATTTTTTAAATGCCTTGATCATGCCATGATCTTGGCTCAATCTTTTTTTCTTTTGACAAATTTTCCTTGCCAGTGAAGCCGTTAGTGGATGTGAATTTTTTCGATCACTTCCCAATTCATTTTCACATTGAATGGATGTCTTGTCAGCCATGCACGTGTAAAACTCAATTCTTTCTTAACACGTCTCTACTCTACGACAAGCTCACTCTAGCCCACATTCTTCGAGTTTGGAATTTGGAGTGTAGACCAGCTAGCCAAACAGGCTGGATTACCGGGTTTAATGATGCCATTACTCGTACTACTCATTTCTTGCACATTTATGGGCACTAGCTGGCCATCTTTCACTAGCAATCCTATGAGACTACCACTGTTGACTTGCGTGCAACTATGGAGGCTTTGGTGGCCAACCCTTTTTCCTTGTTGCATCAAGTCAAGGTATTGGAATTAAGGCACAAAAAGTAAGTGGTTGATAATTACGCTACCAAAGGAGTGAAAATCAAAGCTCTACTACATTGGCATAAGATTGGTGATCATTCCTCCAAATAATTTTTTTAGAACTTTGTGCCAGGTACTCATTCCCAGGCATCAAAAAAGTTAAGGATGGCACTTGGGTGCTCTCTGACCTACTCGAAATTCTCTAGGCCTTTGTGCACCATAATGATTAGGTGTTCACTGCATAAGAATCCATGCTTGTGCAACAAAAAACCCTTTAGCACTACCTTACTGTTGTGCCACATTTGCTTTCTTCAACCCAGATAAATTTATGTGATCAATTGTTAACAATTAATGATCTCAAGGAAGCTATTTTTTCTATGGCTAATGAAAAGGCTCTTAGGATTGATGGCTTACCTTGTGAATTCTAGAAAGCTCTTTGGGATTATGTTGGGAGTGATTTGCATCATGTCTATCTTGAAGCTTTTCAGGCTGACTCTCTAGGCAATTTAATAAAAAAGGGTAATATAAAGTTCATACCTAAGCCTGGGGATCTAGAGGATATCTGCAATTGGAGGCCCATCACGATTCTTAATGTCTCCTACAAAATCATTGCCAAAGCTCTGGCTCTAAAATTTTTCCATCTCTCACCTCAGATTGTGCACCCAAAGCAAACTGGTTTCATCAAATCTAGGTTCATTCTGGATAATATCATTGTTGGTTGGGAAGGCATGGAGTGAGCTCCACGCTCAAATCAGAAAGTTGTGTTCTTTAAAATTGACTTTTCCAAAGCCTATGACTACATTGAATGGCCTTTAATTCTTGCAATGTTGGAAGCTTTGGGTTTTGGGCCTAATTTCTTTCAGTCTATTTGTATGCTTTTTGTTGATGCTTTAGCTTGCATAAGCATTAATGGCCGCCAGTCTTCTACTTTTTGTATTTTTCATTCAATTCAACAAGGGTGTCCTCCCGACCCCTCTTTGTTTGTGCTTGTGGCTGAAGGCCTTGGTTACCTTTTAGCCCATGTTGTTTCTTAGCAGCGTGTCAAAGGGAATCTTCTCTCGAACTCTCAAGAACAGCTTGTTAATGGCCACTTTGTGGATGATTCCTTTCTCACTCTCTTGGAAGAAGAATAATTGATCATTATTGCCCTTGATTGTCTCAACACTTTATGTCTTGCCTCTGACTCTACCATCCAATGGCACAAGGCCTTATGCTATAGGAAATCTATGTTACCCACTCTTGCATGGCTTCAAACCTATAATTGGAAGTGGATTGGTCAGGGAGAGATCTTTCATTTTTTGGGCATCCCCTTTGCCTTCCAGGCCTCACCTAGGGAGCTTTGGAAAGTTGTGCTTTCTAGGGTCGAGCAAAAGCTTGCTTATTGGATTACCAAGCCTCTTTCTCTAGCTGGTAATTTCTAGGTTTTCTCTAAAGGTTTTGTATCCACTCATGTCTACTACTCATGCTGGGCTCCCTCAAAAGCTGCCCATGATAGGCTTGAAAAGTTGCTATGGGATTTTTTATGGGCCTCCTCTGAAAGCCACAAGGGTTTCCATCATGTTGCATGGGAGTACAACTGCCTCCCTAAAGATTCTAGAGGGCTTTGGCTGCTCTCCACTCAACAGCAAGGGACCGCTCTTTGTGTCAAGTGGATTATCTGGGCCCTCACCAGAGATGAAGCCTAGAAGATTCTCTTCGGGCATTGTATCCAATCTCGATTTCCTATTCATAGACCCACCTGGAAAGGAATAGGTTTCCAAACCCTCCTGGTTATGAAGGAGATTGTTCAAATTATTGGAACCTTTGTGGCCAAGAGTATTTGGTGCACCTAGGAGGATGTTAAACCTTGGCTCCGATGGGCCAGGGTTGGATTTTGTGATGGGCTTTCGCTCAATCAACAAAATATTTGGTGGTATCCTCTTCTTGCTTAGAATGGTCATCCCTTGGCTAAATTTCCTTGGCTTAAAGCCCTCAAATTTCACAAAAAGGGAATTCAGACCATGCAATAGCTCTTTCATCGGCCCACTATGCACATTATGCAGTGGGATTCTTTTAAGGCCCAACACAAACTTCAAAACTAGGACCGCGCCACTTTTGACGGGTTGGTGAGCATCATTCTGAAAGAAATTCTTCAAAAAATTGGCATTCATGGGAAAAGGACTTGGTGGAAAGACTGTAAATGGTTTCCAAACACTCCTCTCAGGAGCTATATGTCATGGCTTGGTTATAGGTGGCTTTCACCCCATTTTCCTATGATCAACAGTTTGAACCAGAGGTGGCTTCTTAATTCCTCTGCTCATGTTTGGCAGAAGAGATTTGATACCACTTGGTCTGCAAGTGTTAATCCAAAGCTGGCCCACTTTGCTTGGTGTATTCTTTTCCAAGGCTTTCCTATGGGTTCTTGTCTTATACACTTGGGGGTCTAGGACCCTCGTTGCCCTTTTTGTGGGCACCTGAAAGCTTCAAGAATATTTTTTGGTTTTGTCCCAGAGCTCAACAACTTTGGACTTGGATTCATGACTTCTTTCGGCCCTTTCAACCGAAACCTTTTTCTTGGCATATGGTTTTGTTGGGAGATCCACCTAGGATCCTTGCTAATTTCACCTAACGTTGGCACACTTTCAGGGTGGAAATCCTCTTCAACATCTGGAAAGACAAAAACTATTGCATATTTTCTCATTCTCAAATGGATATTAATGTTTCTCTCTATGCTAAAGAAGTTATTTGTTCTAATGTTCTTTTACAGATATAGGTACAAGCTAACAAAGTTGAAATGGAGGTGGCTCACCTATAGGTCCTCCTAGACCACTAAGGCAATGCCCTATGTGTTGTGGCTCAGGTCCCTGACATGCCCTCCTCCTCCCATGGTTGGTTGCCCTCTTGGGGCTAGTAGTGGAGTGGCTCTGCACATCCCCGTTCCTAGCCTCCTACTCGGCAAGATTATCACCCTCCTTGGCATTCTCGCTCTCCTCCACCATGGGCTAGTTAGGGATGGCCTTCCGGTGGTGCTTCGGAGAGCATCGGTGGCAGTTACGGGTGGCCCTCTGATACTCTAAATTCTTCTAGTTCTAGATGGCCTGCTAGTGGTAAAATATTTTTGTGGCTGGCGCTTGCAATCTCTCCCCGACGCGAGGAAGAAGATAAAGATGAGAAAAAAGATGACGATGGTTGGGGTGCTCCTCTTGACATCACTCCAGACCGCGCTGATGTATGGGGGAAAAACATGGATGATAGAGACCCTCTTGGCTCTATTGTCACTACTCTAGCCACTGAATGGCCTATTTGTTTTAATTTCTTATGCTTTTAGACTTCTGGGCTAGGCCCATGTGATAATTTGTTATTTCTGGGCACTGACCATGTGACTTTTGGGGTGTACCTTTTTACCAACCACCCTTTTTTTGTGAATATATACTCTTATCTTTAAATTAATATAGATATCTACCTATTCATAAAAGAAAAGCTCCAAAGTCAATCTCCTAACTCTCATATTCATCAACACATTTTAAGAAACTTAGAATGTCTTCATCATCATTGAATATTTTTTGATTATATACATTATCAAGGATTGATGGCCTTGCTTGTACCTCAAACTTGGAGATACTTGCAAAATTTATGTCATCAGGTCTAAGTGCAATATTTGCAAGTAGGTATGCCACTCTATTTTGATCTCTCTCCGTCAAGTCAATTTTGAATGCATCAAATTGCTCAATTGAATCCTATACAACATTCCTTACATACTATTTTAACCTCTTATTTTTACATGCATATCAAGATATCACTTGGGATATTACTAAATCTAAATCACCTATCACCATTACCTTCTTTATCCCATGTTTCTCTGCTAGCCTTAATCTTAGTAGCAATGCCTCATACTCTGCAACATTATTTGTGCAAAAAAAAGACAAAGTGAAAGAAAACTTAAATGTGTTGCCGCTAAGTGAAACCAAAAATATACTTGCACAATAACCTTCTTTATAACTTGCACCGTCAAAATACATCTTCCAAAGGCCATCTTTATCAAATAATCTTGAAACCTCATTGTCTAGTGGTGGAGGATGCCTATCAGTTTCTCTTGGTAACTCTTCCACTTTAAACAAACTAATATCAGTATCTACAAAATTAATTATATCATCCTTAGGATAATTCTCAATCATTTGTGGAATGTTTGGTTCTTTGACCACTTTGACATAGTTACCATCAATTCAGAAAGTAGCATAAGACATATCACATTGCATGCTACCCCCCATGGAAGCACTCCACTTCCTAGACAATAGCATTCCATAATTGGGTGGGATATCTACCATAACCACACTCATTTTGAACTATTTCTTGTTGGATTTTGTGGTTGTATTGCTGATATGCGGTTGTCATTGATGTCAACACTATTAGCATTAATGTCTTTAAGACTGTATATGTCAAGGATATTGAGAAAATTGTAATAAAATATGTTGCAGGTTATCTGTGAAGTAGTGAAGATCAATGTGTTGGAAAGTTTAGTATGTTGATGATGAGAAGTTATGTATTAAAGGGTTTACTTTTAGATGTATGTAGTCCCTACTTTAAAATTTTTAGATGTGTGCATGAAGATTTGAGCAATTCATAAGGTTTTGTATTCTAACAGTTATTATGTTACTAGAAATGGTGTTCATAGAAGAAGATAATGTGTTTCTCGTAATCTGAATTGTTGTGTATGTTCCTAAAGTTTTTTTAGATGTTTATAGAGCATTTTCTATCAGTGTTGCATGTCTGCATTGATCATTGTGCTCACGATTCGAGATTTTCTCTTGCATGTTCATGCTTTTCATGTTCAATGCCGACAAGGTGATTGAAGGATGTTGTCGATCTCTGAGGAAGAATATTTGAAGGTTTTTTGTGTTTGAGGACATTGTTTTGGGTCTCTACTATGTTGTGGCCAACCTTCGTTGATTCGTATTGATAATATTTATTGTTTTGGGCTGATAGATTGCATTCATTCTATTGTTTTGTTGAAGCCAACATGAAGCTATGTAAATTATTGTTGCAGATATATATAAGTGATTGTTTCTTCATTTGAGAAGCATGTACAAGTGTGTGTGATGTGAAGTATGTGATTTCTATTTGTGAATAAGGTTTGGATCATTTGAAGGCAAAGTAGAGTGTGAAGAAGCATGAAATAAAGTGAAGAAGTGTTCATGTGATTAACCAGAACTATACTCAGGCATTAGCAGATTTTACTTTCTCTATTCAAATTCTTTAGATGGATTAAATCTGAAAGGTTTATGTAAGACAGTGAGTCTTCCTTCGAGAAGTGATCTCTAGGAAGAGTACTTGAATGCATGACATGTATTCCTCATTTTAATATTCTTATACTTTCAACGGTGTATAACTTGTGGATTAATCTCCACTGTGGTTTTTCCCCTAACAGGATTTCCATGCAAAAAAATCTTGGTGTTATGTGTGTTTATGATGTGTTGTTGATTCATGCTTTCATTGTTATTAATCATATCTAAGAATAAAGGTCAATAAGCTTAATAAGTTTGAAATTATGTGACAACTGATTCACCCCCCCTCTCAGTTGTCTACCCTTGTGTTGCCGGCAATTGGTATTAGAGTAGGTTCCTTGGAAGAATTTTAATAGCTTGAGGTGATCTGCGATGGTGACATACAAGAAGGATAGTCTGCAATTTGATGGAACAAACTATTCTCAGTGGAAGGATAGAATGGAGTGTCATTTGAAGTGCATTGGTGAATCCTGCTAGAACATTACAAGTAATAAGTATGTTATTCCTTAGAGTGGCCCTACTACTATTGATATTAGGGATGTTTAATATAATATCAAAGCTAAGGAAGCTTTGTTGAGTGCTTTGACTGATTCTGAGATGACAAATGTTATGGATCTGAGAGTTGCTTATAAGATCTAGAAAAAGTTGGAAACCTTGTATGAAGGAGATGCAAATGTAAAGATTGCTAAGCTACAAAGTCTGAAAGGGAAATATGAATTGTTGAAAATGGGTGATGATGAAAATATTTCTACTTACATGCAAAGAGTGAATGAAATTTTGTGTGGAATCAGATGTGCTAGTGGACAGTTAGATGAATCAGAGATTGTTTCTAAAGTGCTTAGATTCATACCTACTACATACAAAGTTAAATCCATAGCTATTGAAGAGCTTAGGACTGTGATAAATGTAACTAGAGATATGTTGGTTGGTAAAATTAATTCTTTTGAGTTGTGTGAATTTGGTGATGCCTCTCCTAAGACAAAATCTGCATTTAAATCTACTACTTCCAAGAGAGACAAGCAAAGATATGATCCAGGTGAAATTTCCTCTAGAAAGGTATTCAGGTATGAAAAAGAAATGAGACAGATTGAAGAAGAAGAAAGAGAACTAAATGAGCTTGAAGCACTTATTGTAAAAAAGGAAGCCAGAGGAGAAGGTAAGTATAAAGGAAAGTTGCGTATAATTTTTTTTTCTTGCAATAAGATAGGTCATTTTGCATCAAGGTGTCCAGAAAGAGTTCCTAAGCCAAGACCTTACAAGCCAAAATTTCAAAAGAAGTGTTATTATGTTGTTGATGAAGGTGTGGCAGATGATGAATCTGACAAAGGGAATGCAAGTGAAGATGAGTTTGTGTTTATTTCTATAAAGGAAATTAATCTCGTGTCTACTAAATTTTCTAGTTGTACAAAAGTGGAGAAAGCCCTAGTTTCTTGAGTTGAAGAAAAAGATGAATGAGTAATTGACAATGGATGATCACATCACATGACAGGTGATAAAAGAAAATTTGTGATCCTAGAGAATTATGATGGCGGTGTTGTAAGATTTGGAGATAAAAATGGTGGTATAATCCGTGGTAGAGGTTGTATTTCTTTTGATGGTAAGCATGATACTAATGATGTTCTTTATATTGAAGGTCTGAAGCATAATATTCTGAGTCTTGGATAGATGGTTGATAAGGGATATAATCTTCAATTCAAAGATGAAAAATGTAGCATACTGGGAAGTTCTAGAAGTTTGATTGCTTATGGTACAAAAACAAAAGGTAACATCTTTCATCTGAATGCTACTAGTAAAGGTTTTCTAATTGCTCAAGTTGTTGAAAGCTGGTTGTGGCATAGAAGAATGTGTCATGTAAAATCTAACAATATTATCAAGTTCCTCACAGGTTGTGAGAGATCTTCTTGAGTTGGTGAAGCCTACTAATGTCATATGGAAGGAATGCTAGTTGGGAAAGCAAACTAGAATTTCATTTCACAACAAACAACATTATTCAATTTAATTGTTGGAGCTTGTGCATACTGACTTGTGTGGTCCTAATAGAATCATAAGTTTGCAAGGTTAAAGGTATTTCATGTTGCTTATTTATTATTTCTCTAGGATGATGTGGGTTAATTTATTAAGGGAGAAATCTGAAGCTCTAGAGAAGTTCAAGATCTTTATTTATCTATGGTTGAGATAGAGACAGGCATGAAGATTAAGTGTCTAATATCAAATAGACATGGTGAATTCATTTCTGGTGAGTTTAATTATTTTTGTGAAGAGCATGGGATAAAGAGATGGTTATCTGCACCATAGACCCCTCAACAAAATGAAGTTGTGGAAAGGAAGAACAAGACAATTCAAGATTCTACTAGAACTATGATGTTGGAAGGAAATGTCCCTATCTCTATTGGAGAGAATTTGTGAGTACTGTTGTTTATATCCTTAATCGAGTACAAATAAAAGGTAATAATGGTAAGACTCCTTTTGAGATATGGTTTGGTCATAAGCCTACTGTTAGACATTTCAAAATCTTTGCAAGTAAATTCTATATTAGAAGAGATGAAGATATAGGAAAGTTTGATTCTAGAAGTGATGAAGGAATCTTTCTTGGTTATTCTACTAAGAGTAAGGCCTACTGGTGCTACAACAAGAGATTGAAGAAAATGGTTGAAAGTGAAAATGTTAAGGTTGATGAAGACATTGCTAGACCCTCCAGAACTTGTGGATATGATTTTGATGATCAGAATGACAATACTAACAAGAGTCAAACTTCAAATCAAGTTCATATTGTTCTGGTAAATAAATAAGATCAAGAAGAAGGAGAGACTAGTGAAAGCACATAAGAGAGATCACAAGAGCCTGAAATTCAAGAACACTCTAAGACTCCAAGGTATATGAGATAAAATCATTTAGAAAATCAGATTATAGGAGATAAGAATAAAGGTGTCCAGACTTGGAGAATAATTATAGAAGAATACCATTTAATTTCAGAGGTTTAGCCAAGTAATGTCAATGAAGCATGCAAAGATGAACATTGGATTGAAGCAATGAAAGAATAATTACAACAAATTGAGAAGAATAATACATGGATTCTTGTTCCTATACCTGAAGAAAAAATGTAATTGGGACTAAATGGGTTTCTAGAAACAAGCTAAATGAACAAGGTTAAGTTATCAGAAACAAAGCAAGATTGGTGTGTAAAGGATACTATCAGATGGAAGGAAATGAAATTGAAGAGAATTTTTCTCTTGTTGCTAGAATTGAAGTTGTGAGACCATTTCTTTCTTATGGTGCTTACAAAAACTAAAATTTTTATCAGATGGATGTCAAGTCAGCATTTCTAAATGGTGAGTTAGAAGAAGAGGTGTATATTGAACAACCTAATGGATTTCAATTGACTGATCAGGGAAATATGGTTGGTTGGTTGAAGAAAGAATTGTATGGACTCAAACAAGCCCCTAGAGCTCGGTATGCCAAATTGGATAAGTATTTCTTGAAGCATGGATTTAACAAAGGTACTGCTAATAGTAATTTGTATTTCAAGATTGATGAAGATAAAGATTTGTTTGTTGAAGTCTTTGTTAATGATATCATTTTTGGAGGAGATGATGGTTTGTTCATGAAGTTTGCTAATGAGATGCATAATGAGTTTGAGATGTCAATGATTGGAGAACTGAAATTCTTTTTGGGATTGTAAAATTACTCAGTTAGATAAAGGAATCTTTATATCTCAGCCCAAGTATGTGAGAGAACTGCTAAATAAGTTTTGTATGGAAGATTCAAAGCCAGTCAATACACCCATGGTAACCGGATGCAAGTTAACACAGGAAGATGATTCTCCGTAGGCAAATCAGACTAGATACAGATCAATGATTGGTGGATTGCTTTATTTGACTCAAACTAGACAAGACATCATGAATGTTGTATGCATTTTTGCTAGATTTGAAGTTGATCCTAAGGAATCTCATGTGACTATTGTGAAGAGAATTTTAAAAAACTTGAAGGGAACAATTGATTTTGGCCTATGGTATCCTAAAGATGATGATATTACTTTAAGTTCCTTTACTGATGTTGATTGGGAAGAAAATTACTAGTGGTGGCACTTGGGAAAGAAGTCGATTTCATGGTTAAGTAAAAAGCATAATATTGTTTCCTTGTCTATTGTAGAGGCATAATACATTGTTGCTGCTAACAATTGTACTCAATTATTTTGGATGAAGTATATGTTAAAAGATATCAAAGATGTGTATGATGAATCTATTGCCATATTCTATGATAATTCAAGTGCTATAAACATTTCTAAGAATCTAGTGCTGCATTCAAAGACAAAACATATATCTATCAAGTATCACTTTTTGAGAGACAAAGTGAGTGATAATGAAGTTAGATTGGAGTATGTGCCTACTAAGGAATAGATTGCAAACATCTTTACTAAGCCCTTTCCTAAGGATACTTTTGAGTATCTTAGAGGGAATTTAGGGGTGATTACCCCTCCTAATCATTCATTCTATTATTTTGTTGAAATTGACATGAAGCAATGCAAATTCTTGTTTTGGATATATATAAGTGATTCTTTCTTCATTTGAGAAGCATGTACAAGTGTGTGTGTGATGTGAAATATGTGCGTTCTATGTTTGAGTAAGGTTCAGATCATTTGAAGGCAGAGAAAAGTGTGAAGAAGAGTGAAAGAAAGTGAAGAAGTGTTCATGTGCTTAACTAAAACTATACTCAGGCATTAGTAGATGCTACTTTCTCATTTCAAATTCTTCAAATGGATTTAATCTAAAAGTTTTATGTAAGACAATGAGTCTTCCTTTGAGAAGTGAGCTCTAGGCACTGTGTTTGAATGCATGTGCATTCCTCATTTTAATCTTGTTATACTTTTAATAGGGTATAACTTGTGGATTAACCTCCACCATGGTTTTTCCCCTAACAGGGTTTCCACGTAAAAAACATATTGGTGTTATGTGTGTTTCTGATGTGTTGTTGATTCATGCTTTCACTATTAATAATTAGATCTTAGAATAAATGTTAATAAGCTTAATAAATTTGAAATTATGTGACAACTGATTCACCCCCCCTCTCAGTTGTCTACCCTTGTGTTGCCAACATTTATCTTGGTATGCATCTAATCTATAGGGAAGCTCATTTATTACACCAATCACAAGAAGTTCCCTTGAGTTCATAGCATAGAATTTTCCATGAGTACTGTCAAATTTTAATCTCATTGATTTCATGATCTTAGTTAGCATTATATTATTAGATGATCCATAATCAATTATACAAATTTTCAATAAATTTCCCTCAATAATCAATGTAAGAAAAAATGGGTCTATCTTTCCATGACAGTTCATCACTAAATTTCTAAGAAATATATGAGGGATCTCAATGATTACTCCCTCAAACTCTTTCTCTTTCTTTTATTTTTCACTGACTCTAGGTGGAGTGGACACCACTAGTTCATTATAGGCTATAGTAGCACCATTGATAAGGGTTACTGCCTTTTGTTTATGCTCATGAATTCTCATCATTTCAAGTAAAGGAACATAAAATTTTACTTGACTAAGCAACTGAAACATATCAACAGGAGTGTCCTTAGGAAAATCAATTGGGATCATACCTTGTTCTATATTTCTCACCTTCTATTGATCACTTTTTGTTTTAGCTCTAGGCTTGGAATCCTTCTTTATAGATTCAAAAAATTTATTTTGTGCTTTTGTCTTTATAGCAGGGGACTTGGCTTCTCCATTTTTTTTTGGTTTATCATCTTTCTTGGCCTAGATTTTATCTCCCTTACTTTCCTTGGATTTAGTTCCTTCCCCTTTGCTATCAGATTTTTGTTCTTTTCCTTTCACATTATGCTCTTTGATGAAGAGACCAACAAGGCTACCTTGGTCACCACCCACTATTCTTTTTCTTAGATGATATGAACCTCTAACTTGTGTAGCCAAGGCCACTATATACCTTTCAATTTCTTCATTCAAAGGTCTCCTTAGAGACACATTATCTTTAGTTTCTTCCAATGCATACACTTCATTATCATTATCATCATCCTCATAAGAAAGAACTTGTTGGTGATATGTACTAGCTATATGTTTTTGTCCATCCACATCAAGTTCATGAGACTCCAAATATGATGAACATTCATTATCAAAAAAATAAGACTTATCCATGATCATATTTACTTCCACATAATCCTCATGAGTTTGATCATAATCTTCCGACACACCTTCTTCAACTTCAACCAACTATGCAACTACACATTGGTGAGGAGAATGTGGTAACTAACAAACCATGCACCAAGGGGTCTCGTAAGTGAAATTTTCAGATTATTTTTTGTAAAGGATCAAGTGTGACCTAATCTTGTTTACCTCTCTGATTGCTTGGGACCGGCTTTCCATTTTTCCAATTGGTTTTGTAAGGGTAATCTTGAAGCCTTGGTGTCTTTTAACTTTTTTGAAATTGCGGCTTACTACTCCCAAGCCCCTTTTCATTCTTAGCCATAGTGTATTTGATATCTTTCAAAGTATCCATCACTTGATCAAATTATTTATCATATTCAAATTTGAACCATAAGCCTTTTCATGTTTATGTTTGGGATTCTTCAGAATCTTAACATCATCTCCTCTTCCCACTTTACCTGAAGCTTTCATATTGCTTTTAATATGAAAAGAAATCCTGAATGCATCCCTTAGAGTTTGAGGGTCTTTATCTCTTATGCTATAGGCCATTTTGGTATCAAATGTATTAAAGTAAGAAACAAGGCATACTGAATCATTCAAACTCAGATTCTATGGAAACCTATTCATAGCTTTCTAAAATTTCATATTGAACTCAGGCACCATTTCATTCTATCCTTTGGTGATATTGTAAATCTAATTTAGCATGAAAATAGGGTTAGTATTATCTTCATATTTCTCTCTAAAAACTCTATTGAACTCTTCCCAAGAGAAAATGCTACCATCAGACAAACCTTTGTACCTATCTCTAGCATCCTCTATCAGATATTGCATGAACAACTTCATGACCACATCTTCATGCTCCACCGCATAATCATCCAACATGTTTAAAAAAACTCTCAAATGGTCATCACTAGAAATTGCATTATTACCAATAAATTTTCTCAACACAACCTTGATGTCATTTCCAATGGGATTTGGATGTATCTAGGAATCCCATCAAAACATTATTGTCTATACCTTTCCAACTGCATGGGCTACCTATGAAACTGGTTATCTCTATCCTCATTATTTATGTTTGCTTCTCAACCTCCTCTCTTGTGATCCACATATTTATTAGTGAATTGATTGTGAGTATTATCATTACTACTACTTGTGTTCACATTCTTAGTATTATGAGTGGATTACTCAATATGACTAGAAGCTTTTACATCACTTGAGGATTTGGGATTTATTGTGGACTAAGAATGATCTTGTGAGCTAGATGCCACAACAACTTTTGATGAGCATGTGGTCTTCAAGAAATCAAGCTTCAAATTTATCTCAACATTTGTAGCCACGATCTCTATTTTCTCTACTTCCTTCTTGAGAGCCTCATTTTCTTCCCTTAATCTTTCCATTTCAGATTTTGCTTTGGGGGGAATGAGGGGCTTTTCAGAAGAGGATTTCTCATTTATAAACAAGTTGTTTATAGGTTTTTTTCCTTTTTCATTTGATGTGTTGGATACATTTTCATTAGGATGTGGAGCAACATCACTAGAAACTTTAGATTTGGTTCAGTGTGTGGCGTCAACATTTTTACAAGGTCTTTTTTCTTTATCTTACCAATGATCTCAAACACAACATAACCCAAGTTAATTGGTTCAGGTTTAGTCTGATTCATAAGTCCCATTTGATCTAATTGCCTTATCAGGGTTTCCCCTTCATTCATGGAATTCTTGATCTGTTATTCTCTTTCCCTCTCCCTAATTTTCCTTATCTTAGCCTCAATTTGAATCTCTCTTTTGAGAGCGCTAGCATCTCCAAAAACGTCATCAGGATTTGGGAGGGTAATCTTAGAACCTAAGTGTGCTTCCATATCTATTAGGTTATGGGCTTCATTATTGGTTCTAGTTAACAAGTTAGGTTGAAAAGGTGAATATCCACCAAATTTAGGAGGCATAATGTCACCAACAAGAGTAGAATGGGTGGAGACAACATCTCTATGATGGCTTCTACTTATACTCCTACTTTCCCTTGGTCTAGACCTATGGATACTTATAACAATTTTATTATCACAATCATCTCCTTCTTCACGATCTAATCCCAATAGATTTTATTGAATTTCACACCTACTATAACTCAGTAAAGGAATTTGATTCTCAAGAATAGGGTGGGGGGTAGAATTACTTGTATTTACATCCTTAGCTTGTAAGGATGGTGGAATCCATTGATTTGAGAGCTCTTCCTTCCGCACCCATTTTACCATTCGCTTGGGAGTCTTGTGAAGATCACCTTCCAATTTTTCTTCTATATGCTTCTTCATGTAACCCCTTGTATTCTTCATCTTTCTTCTACAACTCTTATTCTTCAATATCTTCTTAACTTCTTCAAATAATGCACACTAGTGCAGAGAATTGAGAATCACCGCCCAAATTTGATTGGGAATTGTAAATAATAACGATAATCTTGTAGATCTTCAAATGAACTGCATAAATTTGGAAGTACATAGAACTCCTAAGACCATCCTCAACACACTAAGTGGATAATCTTCAAGGACATGTGAGAATTTAACAATATTTATGCAAATGATCTTTAAACTAATAAATGGTAAGAAATTTCAACAAGCTTTAACAATATTTGACAAATATTTGCAACATTTGACATACCACAACAAATATATGTGACTCTAATCCCAATTCTTGGACAAAGCATACTAGGGAAAGCATATTTTTACACAATTATCCCCAATAGAGTCACTGTGAACCCCTAAACTTGCAAATGCACAAAGACGACAAACATGGTTAGATGTTAGATCAAACTGCAAGCAAATATGAGAGATTCCCCATAAAATCCATCTGTTCAAGCTAAAATTAGGAAATAAATAACAAAACTCAAATAACAATGAAAGCAATCCTAATTAAGCTAATAGCATGATGATCTTATGGGGGAATTGGTGCCAATGAAGTGTTGCAATTGGCCCTTTCCCAATTCCTATGTTGCAATGAAGATGATCTAGAAATGGTCAAATCTCCAAAGAGATTTGAACATAACCTTGGTGTAAATGTGAAAATGTGATGAATGTATGGATGAAATGAGAAAAAATAGTTCTCAATTGAAGAGAGTAACTTTGCATGAAGATTTTGGATGATGATGAACTTGAGTATAGTAAGTCTACTCAAATTGTGGATGTTTGTATGAGAGGAAGAGTCTCTCATTTATAGATTTCCAAAATGGAAGATTGAAGGAAAATATGCAATGTGGGATCATTCAACATCCAATGGCCAAGTGCCACTTGTCAAGATGTGAATGGAGGAGGAATGAGCACATTTTGGCCAATGTGCATGATAAATTCCAATGGATTCAAATTTGAATTTTGAATGTGACATGTGAGAGGGAAAGAGAAATGAAGTTAATGTCACTTGGCTCAATGCACAAGGACATGTAAGAGGCATTTAATGCCTTGTTGGAAGGACTAAGTCCACTTGGATTTTTGAATTCAAATGAGGGAATATTCCCTTATGATGCTTTGTGAGGGAAAATAGATGAATTAATAAATCAAAGTATTTGATTTATTGTGCAACTTGCATTCTCAAGATAATTTTAGTGAAATGGGTTAACTTAATCATGGTTTGATTAATTTAATGAGGAATTAGGAGATGTGACAATTTAGACTTAAATTTATGAATTGATTTAAATCAAATTGAGAGGAAATGATTTAATTAAATAAATGATTTTGATTTATTTAACTAAGGAGGAATATGTTAGATTAAGTTAAATAATGTTTTTAATTTATTCAATTTAATAAGAGGACTTTAGAGATTTAATTTAAATAAAATGAATTATTTAAATGAACAGAGAAAGATGATTAATTAAATTAAATTGATTAATTTAATCACTAGAGGAGAAAGACCTAATTAAATAAATAATGATCTATTTAATTAAGGGATGAAAGGTATTGATAAGATGAGTGTATGATTCAAGATGAAACGATGTTAGTAGGATCAAAATCAGGTGCATGTATATTTTATGTGTCTACATTCTACCCCTCTTTGAAGCAATGTACTTGTTGCATTGATTCAAAGAATAAACTGTTGTGATCAAAGTTCAAAATTTCTTGATTTTTAGATGCCCCACTATTGCCCCAACGAGAAGAATTGTGATGGTATATTGCCCCCTCGAGAGATCGAGCGAAAATGTTCAATTTTCTGATCGAGATCATGATAAAATGCGAGAGGAGTGGTTCTATTGATCAGAGGGTGAAAGATAATTTCTTTGATGTAGACAATTCTAATGATGTATAGACAGTCATCAGCCATGGGTAGCCTCGTGTGTATTTTGATACAACACCGATTTTAGATAGAAATGTCAGTAAAGATAGAAGAATAAGAAGAATAAGATGGATGGAAGGAGGATCCAAACAAGTTCACATTATTACCGATGATAATGAGGTATTGCATTGCTAGGAATTGGGAATTTCAAAGGGTCAATTGCGTTATGTTTGATAACACACATAGGTACGATGCATCAAGGTATAAAGGACCAGGATGGCATTGTACATAGTGTGATGGACTTTGAATTGAAAATCAGATAGGAGTGCTCTTGTTCACACTTAACATACATACTTTATTCAGGATGTAGTTCAGACATTCTAAACATCTCGAACCAAAACACATAAAAGCAAGCTTTCCTATGTGGTCAACAAGATACCTAAAATATCCTCTCTACAAACCAAACAAAACATGCACAACTAAGTTATTTTACAAGTGTATCCCACAAGCATAGTAGATAAAAAGATAATGATCATTGCCCCATTCATTTTTCTCTAAACCTATTTTATTTAGGCATCATTGAGAGGTCCTTGGAATGAGCGCAAAATAAGATAAGTGAAAAATACCAGGATAAAGTAAACAAACAAGCTAATGTTCTTCGTACCGCTAGCCAAGACTAACTACTCTGGGTACCTGATGCTTATGTCCATCGTAGGAAAGCTTCATCCTAGGACATGTAGTGATCAAGGTTTTGGTGAGACTAATTGGGTGATAAGCTATTGATACTCCAAGTTGACCAATTTTCTTGCTTACTGACTTAGACATTCAAGAGCTTGACGATTAGGCGTTCACTTTGGAACCTGCTAAACTTGCTTCTCACTGACTCACCAAAGGGTGAAAGTGATGATTGACTTTATTATGAATGGTGATTATCATGGGTGAAAGCGAGAAGAGATGGGTGCACCATTTTAGGTTTTCAGATATTTTGAGGCTGTTTTTGGTATTTTCACATTTTTCAATGTTTTTGGTATTTTCAAGATTCATGACCAAGAGACTAACTTAACGATAGGGGTCTTGAGAGTTGATCCATAGATTAGCTTTGCCTACATTATATATGTAGAGACCATGTAGTTTGATAGATGATAGACTCGATGATGATAAGATGGACAAACGGATTGCCACTTTATTGTTTGAAGGACTGACGTAAGATGCAGACTAGATGGGAAATCAGATTGCCAATGCGACGGACGCCTAAAGGACTGACCTAAACTATAGACTAAATGGGCAAACAAATTGCCAATGCGATGAATGCCTAAAGGACTTACCTTACTATCTCGGAGGATGATCAAAGATCAACCTTGCCTATGTTCAAGCTTAGAGATGATGTAGTTCGACCAGGTGAAAAAACTAATAAGACTCAATGATGAATTTTTTGAAGATTTTTTGATATTTCGACATGTTTTTGGATATTTTTGAATGATTTGGATGCTTTTTGAATTTTTGCATGATTTTGACAATTTGGATATGGATATGTGATGATATCAGTGCCATATTTTGAGATTTTCTTGGAAACCAAGCTTAAGGTTGATCAATCGGATTGATGGATTGATAGTTTGACTAAGTGTGTTAAGCCAAACAAAGATGATAGTGAACTTGTAAACTCTAGGTAGTTGTGTTATCCTAGAGTAAACTCATACATAAGAGGACAGTTTGACTAAGTTTGTTAAGTCAAATGAGGTGATTATAGATTTGATAATTTGGCTGAGTGTGTTAAGCCAAACAAGATGATAACAAATTTGTAAAACCAAGGAAGTTGTGTTATCCTAGAGTAAATCCATGTGCAAGATGATAGTTTGACTAAGTGTGTTAAGTCAAACAAGGTGATGTTGATTGGATTCGATTGATGAAGATTGATGAAGCTTGGTTTGGAAAAAAATTTGCTCTGATGATTTTGATGTGATGCTGAAGTACACATTAGATGCAACTGATATGGATTGCTTTGGATTGATGTTCAATGAAATATAAAGCTTGATAAGGAACATCGTCTTGTCAAAATATGCCATGGGCTAGTGATTTGGATCTTGGATCACAAATGCTTGACCAATTTGATTTTATGTTTTCCAATGTTCGGATCACCACATAAGTGGGTGGATATATATCCAGATTTATTTCCGAAGAAAGATGTAAATATCTGCCCCCAGTGTCTAGCAATGTTTGAATGACCATGGGTGGATTCTTAGATAGATGGATGGATGAATGGATATGGATCATCTTGTGATAAGATAAGGTGTTTGAACAAAGGATTCTCATTTGGATAATGCTTCAAGGCTCAGATAACATTGGGAAGGGTGGGATCAATGAAAATGACCCATGTCAAGATGTTTACCATAAACAAGTGTAAAGCATTTACCAAACCTTCATCAAGATCAAGATAAGGTAGATAGATGGTAATGGGTTGGATAAACGGTTCATGGATGAACGAATGATATGGATGGAAAGTTGGCTTTATGTATGGATGCGATAAGATGCTTTCTCCTAAACTGGCGCACGTAGGTGCTTGATTCTACACATGATGCCTATTTTCCAAGTTTTCATCATGGTACCTACCCAAAGCGCCACCGTAGTGGTTTTCACTAGAGGACGATTTTTTTCTTTACTATTTTCAATCATTTTTCTGATTTTTTTGGATTTTTGTATTTGTTTTTTTTTTTTTGTATTTTCTGAGAGATTTTAAAGTGATGTTGAACCACTTGGTATTGCTGACATTGATTGGAACTTGAATTCAACTTTTGAGATCCCAGATCTGCTTTGCTGATACCGAAGTTAACTCTGTCTTTGTGCGCACATCCCGATAGAGTGCCTTTTGAATCCTTATGATGAAGTTTCGTCGCCAATACATGGTCAATGTGAGAGTTGGATATCATGTGTGGAGGTGTGGATGGAGTGTGTTTAGGGATAAAATATGGATTGGTTGAAAGTTTGAAGCCTTTGACTCTCCAAACTTGGGAAGATGAGGAATAATGGATGGATACAAAAGTGTGTGTGGAATTAGGACCAACTGATTGATACACTTTGTATGTCACTTGAGAAGCTTGTTTTTTCCTTTGTGGACATATTTGATGGATACTTTTCCCTTTTTTATTTTTCCCCATAGTTTCTTTGACTAATGGAGTTTGATAGGGATAATCATTCTTTGTATTCTTTGGTATCCACTTGTATTTGATCCGTCCTTCATGCTTCAGTACTTCTTTTTCTTTGATGACATTCTTCGTGCTTTGATTCAAATATTTTGTTTGTTGTTGGTCCCAATTCATGGATGGGGTGATGGGTGGATGAAGATTCATGACATGGCGGGTTGTAGTATTGGCATTGGTTTCATCATAAGGATCCTTCATGCTCCCTATGTTGATGTTTGCTCAAGACGAAGTTGCCCCCAGTATATTGATAGTATTACTGATATGTTGAGATCCCTTGATTGTTGAATAACCAAGGCCTTGATGCTTAGGATATCCAATAATCTACATTGGTTCCAGGATACCCTATTCATGTAGGCCTAATCCTCTGCCTTGATAATTCATCTGCTGAAAAAACCTATTTGCAACAAGATATGATTTACCTTGGAAATAAGGTGCTAATCCTTCTCTACTCTGTGGTGGATCTTTAAAAGTGGCAACTGCTTTATTGATGAGATGATTTTCCCTTACAAAGGTGAGTGATCCAAGTTTATAAGTGATAAGATCCTCCATATGTGGGATGAATTCCTGATTGATATCTTTAGCTTGGTCTTGTGAGATATTAGATTGTAGTGCTTCTTCAAGAGGTGTTGATGCTTCACTGTCCACACAAAAATCTTTCTCATGATTCATTCTTGATATGATTTCACATGATGTTTCTGATTCATGACTTATGTAGAAGTTTTCTTCATGATTTTTTTTATATTTCTCTGGATTTCTCTATATCTTGATCATGTGTGCAAATGTTAAGAGTAGGAGACTCTTGTTCCTCAGTAAGAGTATGAGACTCTTGTTTTGAATGAAGATCTACATGTCCATCCAAAGAAAGCATCTTATGGGTAGATGGAGGGGTATGTGCTATATGGATATGATCATTATTTGTGACATCTTGTAGGAGAGTGGCCATCACCTCATTGTAGTATCTTGCATATAATAATTCTTGATCTTGATTAATTTTGAAATTGCTTCAACATGCTTTGGATCAAGTTCTTGACATGGGTCAGTTTCAAAGGATGGATTGCTTTCAAAGGGTTCTTGGACATCGTCATAAGGCATGGGAAATGGCTCAATATCCTCTTCATCTTTGAGTGGACTTGTATCAAATGGTGAGTTGATAATTTCTTCAATATCTGCAACCATTAGGTCAAAGGATGTCAATATGTCTTGTGAAGGATCATTGCTAGACCTTGGTGATAGATTTTGATCATGCTTTGGAATACGTTCTTGAGATATGTCCTCTAACTCATAAGGTGATGTAGAGACCTTTTCGATATTATCATTGGTCGAGGGATCTTGGTTCATGTTAATAGGATCAAATAACATCAACACTCCTTGAAATAGATCTTTGTAGGAGGGGTCTTGATCATAACAAAAAAATGGCTCTTGATGTACATTTATTTGATCATCGGATGAGGTGGAAAAAATTTTGAGGTGTTCATCGATGGATAGATCTTGATCATTGTTTTCAACAATTGTGGTGTGAATCTGTTGCAAGCTCTGTTGTGGGAGTAAGGCCTTCATTTTCTGTTGAGTCAACAACGCTTGTTGTTGGTCATGTTGTTGTTGTGCCAACAAAGCTTGTTGTTGGTCTTGTTGTTGTTGTGCCAACAAAGCTTGTTGTTGGTCTAGCTATTGTTGTGCCAAAAAAGCTTTTTGTTGGGCTCCTTGTTGTGCTACTTGTTGATGGATTGCTTGCAATAGTGCCCAGAATTGTGCTTGCGCCTATCGAGCCTGGTGTTGGGCTTGAGCTTGTTGGGCTACTTGAGCCGCTTGTGCTTGCTAAGTAGCTAGCTATGTAGCTTGTTGGTTTTGGAGTGCCTTTTGATCAGCGGCTTGTCGAGCGGATTGCAACATGATGGAGAATGAATTGGTTGTGTTGTATTTTTGCAGTGGTGGTGGTGGTGGGTTGGGGATGGTGTTGATTGTTGGGGTGAGCAGAACAATCTCATTGATTGCCAAGGTTTGAGTGGTGAAAGGTGTGATTGAGATTCTTGGTCTTTCAGACATTTGAGGAATGGTAGATGTGTTAACTGTTGGGGTTTCTTGGGTGGTTTCCATTTGTTGTTGCGATATTGTTGGAAAAATGAGAGGATTTGGTATGATGTTTTGATTTTGCATGATAGATTGAAATTGAATTTTTTTGTGGTTGAGAATCATATCGCCTTGATTTAGGTAACTTTGATTTTTCATGGTGTTACCTTCACTTTGATCAATACCTAGAGTCGTCAACATATTTCTTTGATTTTGAACAACATTGGTGGGATTTGCAAACATGTTGACCCCAAAGTTTACCAAGTGTGGATTTGAAATGGGCCTGTATGGATTTGGTGGGATAATGTTGTTTGGAAAACTCATGCATTGAGCCTTTGGTTGATAGATTTGCAAATTTGGACTTGGATTTAAATCTACCATTGGGAAAGGTGTTCCAAACTTTGGATTGGGCATACTCACATTCGTTGTACTTTTGAGGTTTGGAGGAGATAATGATGCCATGTATAAATGTCAATTTCGATAATCAATTGGCATTGTGAGACTTGGATATTTTTGTTGACTCAAATTTCTCATGATGGATGGATCAGGTTTATATTCCATGTCCCTCTTGTGTTTTCACCTTGTTGCGAGAGTGAACCTCTAAGGTGTTTAGGACCACTGATGAGATGGAGGTTGAAAGTGTGAATGATATGGGTGTTTGAACTTTTAGGAACTTTGGATCAATGCTAGACTTTAGGAATTGATTCGATTTGATTTTGATTGGATGATAGTTTGACTAAGTGCGTTAAGCCAAACAAGATGATGGTGAATTTGTAAACCCTAGGAAGTTGTGTTATCCTGGGGAAAACTCACATAAGAGAATGAATTGGCTAAGTGTGTTAAGCCAAACAAAGTGATCATGAACTAGTAGACCTTAGGAAGTTGCATTACCCTAAAGGAAAATTTGTTTAAGAAGATTGATAATTTGACTAGGTGTGTTAATTCAAACTAGGTGATTTTGATTTTCCAAACGTCTAGCATAAGTGATGTTTCCAAGGTTCCAAAAGTTGCTGGTGAGATGGAAATTTGATTGATTTTTGGATGGATGAAGTGATTATTTTGATCCTAGATGACCCTAAGAGGACTTACTTACAAGACCAAGGTGATGAAGAACATGCTTTTCCCTAGAAGTAATTCAAACCAAAAGACCAATGTTTGCATAAAAACCATAAGAATCAAAAGAGAACAAGCACATGTGTGGTTTGTTTGTTTATCTTGCTTAGATTTGGTTCTTTTTACCACAAACACTTTCTTGATTTATGTTTTTCAAACCATGTGTCTAATGTCCCACTTTCGTTCTCATCCCACAAGCTCCATTGTGTGGAAATCGAGGAAAATAGGGCAAACATTTCTTATGTTTAACCTTGTTGAAAACAAATGATGGTAGAATTTGTGCACTTAGAAACCTCTAGGAATATGATCCCTATGGAAAGCAAGAGTGTCTAAATTCATCAAAGGTATTTGTTTCCCACAAGGGGTTTGAAATTTGAAGGTCTCGTGAATATTTGTTTTCAAAAGTTTTTGAGGACCAAGCAGTGTGTTCTTTTCTTTCAAGCACTTTTACAATCCTAGGATGATGAAGCAATATCTTGCTGGGATCCCACTTGGATAAATCTAGCTACGTATATTTTGTGTGAATGGATAAATGCTTGACCACACTAGCTCCCCTGGATGGCACTCACTTATTCGGGTCAGCCAAGCATTAGTACCCATTAATATCCCATGGCATACCTTCAATTTCTACAACAAAACCGCATGTATAACGTGGGGCAGCTTCAAAGGACATGACCTTTTGCACCAACAAGATAGATAAGGTTTTGGCCTTTTTCTAAAAAAAGGGTTCTAATTCAAGCATTTCATTCATGGGGGATTATCCAACATCAATGAGAGTCCATTGTTGTCCATCTCATCGAAATAATCCTCGTGATTCTTGAATTTTCCTCAAGAATCCACACTTATATACCAGTTGGAAGTCGCTTGGCTTTAGCGTGTTCCTGATTGGGTCGTTCCCTTGGGTGAGTACTTTTTCCCACAAGGCAGGCCCTCTAAGATAAACAATAGCGAATAAACATATTCGTAGTTCAATCAACCTTTGTTTAAAAACAAAAGGAGAACACTCGCAATAAGTTTTATTCACACTCTCATGTTTTGTTCAATTTGTTAAGTGCCCAAATTGAAATGTGGAGGCAATCTTTTTAACAACCTAATATCACAAAAATGTTTTTCATTCTCAAGATCGCAATGAAGTGCGAGAGAAGCGCATACACATTTTAAATGATATTAACTTGTGAAAAGGATTGCAAAACATGGAAAACACTTGTTCATTTTAGACCTCAAAGCAATGATGAATTATTTTTAAGCACCAAATGAAATGTGAGATTGCCTTGTTCAATTTTTAAGCTTTAAACAAAATCTAGTGTGTTTGTCTAAAGTTCTTTTTAGCCCCTTGGCAACTTTTGAAAAGAAATTTGATTTATTTATTTTAGAACCCAATGGAAATTTAGTGTCCTAAGAGCATGAAAGTAAACAAATTCCTTAGAAAGGGATTATGAGTTCTCCCAAAGTGTTTAAAAAACACTTGATACAATGCTATGATAAATTCATAGAGAACCCTTGGCCTTTGTTTTTCTTCCTTCACTTTTGATCAAAAAATTTCCTTTTTAGGCAAATTTCAACAATTTTTAGATTTTTTCATTTTTGGTAATTTTGCATCTATGACTTTGAGAGTCCTATTTTTTTCCAAAAACTTTATAAAACTAATATGGGATGAATTGCCAAATAACATCCTAAATTTGAAACATGGACTTCAACTTATTAATAGAAACAATTTTCAAAAAACTAAGAAAAAACTTTAAGATGTCATTCTGAGGGCCAAGAAGAAAGTTTGAAGTCCCGGAAATGTGTCACCTCATAAGGAAACCACCTGTAAAATTTCAGCCAAAACCCACATCCAAGTCAAAATTTATGACCTCGGGAAGTTCTTGCATCACAAAAATAAGTTAAAAAAACCAGAAATCTATAGGTGCGACGCAGTTAGAAAATGCGGTGCAGTTTGGAACATATTCGACACTATATAGCACCACACGTTTGACTAGGTGCGACACTCTGTAGAAACAGAGACCCCGGGTGCGGCATAGTTTGTCACGCGGTGCAGTTTGTGACTTGAAAAAATCCGCGACAGAGTTTAAAATTTTGAATTTTCTGAGCGGGAAAGTGGGTGCGGCCCTATTTAAGAAAAGTGCAGTGTAATACAGCACCGCACGGTCAACTATGTGTGGTGCTCTACAGAAACAGAGACTGCGAGTGCGGTGGAGTTTGGAAGCGGTGGAGCTTGGAAAATTTTTAAATTTCAAGTGCGGGAAGCAATTGCAGTGTTGTATAGTGTCGCGGTGCAATACAATGCCGCGTCTGAGTTAGCAGTGCAATACAGGACCACATGTCCAATCCGCCGTGCAGTTTCCTGTGTGTGGTCAAAAAACGTGAAAACGATGAAATTTTCCACCAAAAAAAATGTGATGAGATGGTTGCTGCCCTCCTTCTAGCACCAAAATGTGAACCCCTAAACCTTCAAATGCACAAAGACGACAAACATGGTTAGATGTTAGATCAAAATGCATGCAAATATAAGAGATTCCTCATAAAATTCATCTATTCAAGCTAAAATTAAGAAATAAATAACAAAACTCAAATAACAATGAAAGCAATCCTAATTAAGCTAATAGCATGATGATCTTATGGGGGAATTGGTGCCAATGAAGTGTTGCAATTGGCCCTTTCCCAATTCCTATGTTGCAATGAAGATGATCTAGAAATGGTCAAAGAGATTTGAACATAACCTTGGTGCAAATGTGAAAATGTGATGAATGTATGGATGAAATGAGAAAAATTAGTTCTCAATTGAAGAGAGTAACTTTGCATGAAGATTGCGGATGATGATGGACTTGAGTATAGTAAGTCTACTCAAATTGTGGATGTTTGTATGAAAGGAAGAGTCTCTCATTTATAGATTTTCAAAATGGAAGATTGAAGGAAAATATGCAATGTGGGATCATTCAACATCCAATGGCCAAGTGCCACTTGTCAAGATGTGAATGGAGGAGGAATGAGCACATTTTGGTCAATGTGCATGATAAATTCCAATGGATTCAAATTTGAATTTTGAATGTGACATGTGAGAGGGAAAGAGAAATGAAGTTAATGTCACTTGGCTCAATGCACAAAGACATGTAAGAGGCATTGAATGCCTTGTTGGAAGGACTAAGTCCACTTGTATTTTTGAATTCAAATGAGGGAATATTCCCTTATGATGCTTTGTGAGGGAAAATAGATGAATTAATAAATCAAAGTTTTTGATTTATTGTGCAACTTGCATTCTCTAGAGAATTTTAGTGAAATGGGTTAACTTAATCATGGTTTGATTAATTTAATGAGGAATTAGGAGATGTGACAATTTATACTTAAATTTATGAATTGATTTAAATCAAATTGAGAGGAAATGATTTAATTAAATAAATGATTTTTGATTTATTTAACTAAGGAGGAATATGTTAGATTAAATTAAAAAATGTTTTTAATTTATTCAATTTAATAAGAGGACTTTAGAGATTTAATTTAAATAAAATGAATTATTTAAATGAACAGAGAAAGATGATTAATTTAATCACTAGAGGAGAAAGACCTAATTAAATAAATAATGATTTATTTAATTAAGGGATGAAAGGTGTTGATAAGATGAGTGTATGATTCAAGACGAAATGATGTTAGTAGGATCAGAATCAAGTGCATGTATATTTTACGTGTCTACAGTCGCCAATTTGTTGGTTTTTTTTAAGAACCAAGTTGATCTTCAAAATTGCCTATAAAACTTCCAATTCCAATCCTTAGCAACCCATTATATTCCAATCCTTGGAAATTTCCACATTATATTCTCAACCATCACTTACTGATATCCTAGCACTCAATTGACACAAACCTATAGCTTCACTCAATCATTTACATTAATTCTTTGAATTAATAAGCAAGAATAAGACTACACATCCACTAGAAATCAATGGAGACAAATAAGATAATCCTTGATTGTATTATTCATATAATTCATAGAACAAGTACATAGGAGAGAAAATGTCTTTGAATTTACGCCATTCTATATTATATTTTTAGTATTGCTATCAAAATTATAAATTCATTAGAAAACTCTAACCTAAGACAGAACTCAAATATGCTCAGTATTCTCTTTACAATTTTTTTGGTGATCAATTACAAAACAACGAACCCCGTACTTCTGGTCTGAAGAGTCTCATTTTTTTACATGTGAGTACTTGTAAGTAGAGAATGAAAAACTAATCATTTAAGTTATTAGGACTCTCTAGGAAAAATTAAATAAGGCTCATTATAGATGAGGTAAATTAACATACGATAAAATAAGGAACATGAACTAAAAACTTGATTAAGGTATAGAGGGGTTATTTATACTATTTAGGGATTTTGTTAAGAAAATTAGGTAGTCTGCTACAATGAGTATCCCATAGATTTTATAACAATGGTTAATGTTAAAAAATTTAGTTGAGAATTATTAAAATTTAATGTCCTTATAAATTTAACTAAAAAAATTAATTAAGGTATCTTTTAATAATGTCATTTGAAATTAAAAAACCATGAGCTATCATGGCACCGATTGGATAGAGTGGATTGGGCGAGAGAGGAATTTTCAAATCCATTGAGGGAGATGAGGAGATTGAGGAGGACGACAAGGTGGATGGGCATGCCTATGGGTGTCGGTTTTCAAGATATTTTGTGCATTGGGCTTCCTTTGGAGTGCTTTGCTAGCCCCTATTGCTATCTGTGGGTGGCTAAGGGTGGTTCTCTTGGCTATGACTTTGTTCTATGGCCCTCTTCTTGGGTCCTCTTGGCATGTGGAGTGGTTGTTTCTCTTGGTTACTCCTTGGAGGTGTCTCGACCTGGGGTTGTCTTTGTCGGTAGGTTTGTGGTGTCCAAATGGAAGTTGGGCTTTAATGTTTATTTTTATGGTTTGGAACCTATTTTGGGTCTTTGGCCCCTATTGTCATGTGACATTGTTGCTCAGGTTGGGAGTTTTTCCTCTATTTTCCTTGTTGGATCTGGTGTGAGCCTTCTCTGGTATGCTCTGGTGGTTTTTATTGTGAGAGCAGTTGTATCCTTCTTTCTTTTATTCCTTGTCTTCCTCCCTTGTTCGGTGTTGTCTTTCTTTAGTGAATGGGGGATGGGTTCTTGGTTTGACCCCTCTTTGTGTGTGGGTTTGTGGCTCTCCTGTTGGGAGTGCTTTCTTTGGTTCTTTGCTTTCTTCAGCTCCCTACCGGGGATTAGGTTGGGTGTGCCTCAAGAGGTTGTTCTTCAATGTTTATTTTGCTTTAGGGGTTGTTTTGGAGCAGTTTTTTTCCCTCCATGTTGTTGCTGGTAGTGTGTTTTTGGAAGGCAATGAAAGATCCCTTTTGGTTCAGTTGGGTTGGCTCCCCTTTTAGGCCTTTTGGAAGGGGTGTCTTTCCTCCTTGGAGGTCATTTTCTATGTTTGGGCTCTCTTGGCTAGGTGGCTTTGCATGTTTTGTTTAAGGACCCATATTTTCACTAAGCAAATGGATATGGTGTTGGTTCAAATTTTTTTAGTGGATCTCCTTCAGTTGAAGCTATTTTTGGTTTCTCTGGAGGTGCGGTGGACTGGGTGGTTATAGGGTTTATTTTGAAGACCCAGATGCTTTTGCTACTAATCTTTGCTAAGCTCATTCTTTCTACTATAGTCTTTGCCTTCTCTTTGAATATTGAGTCTTCTTTTGAGGTGGAGGCCTCTCCTATGGAGGTGGAGTCCTCTCCTTTTATGGGTGAGGTGTATTATGTAGCTATTGGCTCTCTCCTGCTTCTCCCATTGAGGTAGAGCTCATTCCTATTCAGGTGGAGTTATAGTTTGTAGGTGTGTTGTGGTTGTTGTGGCAAGGATGAGCTGGTTTTTCCCCTATAGAGGTGGAGAGAACTATTGGCTTTTGTGGAAGAATGTTGGAGCCTTGAGTGTTTGTGGTGATTTCTCCTATAGAGGTGGAGAGGATGTTTTGGGCTCAATTTTTTCTGCCCTCGTGGCTGTCTATGACTTGGTTGCTTCTACTACTGGTTTGAAGAGTATGATTTTCTTGCATGACTAGTGTGTTGTTGCCTGGTTGTTACAGGTGATTTAATTGGGTTTATGGTCCTTGCCAAAACTTGCTTGTAAAGGGTTGATGGTCCCTTCAAAACCTATGGGTTTGAGATCCCTGTAAAATCTTGGTTCTATGTTTGGCAGTTGGTTTGGCAGTTGGTTAGGGTTGTGGTTCTATTTCTATTTGGCTATTGGGTGCTCTTGACCTTTTCATTGGGTAGTAGGATTGTCCTAGTTTGGGTTTTGGGTCCATTCAAAACCTATTTTTCCCTCTAATCAAAACTTTGAAATTATAAGATTTAAAAAATAATGGTTCCAATATTTTCAAATTTAAGATTTTAATTTATTTTGTAATAATATTTTCCTTGAATTGATTGCTCCATAATTATAGATCATAATTCCCCTTTCATTCAAACGACATTCAAAGTAATTTAATAAGAAAACAATCACCTTGTAATTTTTCTTAAGGTCATTCCATAAGTCAATTTTTTGTACTCCACAAGTACCAAATATAGATCATGAGTTTAATGACTTGAGCTTATTAGTTGTTCTTATAAACACTGTTTATTTAGATATTGCATGTTTTCTTTATTTCCTAAACATTTTCCATCAATTTTTGAAATCACACTCTATCTAGTCCATAATCAAAATGTAAAGATCAAGAGAAGAGAAATGAAATGGTGAATGGAAGACCACCCTTACTAAAAAGTGGAAGGGGGAGTAGTGAGATGGATACCAAGTGAACACGAAGGGAATAAAATAGCTAATAAGTATAAAAATCACAAATACCAAATGAAATTTATAAATAATATTAAAAACATTATGTATATATACATATATTTGAATGTATATGTCTACATATATACATATATGAATGGATATATACATACATGTATGCATATATATGTATACAAATACACATGCACATATATACACATATATCAATAAACATAATGAAAAATCATGATTATGATCATCTAACCATAAGGTAAATGACAAATATGAATGAAACCCTCCATATTTTAACACCTTAAAGTCCATGCATGATGAAGGAAGAACTCAAATTATTATCAATTGAATATATATATATAACCATAGAAGAGACAAACAAAGTATTTTTAATTTTCTTAGTTGTAATGGCTTCATACAAAATTCTGTTTATAATACTTATTTCGTCTCGCAATTGTTGACTGTATTAAATGATATTGATGGTATTTCATTGTTACTTGAACAAATGTTGAATTTAAACAATACAGGTCGAATATTGATTCACCCACTCATATATATATCTATGTGATTTATAAAAGCCAACTACTTTAGTCAACTCCAAATGTAATTATCATTCAACAAAATTAGCCGTAGGAAGCAGATGTCTATTGCTCATCATAAGTCAAAACAACAGTATTATTAAAAGCGCATTATTATTGGGATTCCACCCTTTGAACGCGTTTTAGTGAGTAGGTTATAAATATAAATACATAAATATATATGTGAAAGAGTGCATTGTGTTTCGCACGCTTTCTTTTCACTCATCGTAGGAGATAAACTATTCACAGATTCTTCTATGCTTTAATAATACATTTGGGATAGTCTTATCTATAAATGAAGACTTATTCTTTTTTAATTGAAAAATAGTTATGTTGAGAATATTTGAACTGAGCAGTGAAGACAATATTAATAAAAGAGGGGTAAAAACTTTATTAAATCAAGGAAAAGTACAAAGCAAGTCTGTTACACAACCCTATCCAAATCCACCAAGTGGTCCAACTATTGAGACAAATCAGGGGGTAATTGATCCTAATCTAGCACGTTCCAGTCCTGAAGATGATCTGAAGCCCATTTAGCCAAACCATCTGCAACACCATTCCATTCTCTAGGAATATGAGTAAAAGTAACAAACTCCAGAGAAGTAAAAATGTTGAGAATCTCTTCCACAATCAGAGCCAACTGCCAACTAACATCATCTAAATTCCACCTATTCAATAGGTTCACAACAACTTGGGAATTAGATTCACAAATGAACCTACGCCACCCCAATTGAATTCCACGCTTCACCGCCACAAGGATTGCCTGAGTCTCCATAAGATTATTAGAATGAAAACCCCTATACATCAAGAAGATAAACTGAACATCTCCAAATCTATCCCGACCAACCCCACCATTACCAGTATGACCAAGGTTTCCACTAGAAGAGCCATCAGTATTAAGCTTGAGGACCCCCTAAGGAGGAGGAGACCATCTTCCCTCCCTATTCACCTTTGGGGTAGGATGACGACATTTGTTACACAAGAGTTGTTGTTGTGGAGGAGGAAGATGAAGATGTTTAAAATAGTCAACATCAGAAGGGGCCACTGAAATAGAAAAATCACACTTAGCAGCAATAGTTTCACCCAAGGAATGCAAAATTTTCTGCCACAGATGAGGGGCCACCAATAACACATCCTAAAAAGCCCAACAATTCCTCTCTAACTAAAGATTCCAAATAATGAAGGAAGGGCCAATCCCTCAGGCAGCTTGAAGAAAGGAAGTAGAAACCGGGGCCCTGACCCAGCAATCCACAAACTCAGCTATTGAGCAAACATGCCAACAGGGCGTATTTCACACCCCCACCAAAAATGCAAGATCCCCCTAGGATAAGAGCATTGGAAGAAAAGATGAGATACACTTTCTTCTGAATTACAACACAACACACATCTAGAGGGACCTTGGAATCCATGCTTGCAAAGATTATCACAAGTAAGACACCTGCTATGAGCCACTTACCACATGAAGAAATTGCACTTAGGCCAAGCCAACTTATGCCAGACTTGCTTCCACCAAGGGACCTCAATATCTCCAAACAATTGCCTACCCAGCTGCTTATAGCTAGTAGACACAAAGTACTTCCCAAACCTATCAAAGCCATCCCAAGCCAAAATATCTGGGCCCCGTAGAGAATTACAAGCATAGGAACCCAAAAGTTGAGCAAGCTCGTACCTGCACCCCTTGGCCCCCCTAGGAGGCCATTCAGTAGGATGCTTCTAGTGAAAGGTAACCACAAAACCACTATGCTCAACAATCTTGTAATGCTCCACGGTGTCCCAACCAGCAGTAGTAAAAAAATCACAAAGGGGTTGAAGATGAGGATAATCAGAAAGAAGGGGAGGGTGACCATCCCAAGCATCAAACCAAAAAAGAGCCTAAGATCCCGAGTGACAGATCTAGAAAAGAGCATGCTAAATCAACTAAGCCCCCACTTTCAAAGTATTCCAAATCATAGAGCCACTCCCCTCCAAAGGATAGCAGGTGACCTCAAAAGAAGCAACACCTCTAAGATACTTATGGTTAAGAATCTGAGCCCATAACTGGTGCTGATTAGTGCACCAACGCCAATAAATCTTAGTAGTAAGAACCTATCCGTTCAGAATAGTAGAGCATAAGCCGAGACCCCCCTCTTGCTTTGGTCTACACATAGAATCATAGTTAACAAGACTCCACTTAGAGGACATCAAGTTTCCACTCCAAAGGAATTGACGAGAGAGAGCATCAAATTCCCTAAGGAAATACATAGGGGCCGAATGAACAAAACACTTATAGATGGGGATGGCTTGAATAATCGACTTAAGGAGAGTAACTCTAGTAGCTGTAGACAACCATCGATGATTCCAATGAGTTACCTTCTTTCTCAACTTGTTAAGCAACAACTGCGAGGAATACTGGAGCTGCATGCCAACAACAAGAGGAATCCCCAAATAGACAAAGGGGAGAGACCCAATTTGAAACCATAAAATACCAGCAATCCTTCGTTGGATAGCCTGGGGAGTATTAAAGAAGAAAATAGAGGACTTCTGCTCATTGACTTTCTGACCCAAAGCACCAAGGTAGATATCCAAAGCTTGCCTGAAGGATTGAGCTTCCCGAATATGGGCCAGCCCCATAAGGGAAGTATCATCCACAAACTAGAGATGAGAAAGCGTTGGAAGACCCATCCCCCACTGCCAACCATGAATCAAACCTTGAGAAACCTAGAATTTAAGGAAGCAACCAAGCCCCTCCACCAAGATAATAAAAATATAAGGAGAGAGCAGATCCCCCTGATGAAGGCCCCTAGAAGCACCAAATAGCTTAGAAGGCTCACCATTCACAATAACTGAAAAGGAGGAAGAAGTCACACAACTCATAGTCCAATTCACCCAATCTGAAGAAAACCCAAAGGCCAACATAATCTTCTGAAGAAATCCCCATTTAACTCTATCATACGCTTTGGCCATATCCATCTTAATGAACATAGACCTAACCTTAAAGATTGCCATGGAATGAATGACCTCAGAGGCAACCACCACTCCATCCAAAATTTGATGGCCCTCCACAAAGCCTCCTTGCTCCTTAGAAATAATAGTAGATAAACAAGACTTAAGAATTTCCGCAATCAACTTCATAACAATCTTATACACCACATTGCAGAGTGCAATAGGTCTAAAGTAATCAAGCCAATCAGCTCCATCTTTCTTAGAGATGAGAACCAGAAAAGTAGCATTCAGGGAACGAAGCATCTGCTTATTATGAAGAGACTCACAAACCACCTCCAACAAATCCATCTTCACAATATCCCAAAACTCTTGGAAGAATTCAATAGGGAAACCATCAAGGATAGGAGCTTTCCCCTTATTCGTCCCAAACACAACCTCCTCCACTTCATCCAAAGTAATCAGATAGATCAAAGAAGCATTCAAGTCATTAGAGATCAAAGAAGGAATACAAGAAATGACCATGTTTTCATCAGCCTCAATAGGGGGGGAGTCCTCAGTGAACAGAGCAGAGTAGAACTGACGGGATTCTCTCGACAAAGCCTTTTGTGAAGATATTGAAGAGCCCTCATGATTGAAAAGAGAAGGGATATGACATTTATTTCGATGAGCCTACACAGAATGATGAAAGAAAGTAGTATTCCTGTCACCCTCTTGAAGGCAGTCAACCTTGGCCTTTTGTTTCCAAAAAAATTCTTCACAAAGCTCCCACTCCTCCACCACCTTCAGGGCCTGGGACTTACCATACCCAAGAGCCTCTGAAAAACCCAAATTCCTAATTTGGCGCGTGATAACAACAAGGTTCTTCTGTGCTTCCCTTTTTTTTCCCATAAATTACCAAAGCACGCTCTATTCCAATGCTTAAGATGAAACTTGACATATTGCAGCTTCTTGACAAAAGCATACATAATAGTACCATATGTAGGAGTTCCATCCCTCCACCACTGACCAACTAGATTATATAAGGATGAATCACGCAACCACATAAGCTAAAATTTGAAAGGAGGGTTCTTATAATTGGGGAGAGAAGAAGCAAAAAACTTAATTGGCCAGTGATCCGAGCCACACCAATCCAGGATCTTAGAGCAAGTGACCAAACTACCCCCAACACAAAAGCAAGAGACCAGAAATTTGTCTAGCCGCTCTGAAATTGTAGCAGGCCCACTCCACCTGTTATTCCAAGTAAAAATGCCATTGGAGGGTTTAATGTCAACAAGAGCAAGAGAATTCACATTAGCACGAAAAAGATCAAAAGTAGGACCTAGTCTCAAAGCCCCCCTCTTTTCTCCTCCAAACACAACACATAATTGAAATCTCTTGCTAAGATCCAAGGCAAATAAGGTGCACAAGACCTAACATACCTGATATGGGCCCAAAGCTGGATTTTACCACGAATATCAATCAAAGCATAAACATTACTAACTAAAATAGTCTCACCAGATTCCAAAATAGAAGCCACCATAGAAATAGAGGAATGACTAGAGATCCACTAGCGAGGAACAACCTTACGAGGATCCCAAAAAAGAGCCAAACCTCTGGAACTTCCCCTAGACCCAATACGCTGGCACTATCCAGAACCCCAAATGCGAGGAGAGAACTGAAGCATAAGATCCACCTCAAGCTTGGTCTCCTGCACACAAAAAATATTGGGAGAGTGAACCCCAATCAGATCCTGAATAGCCTTTTGATGGGAGGTGCTATTCAACCCCCTTGCATTCCACGATAGAATAATCATGAGGAAGTTTGGACAAAGTGGGCCTCAATGGTCTTAACCGACCCCGATTCCACCAAAAATTCCCCATTAAATTTAAGCTTGTCAGCATCCTTCTTACGACCAGATTTAGAGGAATTGTCGAAATGCCCCTTTTTGAGAGGGTGTTGTAGCACCCCAAGACAATAATTTTTTTACAATTATGATTGCGATTCCAAAAATACTTTCTTCCCTCTAAAACAATAAAATTCATTTAATGAAATCATTATAGGAAAAATTCGACCAACTTGAAAATTTGACCTCCATTTAAAAAATCATAAATAGTTGTTACAAGTTCATATATAATAGAACAAATTTTAGGAACTTCCACATTTGACATTCAAAACAAATAAATCTTTTTTTGTGTTAATTAAATAAGAGATGCAAGAAGATCTAGTAGTTGAGCATGTTTCAATAGTTGTGATAGTAGTTGTTTATATAATTTCCAATAATTTTATCAATATTGAACCAATAGTTGTGACATGACTACCCATAATTAAACATAATGTATTCCTTTGATCTAAAAAGCAACCAATCATGAGATGCCACATATGTGCTCAACTACCCATGATGTGAATGCACGAGTATTGGTAAACTACATCTTGACAAAAAACATGTTGACATGACATCATATTTGATGATGTGGCCTTGAAACAAAACCAATAAGCAGGGGACATGCCAAGTAAGTTGTAAAAAAATTGGGAGATTTGAAATTTCCATGTAGGATAATTAGAAGCTTGAAGTTAGGATGCATAACTACTAGGCCCTCTCCCCTAGTGAGTGTAGTGGATGTTTTTGTATTTGATAAATTGAGTTATTTTAAAATATCATTCAAAGAGAATATAATTTTAAAGCTAATTTTATTAAGGTCAAAATTTATTTTCATATTAATTTTCCATGTCACATAGAAAATGACAATTGTGTATAATAGTGCTCATGCCATTCAAGGCATTAAAAGACTTGAAATTTTATTTAATAAATTAAATATATTAGATTAGACATGTGGTGGTACTTGTAAATTTCTGTCCTCATGTGACATTTTGGCCTTTTGAAATTTTGAAAAAATCTTTAATTATTGTAGGAATTGTTAAAAATCATTTACTAGGGCTCATAAACCCTAGCCCATCCTAAAACCCTAATAAATATATAAAATCCTTGCACTTTTCTTATATTCCCTTATTGATTGGTAACCAAGGTTGTCCCTAACTTAAGTTACAACCTTTAGGCTCTAGTCTTGTGTGTTCACCAACCTTGTCTGCTATGTTACCAATATGGTTTAGAATTTATTAAATCCTAAGGTCCTAAGACTAGAAATTGCACCTTGGTTTGCAATGGGTACGCCGAAGAGGTATGAAAGGTCAATTAAAGAAAAAATTGGTGTATTGTTTCCAAACATATGTGTAGTGTTATGCCTTGCATAACCACCCCATTTTGATTTTTGGTCAAAATGGGCCCCCCTTTCTTTTGTTTGTACTTGGTGTTTTGTTCGGGACTTAGGAGTTGTACTTTTTCTCCTAAGTCTTTATTTTGTTCTACTCAACCGGAACCAGAACTGAAACTAGAATGGAATTTGAATTCAAAACTTGCAAAGGTTCCCTATTCGGATTTAGTTTTGATTTCGCTCCCGTTTGTTTGCCTTGTGTTTTTTTTCATTTCTCAGTGTTTTGTTTAGGTCCGATTTTCATTTCATCTAGTTCTTGCCTCCTTTGTCTTTTGTTGTTTCCTTGTGTCAGTTTTGTTTTATGTTCCGCAAGATCGGATCCAGATCGGAGCTTGAACTCAGAGCCTTTTGCAAACTTCCAAGTTCGGTCCCTATTTCGCTTTTGCCTCTACCTTTGTATTTTGTTGTTTTGTTTTGTTTTGGGTTTAGTTCCTTTGGTCCTGATCCTACCTTGTTTTCATTTCTCGCCTCCTTTTTTTCTTTGTTTTTTTGTTCTTTGTCTTTGGCGGGAGCAAAACTAGAAATAGACCCAAACCAAGAACTTTGTAAAAGGCTCTTTGTTCGGTTTTGGTCTTGATCCCACCCATGTTCCTTTGTTGTTTTCTTTCCTATCGCAGAGCTGAAGCCAGAGCTAGGGTAGGATTAGGAACTTTGGTAAAGTTTCTTATTCTATCCCAACTCTTATTCTACGTCTACTTTACTTTTGATGTGCACAATAGTTATGTGCTCCTTCCCGCATTGATTTTGTGCCCAACCAACCACATTAATTGCATTAATTATAGGCTCTTCACACATGCAAAATTGAATTCAAAACTTTAATCAAGGTTATTTGGCTCATTACAACTACTCAAAGTATTATGAACAAGCCAGAGCTAAAGTAATTCAAAGAGAAGCATGATTGGGTCGAAGGAAAACACTTGCAAGTGAATTTTGATCAAGTTTCATCCTATTAGGTAGCGTTTTATGGTAGGTGGTTTCCTCTTGTTCCATTTCACATATTATTTCTAATTTTGTATTCATTATGTTCTTTGCACATTCACGAGAGCTTCCTCATGAATCTTTGCTTTGCTTCAGTGTTTCATTTTTGTTTTGCCTTCTTTTGTTTGTCTTTTTCTTCTGCTTTTCGTTTGCTTTTTGTTTATTTTCCATTTTTTTATGTCGACTTGCTATCGTTTTCCTATTTTGGTGGTATTCATACTGTCGCACCCTAGTTTTGTTTAGTGTTTCATTTCTTAGGAGGGGTCTTGAGCATTTTAAAAGGTTTGAAATCTTTTAAGGACTTGTAAGATCTTATTCCTATGTCGATTCAATGGTTTTCACATTGAGATAGTGATGCCCTAATTTTTTGAGTTAGTGGGTTGTACAAACTACATTTTGTGCGCTGTCTCTTTACAGTATTATGCACTAGATGGCTCAAGCCTACCTTGATTATGTCAAAAATGAAGTTGTGCCTCTATTTAAAGTCTCCTTGTACCTTCATGTGACCTTGTCCCAAGTTGTTATGGACATTTGGTTAAAATTGCTTTATGTTTGATGACAAAGTTGTGGAAGCGAAGCCAAGAATGAACCCAATTCATGAGTATGTGAGTAAGGTCCCGTGTATGATTCTAAGCCCACTCCTAATGACGTTTAGACTCTGTTTTGCATCCTTTTTTTTCATTAGAATCAGAATCGGAATGGAAAGAAGACTTGGAACAATGTAATGATTTTGGGTCCGGGTTTGGTTCTGATCCCAATCCCGGTTTTGATGTCTATCTTGATCTTGATCCTTCCAATGTTAGAAACTTTCCAATTCTAACCCCTTCTTGGTTCCACCTCCGTTGAGTTTCAAATTTCACTAAGTATGAAAGTCTACCTAGAGGAGGACAGGGTAATATGAAAGGTAAATCTTCTAATGTTGGTCTTCATGTTGTGTATTGATCTAATCCAAGGTTGTCTTGCAAGAGTAAATAATGTTAAGAATATCTTGAGACATTTCACAGAAGGAAGAGCAAGTTATTGAAAGCTCAAAGGGGGAAAAACCCAAAAATATAAAGGTGGAGCAGTTGTCCTATACCTTGAGATACAAACACCAGAGTTCCAATAGCGCTGCTAACAAGTTAGACTCAAAGTGGGCTGATATTATAGACACTAATTTGGGGCCATTCAATTGTGAGGAGCTGATTATGGAGACATTTTTAGAGCAAGTGAGTGGGAGGAGAAAAATAATAGTCCAATCTAGGTTGGAAATGTCATACTATTCCCCTTATCAGTTTAGTGTTCGGAGCTCATATTCACTACAACAAGAGCTTAAAATCCCGTATCAAGGTAGTGCATGGACTAATAAGGGAATGTGATAATTGATTTGTCCCCACAAATGATGAGGTTCATGTTCAATGCACCTACCCCAAAGAACCCCAAGCAATTGACTGAAGTAGAAGCACTACAAATATTCAATAAGAATAAAGAAATTAATAGATCTCACATGAGCAAGAAGTGGATGAGGAGTGAGAAGAAATCCTTATCTAAGGTCCATGAACAACCTAAGAGGGGAGACATCAAGAAAGAAGTTGATGACTTAATTATGACGATTTCTAAGGTGTTTGGCAAGAAATACTTTGCATGCTTTCATGAATGGATATTCGCATTCATTGAGGCCATTTTTTATGGCAGACAATAATTTGATTGGGGGATTTTTTTGTCTGATAATTTGCACAATCAGATGTGGAAGGTAAGGCAAACAAATAACTTATTTATGACCTCCTATGTTGTATATATTGCTACAAGGATGGGTATTTTTCCTGGATTGAATGTAGTAGGAATATTGAGAGAAGCTCTTGAATAAAAGAAGGTATGGGATCATTATGATCAATTGACCTTCAAAACATCAGAGTTGCACTATAGAAGTTTTAATGATGCATTCCTTTATATCATCATCAACTGATTGATTGTGGATGTTGGATTTAGGTTAAATAGAGATGCCATGACTTTTATTACGGAGTGGGGACATTGGTATATCCAATACCCCAGGTTCTCTTACTTCAGGTTGGTAGGATTTGATGGACATCCTCACCTACTCCCAAGATGTTACAATGATAGGATTTTCCTTATGGAATTCATATATCAAGCTATAGGATTCAACGGAAAATTTGCTAACAAACACAAGCCTAGATACCACAAGTTCCCCATGATGTTGGGAGAATATTGATACCTTCACAATTTGATTGCAAAGCCAGTGTGTGAAGAATTGAGTTATTTGAAGTTAGGATTATATACATCTTGGAAGCACTTTGTTCTGGAGAATAAGATGAATGGCTTGAGTTCTATTATTTTTGATAAGCATTATAACTTGTTGGAGGATTTTTGGATTAATTTACAAGATGATTATGATGTTAGGATGAGGCATTATGAGAGGCTTACCATTCCACAAATGATTGAGTATGTGGTAAAGGAAGAAATTCCTGATACACTATCAAATGATGCTGTAATTTTGAACCCCATATATGAAGTAGGAAAGATAAGCACCAAAAGCTTGGACCCAATAAACTAGGATGAGGAAGAATTCATTGATATTAAGAAAATTTCTAGGAAAATAATGGATAGAATCATCTAGTGGATAGTCATGAGGGTAAAGAATCCACAAGATCAAGCTTCAGAAAAGAGAAAGGTAGGAGGTACCTAGGGATAGAAGAGAACCAAGAGGATGGCAGCCCCTAAGGAGAAATTAGAGTATTATCCTCCTACCTCTAGAGGGGATGCTCTTCTAGAAGTACCCGTTCAAGAAACCCATGAATCATTGGGTTTGGAAACTACTATAACTAGATAAGGATCTTCATCTAATCCTCCTCTCCCTGAAAAATCTTCTAAAGAAGTACTTGCATGGACCCTACATGAGAAAGCTGAAACTTTGAGGGGAAAAGAGAAGGAGATTGAAATTCATGACAAAAATAGTGATTCAGAGGCCACACAATCAAATAATGAGCCTCTTGTGACTGCTTTCACTGAAGATATTGAAGGTGTTGAGATCGAGCATGTCTTGACTCTAAAGGACTAATCGAAGCTCTTTGAGGATGTAAAGAGAGAAGTAGATGCCAAAGCTAAAGCTGATGCAATAGAAAAACAATGAGAATTGGAGGCTAAAGCTAAAGTTGATGCACTTTCCAAGCAATAGAAATTGGAAGCTATGACAAAAGTTGAAGAGCTAGAATGGAAACAAAAAGAGAAGGAAGATTTTCTACAACAACAAAGGGAAACCAAGCTCAAGGTTAAAGAGAAAAGAGATAAGTTAGCTCTATTACAAAAAATCCATGAACTGGAAGAAGAAAAGGCTTACTAAAAAAGAGAGAGATAAGCCATTGAATCCAAGTTCAAAGTAGTGTAAGAGGCTCAGAGAAAGAAAGAAGATGAAGATTTTGAATTGAGAAGAATAGAACAAGAACAAGAACAAGCTAAACAAGAGCATGATGCTACTAAAATGTGGGAAAAGGTTACAAAGTTAGACAAACAAAGAGATGATATGTTAGAAGCAAGGAGGAGAGAGGAATAAAAAAAGAAGGTTGAAGCTGACAGGTTGGCCAAGGAAAAGGTGGAAAAGGAGAAGAAACAAGAGATTGATTCTCAACCTAAGGTATCACTTTGGAAACCCCTCTCTCGGGTGCCACATCTTCTTCAACACAAGTGTTGCTGCCCCAACATGGTTGAAGCTTAATTTAGAAAGAAATCAGATAGTACAGCCTTAGCCCCTTAATTGGGATGATATGATGAAAGATATTGAGAAGGAGAGGCCCAAGAAAAGGGCCTAAGTCCTTAATTCTACTAGGTTGACCGATGATGAGGAGATTGTAGCTGAATATGCCATTCCAATGGTTGATAAAGATACACAAGAAATGCAGTTGAGTGATTATCAACTAGGCACTATGAATTTAGGAAGACCTACAAGGAACCAACAAATGAATCTCATTGATATCATAGCCTCTTCCACTAAATCAAGAATGGTAAAAGAAAAGAAAAGGAAGGATGAGCTCAAATCTCAAGTAGATCAATTGCATAATTTTTTGAAGGATTTGTCTTCTCCTATTTCTTCACAATTTTATGCTCTTGAGACACCAATTTTTTTAAGAAAGAGGTTGATAACATTCTTGAAATGAGAAATAAGGTGGGAATGATGGATAGATGGATTGCTAGGTTAAATCAAGAAGTGGATGATTTTCTTCTTGAAATTTGTAAAGCTCATGAAGGTGCAATGGAGTTGGTTAGTGATATGGTTTCACATGCTGAGACTCTTGGGAAATAAGAGGAGGAATATGTAGAGAATGCAAGTGTATAGGAGTTAATCTGCAACCCTAACACAAATTCCCCTTTCACCGCTTTACACTTTAGAAAACCAAGCTTGAAGGATTTATTCCACATAAGCACATAGTTCATATCACACTTGGCACCTTGTTTGTGTGTCAGTGGAGGAATTTCTACCGGGATGCCCGTGTGGCATGTAGACATATGTGCAGTGCACTTACATCCTGGGTAGATTCCTATGGTTGGAGACTATAAAAATTTTACACTTCCTATCTGGAGTCAAAGTGTAACACCTTTCTTCGGCTGGTCAACCCAAATATGGCCATTTTCTTCCATTCTTCCTTCATATTGTCACTCCATTCTTCCATTTTCATCTGTTGGTCATCCCTACATGATCTCTCCAAACTTTTAAGCATTCACTTCAATATTTGTAGCAACATCTCACATTTCATAACAACAATCTACCACTCCATCACTTTGATAGAGAAAGCACAAGAAAAATCCATTGTGACAGAAGCTTGAGTCCCTCTCATCTTTCTCTCCCACTAGCCTTGAGCGCTTTGGGTAGAGGTGGTAAGATCCTCTTATATTCTCTACCATTTTGGTTGAGTAAGCATGTATTTTTTTGTAGTATCTTTTGTATACTTTCCTTGTATTCCTTATTTATCATGTTATTTCTACATCATTGAAATCTTGGTTGTTTGTGGAGGTGGAAACACCAAAATGGTAGTTTGACTGAGGAAAACCCCTAAACAGCCCCCCAACATTTTGCCTCTTTGTTGTGTGTAGATGGAGAGATCTTGGAACAAGCTAGTGAAGGGATTGTTGTGTGAGATCATATTTGTCACCTTGGTGGTAATCTATTTTCTTTATCACATTCATATTTAGGTTTTATACTTCTTGATCTTATTATGCCCTTCTCGAAACTCTTAAACTAAGTTGTTAGTCTATCTTTTAGAAGTTAAATCTTGTCTCATTGGTTTTCTAGCCATACAAACACCAACACACTTGTGAGATGCTAGAATGTTATGCTATCATCCCAAAATCATTCTTTTGTCCTTGAACAAAGAGTTATCTGAGGCACAGAGTTGACTCTAAAGACCAACTCACTCGGTCCCTTTTCAACTCTCAAGTTTGAAGAGTGGTCAAAGGATTTTATTGTCCTCATCATTCTCATCTCATATATCCTAGCACCCTTACAAACTGAGGTAAGTTAGGGTAGCCATACTACTCTTGACCTTTCGTGACCCTAGGCCTTGCAGTGTTTGCTCCCCCTCTCTTACATTTTTGGTGAACCCAACGTGAACCAATGTCTTTTCGTTCATCAGTGTTCTAGGATTTTTCTTATATACCCCCTCATCGTTACACTCCTATGTGTTGTGAAGGTTTATGAGCATCACAACCTAGTCCATGACCTCTGGGAATATTGTTAGGAGAAGTATGTGACAACTTCCAATGCAGAAGATGAAGGTCTCTTCTAATTTCACTATCGGCCTTTTCTCTGGTTCTATGGTTGGCCTATCTACGCAAGAGAACATGCCATGGGGTGAGTCTAGAGTCTTTGATGAAATTGATCGCATCACTACCCCTCCTGTATCACTGACCTCATCATCTATGGATGAGAATGAAGTTTTTCACATCCCTTCTAAATACATCACTAGTCTTAGTAGAGGGCTGGGTGCATTAGAAACTCACCTAGAGAAAAATTTGAAACTAACTAGGGCTACTAAAGTTATTAGTGAAATAAAATACATGGTAAGAAAAGACCGAACAGGCATAGAACTCTTTGCTAGTCTCATTATTCTGGCCAAAGAATTTTCTCCTTCTAACCATGGTAGCATGGTATGAGGTTGCCTCTCCAAAGAACATGAGAGACAGCTAGAAGTATCGATTCCTCCCACATCTGTATACATGGATGACATGGTCCCTTCAGCTAGTTTTCCCACTGCTTCTAAAAATTCTGAAGTTCTCAAGGTAAACAGGAATGCTTTGGTCTTTCACTTCTCGCCTTCTGCCACCTCCAGTGGTGAAGGATTTAGCAGGATGATTGGTAGAGGCTTTGGTGGTGGTAATTTCATAAACGAAGGAGGTACTGGAAGAGGTGGTTCTGATGGAGGTCATGGTAGTGGTTTTAGTGGAAGCCACATCGATGGCGACTCTGGTAGTGGTCACAACGGTGGCTCTAGTGGTGGTTACAATGGTCCTATGCCTTCTAATGACCCTATTCTGAACAATCTCCTTTAGAATATGGGGAAGATGAAGAACTAGTTGGCAAGCATTTCCCAAGCTTCTGCCCAACCCATTTTTCAGCCCTTCTTCTGACACAACCTATTGTAGGTAGCTATTCTAAATACTCCTTTCCTGCAAGGGATGGAGATTCCTAAATTTGAGAAAAGCGGTGGCAAAGGGGATCCACAAATTCACGTTTCTACCTTTAATGCCTTATGTATGGGCTTCTTCCATTACGATGGGTTGATGGACAAACTGTTTCCTCGATCTCTTAAGGATACAACGCTTGAATGGTATTGTTCCTTGCCTGACAACTCCATATTTTTGTTCCATCAGCTTGTGAACCAATATTGGGCCTAAGATGACCTTCTCGGACCTTATTCGATGTAAACAAGGGGATAATGAGAAGATTCCTAATTTTATAGCATTATATCAGGTGCTCTTTTCACGAATATCATACCCACTTTTGGAATCCAAAGTGCAAAAGGTGTAACATAGATAAAACAATGTTGCAAGAAAGATCAATTAAATCTAATCTAAACATGCATAAATCTAAATCAAACAATAAAGAACAAAGTAAGTAAACAAAGTAGTAATTAAAGCAATATATGGAACAATCTCAGTAAATATCAGTCCATTTCCTTGAATTATCTTGATTGTCCTTCTCCATTTTGCCATGTTGGTATTCTTGCCCTCAGATTTTCAGTATGTATACAAGTATAGCCTTGACGTATGTCTACAAAAATATCAAAGATTAAGTTCTTCCAAAAAGTACAATGATTTCAGGAGGAATACTGGAAAAAGTCAGCCAATTTATAGAAATTTGGTTCTCGAACGATCGACTAATATTCGAAAGAGAGATCAACGATCGAGATTATTGAATGTCATGCGATGTGAGTTCTATGTCAGTTAGAATGTAAGTTGGGAGATTTTGCAGGATAAAGATTAAATTAGAATAATAATTTAATCTAGTGTTAAGACTATTTGAAAATAGAATGAATAAGAGATCAAGATTAAATAAATGATTTAATCTTTAGTTGAAATTCTTTGAAAATAGAAGAATTAGACTTTGAATGAAAAGGATAAAGGTTGAACTTGGAGAATGATCTGTTCAAATGTAGACATGAATTAATTAATTAATTAAAGATATTTAATTAATAAATATGTTCATGCATTCGAGTTAGAACTAGATAACTGACTAGTTGTGACAGAGAGTCTCTTGGCAAAGACGGTCAAATATTGAATCCAGAGATAAATATTGGATTTAAATAGATCTTGAGTCAAGCGATGAGTGAATAATCAGATAATTGGATGACAGAAGAATGTGACAAAAACAATTAATTATGAATTAAATGTTAATTTAATTCAACATTTGAAAATTGAAATGATTTAATTAAATAAATAATAATTTATTTAATTGATTGAAAAGGTCAATTGAATAATTAAATAATTCAAAAAGAATATTTAATTATAGTCAAAATATGATAAGAGGTCAATTGAATAATAAATTATTTCATTCAGATAGAGAATTAATTAATTAGCGGCGTAATTAAATAAATAAGATTTATTTAATTAATCAGAGTTGAATAAGGGTCATAATGAATTAACTAAATAATCAAGGTTATTTAATTAATAGAGGAAAGATGTGTATAGGAATTAATTAAATAATTAACATTATTTAATCATGACCATGAACATTAGAAAATTACATCGAAAGTGGTACTCATAGTCTTAGACCAATTTTCAATGTCTATAGTTTTCCCCTCTTTGAGACAATGTTGTTTATCACATTGTGTCAAAGAAAATTTATCAAAAATATGCTCTAGTGAAAGGGAGAATGACAAGGAGGTAGTGGTATGCCCCCTCGAGAGGATAGGTGGGTTTGAGGAACATGAGTGTGCTCTCGAAATGGATGAGAAAACTAGAAGATGAAAGATAAAAATGATAGAGGAATGTAGATAAGGGTGGTGAAGATGTAGAAAAAATAAATGTTAGCACAAAATAATTGAAATGTTAGTATCGAACAATGGTTATTTGACAAGCATATAATCTTCAATATTTTGCTATATATATACTAAGCTTTGCATTTTATCATCATTGGGTGGGATTGACACAAATGAATAGTACACACCATGATATGAGATAGACCATAGTGTAAAACGTCATCCACTTGTGAAAAATAGATAGTTGTAGACAAGGAGTGTCTTAACTCATACTCAAGGAAAAATTGCCCCAATATTTTTGTCCAGACAAACCACAGACAACAAAAAAATAAAAGACAAGTCATGAGATATCATTGCTCCTCTAAATCCTTCATGGGACATCCTCGAGGAAACTAGTAACATGACTCAAAATCCAAAGTTAAAAAGACAGTAGAAAGACAACAGTCAAAGAAAAAGAGTCCTGAGACATCCTTGCTTCTCTAAATCCTTCTAGGGACATCCTTGAGAAAGCTAGTAACTGAACTCATGCACAAATAGATAAAAAGATAAGACAAAATAAGATATAAAGTCAAAAATCCAATAAAAGTATTTTCCAAAACTTGATCTTGTGTGATTGTTTGATGTTTGATGTAGCTCGATGTGAGGGATGACACATACCATATAAGACGTTGAGTTTGGTTTTGACTTTGTAATCATCTGTATAAGGCATGGCAAAGCCTGGTTTCAGAATGACACGTGTCATATAAGATGTTGAGCCTGATGCCATTGATGCGACAAGCTACATGAGGCTATGATGATTGACAATGCATGTTGACAAGAAAGACATATCTTTCTTAAGACATAAGTTGATCACTCTGACAATGTGTTTGATTTTGACATGATGCTAGTTTGACATATTTTCCTTGTTGATGCATGACTTGTTTTGATGCCTTGACTATTATGAGTGTGTGCGTGTGTTGACTTATGTAGACATGAGATGATGTACCCTAAAGGATTGACCTAGTGCAGCCTCAGGGGCTCATCAATTGATAGCCTTGCCTATGTTGTACACGTAGAGACCTCGTAGTTCGACACAACTTAACTAACATAACTCACTAAAGATATGTACCTAACTAGGTGATATGACGTGTGTGATAATGAATGCGATAAACCCTAATGGACTGACCTAGTGTGGCCTCGGGGGCACATCGACTGATGGCCTTTCCTACATTGTACATGCAGAGACCTCGTAGTTCGACACGACCAATGACTTTGACATGTACAATGATTCATTATTTAATGTGTGTGAAACATGACAAACCTAGATAGATAGACCTAATTTCTCAGGGGCACATCGACTGATGGCCTTCCCTATGTCCAATCGCAGAGGCAACATAGTTTGACTATGTCTATGATTGACTTGACACAACAGAATCTAACTTTGTTTTTAGGATTTTTGACATGTTTTGATTTTTTTGTAGTTTTTTGATGTTTTTGGATTTTTTAAGGATATTTTCTAATGTTTTTTGAGCTTTTTTCAGGACATTTTCTAATGGTGGAATGCTATGTACAAGATCCAAATGACACAGATCGAGGATTTGCCCCTAGTCGAGAATAAGACCTATAGGATGATGTGGGGATGTGAAGTGGATTTCATGTCAATTTTTCCAAGTAATGGATAAGAAAACCATTTATTATGAGTGATGGTGGAAAGTCTGATTTGAATGATGGTAGATGAAGGAGTGAAGTCGGCTACACATGGCGCTTGTTTGCTAGGTTTTCACCATGGTACTTATCCATAGTGCCACCAAAGTGGTTTTCACTATTGGATGGATTTATTTCTCTTTACTATTTTATTGATGTTTCAATTTTTTATTTGGTGTTACAAAGACACCTATTTGCCAAGTTTTCATCAAGGTAGCAATTTTTTTCATTTTTTCTATTTTTTTTTTTTTGATTAAGACAAGACTCTTAGAAGTTATGCATAAAATGTCTTCAGATGAAGGTTGTTGATTGGTGACAAAATTGGTTCTCCTTCAGGGGTAGAGAGTTTATATGCTCCTAATCCAAAATCTTTTGTGACAATATAGGGCCCTAACCAGTTAGGTTCAAACTTACCAGGTTTTTCTCATTCAACTTGATTCTCAGGGTTCTCCATTAAGAGCAGGTCTCCAATATCGAAGTGTCAATTTAGAACCTTCCTATTATAACTGCGATGAAGACGGTTCTAATATGCTTGCAAATGATCTAGTGCCTTTTGTCTCCATTCGTCTAAGAATTCTACCTCATGCAATCTGGATACACGGTTCTCTTCATTGTCAATATGACCTTTCAAGGATACCCTCAGGGAACGAATTTCAACCTCAATAGGTAAGATAGCTTCAGATCTGAATACTAAGGAGTATGGAGTGGCACCAGTGGGAATGCAGATGCTTGTGTGATAAGCCCATAATGTAGGATTAAGCTATAGGTTCCAGTCACGGCTAGCATCATTGACACTCTTTTTGAGGATTCTAATAATGGTTTTATTAGATGCCTCTGCTTGGTCGTTACCTTGTGGGTAATATGGAGTGGAAAAATGATGTTGGATATGTAATTATTCACATCTAGATGGTGGAATTCTTGGTTTTTAAATGGATGAACATTGTCTTTGATGATGGATTGAGGTAGACCATACCGACAAATGATATAGTTTAGGATAAACTTGGATATTTGTGTGTCGATGATGTAGGTCATGGGAATAGCTTCAATCCATTTGGTGAAGTATTCAGTGGCAGTTATGATGAACTAATGGCCATTGGATGATGGAGGGTGTATCTTACCTATGAGGTCAAGTCCCTATTGGGCAAAGGGCCATGGTGAAGTAATTAGATGGAGCTCCTGTGCTGACGCACATATAAAATCTCTATGTATCTAACACTGTCGACATTTCTTGATGAAGATATATGAGTCCTTTTCCATTGTAGGCCAATAATAACCTAGTCTCATAATCTTGTGGGCTAGGGTAGGACCACTAGAATGAGATCCACATATACCCTTGAGTATCATTTGCAAGGTTTCTTGTGCTTCTTCAACATCGAGAGATCTCATCAAGGTGTTATCTAAGGTACATCTATACAGGGTATCTCCGATGATGGTGTATCTAGCAGACTTACGGATAAAGGTTCTATATTGGTTGTTTGACAAGTCTAAAGGTAGGATTTGGGCATTTAGATAGTCGTATGCATCCTTGTACCAAGGGGAAGTAGGACCAAATATTGTACACACCATCGCAAAATCAGGGACATCGTAGATAGGGACCAAAATTTATTCGACCAAAAACTCAAATTTAGGCATGTTGCTAGGAATATCTAATAAGGAACCCATGGTTTCCATAGCATCTACTACCCTATTCTAAATGTGTGGTATTTGTTGAAAGGTGATGTCATGAAATTACTACTTGAAACTATCAGCCATATGCTTATAGGGGGCAAGTTTCTCATCTTTAGTTTCATAATCATCATTAACTTGTTGAACTACTAGCTGAGAATCCCCATAAACATGTAGAATCTTGATCTTCCATTGGGATGCCATTCTTAGTCCTGTCACTAAGGCTTCATATTTCCCTATGTTGTTGGTGCAAGGGAAAGCCATCCTAAATGATTTAGGAATAGTATTGCCTTGGGGTGTAACAAATAGTATGCTTGCTCCTGAACCACAATTAGTATGTGACCCGTCAAAGTATAATTTCCATTTGGTTCTAGTGTCAAATTTGAAGATAAAATCATCAGGAAAATCTACCACTAAAGGATAGTTTGCCTTCATGGGTGCATCTGCTCACTGATCTACAATTACTTGCCCTTTTATAGCTTTCCTCTCCACCTATTGGATGTCGTATTCACTAAGTATCATCACCCATTTAGCCAATTGACCTATTAATGCTGCTTTACTTAGGAGATATTTTAGAGGATCTATCTTTGTGACCAACATGGTTTGGCGGTTCAGCATATAGTGTCAAATTTTTTGAGTAGCAAAGACTACCACAAGATAGGCACGTTTTATGTTACTATAGTTTAGTTCATATCCTTCCAAGGTACGACTAATGTAGTACACTACCCTTTCATGACCTTGATCATCATTTTGTGTGAGAAGAGCTCCTAATGGTGGTTGAGTTGCTGAAATGTAAAGTATCAAAGGTTTTTCATCTGTAGGTGGCATTAACATTGGTGGAGCAAGTAGATATTCCTTGATCTGTTGGAAAGCTTCTTGACATTTGGGTGTCCATACAAATGGTACTCCTTTCTTGATCAAATGTTAGAATGGATGTATTTTGTCTGCTAGTTGTACTATAAAGCACTTGATAGAATGGAATCTCCCCTATAGTGTTCTTAGCTAACCAATGCTGGCTGGGGGAGGCATTTCTATGATATATTTTACCTTCAATGGGTCTACTTCAATGCATCTTCTAGAAATTATATATCCTAGAAGTTTCCCTGATTTCACTCCAAAGACACATTTCTTTGGATTTAGTCTGACTTTCTAATTTTCTAGTCTTTGGATTATCTTGTCTAGAACTTTCAAATGATCTTCCCTTGATACTGACTTAGCTATGAGATCATCAACATAATCTTCCATGAGAGTATGTACAAGGTCATGGAAAATAGTCATCATTGCACGTTGATATGTAGCTCCTGTATTTTTGAGCCCAAAAGGCATAACATTCTAGTAGTATGTTCCCCATGGACATGTGAAAGTTGTCTTGTGTTGGTCTTCAGCTATGATTTTGATTTGGTTATACCTAGAGAAACCATCCATAAGGGATAGCATCTTGTATCCTACTATAAGGTCCACTATCATGTCAATGTTCAGCAAAGGGAAGTCATCCTTAGGACACGCTTTGTTGATATCTCTAAAGTATGTGCAAATTTGGATGCCCATAGTTAGTTTGGTCACTGGCACAAGATTTGAAATCCAGTCTGCATAGTCTATGGATCTTATGAATATGACATCCAATAGTTTCTTAAGTTTTTCTTTGACTAGTAGAGCAATTTATGAATGCATATTTCTTAGCTTCTGTTTGACGGGATTAATACCTGGTTGTAATGGTAGATGGTGCAATATAAGGTATGGATCCATTCTAGGCATGTAATCATATGACCATGCAAAGTTTATCTGTCTCTTTGTGAAGAAGTCTCGAAACTCAGGTTGTTCTATCTCTATCAAAGATACTACAAAATATATGAACCGAGGGTTTTCTTCTGTGTTTATGTTGATCTCAATGAACTCTTCTACTAACATTGGTGATTTTTCCTAAGAAACTAGGAGAATATTCAAACCTCCATCCTTGGGTGCCTTAGAGAGGTTTTCGCCCTTAGATATGTCCTTTATTTTTACTATTTCTTTGTCCAGAGGTGTCTTTCGGTTTTCAACTAGGGACTTGTGATTTTCCTCATTTTCATTATTTTTCTTTTTGTGTTCATTTTTGTGACCAGAGGTGTGAACAGACTCCCCAAAATATTCTTTATCATTCAAGTCTATGCTAAAGCTAGCTTTATGATCCCCTCTAGGTATGCCTTCTTGAAGTCCCATGAATTCGACTACCGCTTCATCATTCTCGAATATGTCTGAGATGGGTGTACCTTATTGATCCCAATCAATAAGTTGGGGATAGACGAGGGGCATGTCATCATCAAAGTTATCAAATGTGGAAGATGAAAAGGTGAATATAGAGTGGTTAACATGGTCGCATAAGTTTTGGACTAACTCCTTTTTGTTATTCTTCCTAGGGATAGGTAAACTTGGTCGTGGTACAACTGCAAGGGTTAGGTCATTAGAAGGTGGCTCGACAGGTGTCCAAGATGCAAGATCAAGGTTTTCCCAATAGTAAAGCTTAAGCCATTCTTCTTTTGACAAGGACTATTTAGGATGAGGACTAGATGGAGTTGGTGTGGTTTGTAGCATTTTATCAAGTTTTCCAAACAACTTGTCTAGGTCCATTGTGCTGGTGGATGAAAGGGAATCCCATTCATAGTCGCTTGAGTTAGGGGAGTCATTATAAATTGGGCTAGGCGATTCATGAGATAGCTCAATATCTTCAGAAGCACTTACTTCCTCTTGTAACAGTGATGAAGTACTCAAAATGCCAATTCTAATTGGTTGAAACCCTAGCCCTAGTCCTTTTGGTCTTGGTGAGACAATAATTGGTTCAGTCCTTCCATTTTGATGCAATCCTAACCCACTATGTTCGTCATAGCCTTTACTTTGCATTATCATAAAGCGTTTTCCATATTTATCCATAGCTATTTGAATAGACGGTGAAGGGTATTCATTGTCTTCCTGGTACAACTAGGAGGTAATATCATCTTGGTCCACAATTTCTTCATTTAAATCTCCCCATTTTGTCAATTTCATTGTAGGAGGAACATGAAATGTGACTACTGATTGTCTCCTATCTACTATGGGTAAACCATATGTCTTAGGTGGAACTAGCCAACTGACACAATAGGTTACCTTCATGGGATATTCTCCACAACCCTTGTCTTGGATCTTGACCTTAGGAGTGGATGATGGTGGTTGTGATGAAATGGACTTGGTAAGATTTGATGGATCAATATACAAGGATAAAGTAGATGATGAGGCTTCTTGATTAACTGGCACCTATCATTGTGGTATTTCACGTAGGCTTGTGTAATATTGAAAAGGATCTGGATCACCATCAATCATGATCTCGGTGCCATTATATAGGAATTTAAGACACTAGTGATATGTGGAAGGTATGTCTTTCATTGCATGTATCCAAGGTCTACCTAACAAAAGGTTATATGGAAGGGTGAGATCCAAGACTTGGAAGCTAGTGTCCATAACTACAGGGCCAATCCTAGTAGGGAGTGTAACAACTCCTTTGGATGATCTTTCCTCATCGTCATAAGCCTTAATGAATATACTCTTAGTGGTGTCCACACATGCTTCTGAGAATCCTAATGCCTTAACCAATTTCAAGGTACAAAGGTTCAACCCTGCTCCTCCGCCTACCAAGACTCATTTGGATTTAGTTTGATGGACAAGAACTTATAGGTGTAACAGATCATTATGATGGGTCTTTTCAGTGGAATAATCTTGTTGAGAGAATGTGGCATTATGGGAATTGGTTAAATATCCTACCATTTCTTTGAAACCATTGACATCTAATTTGGTAGGGATGGTAGTGTTGTATAGGCTTTGTTGAGAATGGCTTGATGATCTGGTGAGATAGTCAACAGTTCCAAGATAGATATCTATGTTGGGGTCTTGCCCAGTTGATCAAGAAAATTATACTTAGACTTGGAAGACTATGTAGCTGACTCAGAAGAAGGAATTGGAAGGGTTATCTTAGTTCTACATGTATTTACAACACATTCAGGTCACTTCTTTATGGTAATGGTATAGATTTTTTCATCAACGACTCGAATATGATTGATGATCTTACCTGGTTTATAATCGTACTTAGCACTGTTATAACTGGCCGATGTATTATTCTTAGTTCCCAAACTAGAGGCATTTCCTTTCCCGTGGTCATGTAATGGATCTATGAAGATCTTGTGATCACTATTCTTGGTATGTTTCTGCCCATTGACTTCTATGGTTTCGTCTTCAAGAAAGTCTTATATGATGTTTTTTAGTTGTTGGCATTGTTGAAGGTTATGTCCCTTTGTTTGAAGGTATTCAAAATAGGCGTTATCATCCCACCATGAAAGTTTAAACTTTCGAGGATAATATTTTTTTGGTTCCATAGGTTTTAGGAGATTATGTTTGATCAATTCTTTGAAATCTATCTAAATTGATTCCCCTAAGGGTGTAGACTCGTGTTTAGGAAATCTCCTCTATGGTTTTTGTTGTGAATTTTGGATAAAGTTTTCCATTTGATCTAGATTACTTGTCATGTCTTGATTGGGGTCGTAACCTCTAAGTGTGATGGAAGGTCTTGTATGTAGGGTCTTAGCATCAATGATACCGTCATTTGTTACATTTTTGTTTCTAGACCAGAACTTGTTTCTATCATTGGGAGCATTTTGATGTTGAACAACTGGGTTCATTCCTGGTACTTTAATGTCTCCTTTGTCAATAAGGAATTTTTCAAGTATGATTCCCTTTTGTACCAAGTCTAGGAATGAAGTAAAACAATGTACCCTTAAGTCACTTCTCAGTTTTGAATTAAAATTTTCAAGGAATATCATGAATTTTTGGTTTTCTAGTATCTCAACTGGACATCTACTAGCTAAACTTCTCCATCTCTGGAAGAAAGTGGTGAAAGTTTCACCTTCTACTTGTGTGGTGTGACACAAGGTAGCTATTGTGATTTCATTGTCTATGTTGAAGGCAAAGTGTTTGATAAACATCTCAGCTAATTCACCCCATGATATTATGTCATATGGTAGTTTACAGAACCATTCCAATGCTATCCCGACAAGGGTTCGCAAAAATAGTCTCATCAAGTATGTGGGGTCATATGATATATCCATGCATGTTGTAGAGAATGATCTAATGTGTTCTAAAGGATTCCTCTTCCCATTATACTTAGGAAAATTTGGTATAATTTATCCGTGTGGGAAGGGTGTCATGTATAGCACTTTGTCAAAAGGACATACACATAAATCTTGTGCTGAGATAGTTCATTTTCCTAACATAGACATGTTGTCCATTTGTTGTTGAAGGATTTTCATTTGATTTTGCAGAACATCTACTCGTGTCAAGGACATGTTGTTCATGTTTTTGGGATCGATGTAAGTGTTCTGAAATGCTATTAGTTGTGACGGATTGTGATTTGGTGAAGGAATATATCATGTTTGAATGTTCTGATTCAGTGTAGGGATATATCTTGTCAAGATGTTCTGATTTAGTGTAGGAATGTTCCATGTCAAATTTTTTTGATTTTGTGTAGGAATATTTCCTATTGGAATGTTTTGGTTTGGTGTAGGAATATTTCCTATCGGAATCTTCTAGTTGAGTACAGTACTGGTGTTGCTATGAGGTATAGTTGTATTTGTGCCAACTTTGGATCTTTTACCAGTAGTGTTGGTGCCAAAAGGGTTTGATGAAGATGCTCCCATAGTGAACTGTAAAACTTGTGTTATGTTGAACGGGGTTGTGTTTACAATCGAAGATGTTTGAGTAGGTATTCCAGTTGATGTTTGAGTAGGTATGCCAGTTGGTATTGCTATGGTAATTTGAGGGACAAAGACACTTGACGTCATGGATTGCGTTGGTTGAGTAGATGTTGTTTTCAAAGTGTGAACGTCAAATCCTAGGGGTAGTGTGGCACCTTCTAATAGCAACTTTGCTAGATATCATTGGGGATCATTTTCCAAACACTCATCCATAAAGGATGCAAACTCTAGGTCTTATACGACAATGTCTATGTCTTCAAAAAAAATGTTTCCATGTGTGTCTCTAGTGACTTGTTTTTCAAGCAAAGTTTTCTGTGGTCTCTCTTGTCCTGATGGTTGGTTTCCAAAAGGATTGATGAATTCATTAGGTTTTGACATTTCTCTACGTTTCTTCCTAGACCTTGTTTCAACCATGAAAATTTTGCTCGAAATGAGGTAATGCAACTACGTCTAAAATGATGTGTTTTATTTCTATGTTTTTGGGATTTTCTGAATATAAAGGATGTCACTAAAAATTAAGGATTTCTAAAATGACATATGCTAGGATGGACAGTATGCAAAATTTCAAGGAACCTGATTGTAGGACAAAGACAACTAACAAGATGAATTTCCCAACCTAGACTATTGAGCTAGAAGGATTCACTAATAGGACAATAGTGACTAGGTTCAATGATAATGAAAAATCCAAGCATGAACATATCCAGTGACATGGAAATTTCTTCTATTCTATGATATGAAACTTCCTATGGGGTGTCTAAATGTTTGCAACTAGGATGACTACCGCTAAGATGTAAATGACACCTAATAATGCAAGGGTTTTGAGCAATTCTTTCCAGTTTCTATCCAAGGTTGATTGTAAGAAACACAAGTGAAAAAAATAGTTTTGTTTTCAGACAGAGTTTGCAATTTTTTCAAAAAAATTGTTGACAGTTAAATGCGACTCAGATTTCAGATGCGTTTCAATTTTTAGCTGCGGTTAATTGACCAAACCAAGTCTCGAATGTTGATAGACAAATGCAAATTTTGGTGACAAATGCGGTTTAAACTATGGCATATGCGACTCATAAATCAAATGTGACTCAGTAAGCATATGCAACTCAGAATCTAAACCCTGTGAAAACTAAATCTATTGACAAACACATGCAGTTTCTCATTTGACAGATGTGACTCATAATAACACATGTGGCTTGAAATTGGATAGTTGCGACTCAATTTATAGTTGCAGTTTTCTGATGACAATGTTACGAATGACTCAATTTAATGATCAAGTTCTGATTAATAAAGCAAGAACAATGACAAAATACAAAGTGTTTTCAGTTTGATGTGTATGAATATATTAAAATCAAAAGACAAGTAAAACCTAGGTTGTGTTAGATAGTATTTACTAAGTTCTCAATTGGATTTCTCCAGCTACGCATATTCAAGGTGGATGGCTAGTAGCTTGACTCCACTAGCTCCCCTCCACAACACTCACTTATACAGGGAATCCAAGCTACTATACCCATGAAACTCCCAACCACAATAATTTGAGATGGCTTCACAGGTTTGACTTGTTGCACTAGTAAATAGATAGGATTTTGGAAAACTACAATAATTTGGCTTTTTAATTCGGGCACCCATTCAAAAGAGCCATGCAAGAGGCAATATCATCCTAGTCTGTAGAGTTTAGGCTCTACAAGTTTTGACACACCTCAAGTGTACTAGGGAATCAATAGATTGTCCACTGGGATCCTCGTAATACTAAGCTTTCCTCGAGTATTAAAATTTATATACTAGTTGGGAGTGGCTAGTTGATAAAGCTCGTCATTGGTTTTGAGTCACGTTGGTTACTCTTAACCACCAACACAGGCCCAAATTTTCTAGATTCAGTAACTGATTCTCTTACACCCAGGATCACACGAATGCGCAAGGGGAGAGGATACTAAGGTGTATCGAATCAAGGTTCTAAACTAAACATTAACAAACATGAAGAACACTGGTTAATTTTAAGCCAATTGACAATTTTCTAACTACCAAACATAAAAGTTCATTTTAAATATTTAGAATCTTCAACAAAAGGTCTTGCATGCAACTTATTAGTAGTTAATTGGGCTTTTTCATTCGTCTTGCAAGAAAACGGGTTTGGTTTTTTTCAATATCTTCGATGCTTCATCCTACAAAAATAATGTTATCCCCCTAAATCACAGTTGCAAACAAAATATTAGCAAAAAGAACAAAACAAAAAATATCAAAACATGAAAATACAAAAATTGAAAATTCAAAAGTGTACCAACCAGATGCATCATTTCAATTTACAGATGTGTCATGAAGTTATTAGTCAAATGTGGTGCGGGAGATCTCAGATGTGGCTCATGTCATCATATGCATCTTGGGATTTTTTAGATGTGGTTTGCAGACTCAGATACGTCGTTTCGTCAATTAATTGCAAGTTTATGTACAATACCTACAAAACAAAAATTGAGACAGTAGATGGATTCGTGAAGATTGAAGTGTCTTCATGTCGGGCTCACCAAATGTAATGTAGATAAAATAGCATTGCAAGCAAGATCAGTTAAATATAATCTAAACATGCATCAATCTAAATCAAACAATAAAGAACAAAGTAAGTAAACAAAGCAGTAATTAAAGCAATATATGAAACAATCTCACCTAATATCAGTCCATTTCCTCAAATTATCTTGATTGTCCTCCATTTTGTCATGTTGGTATTCTTGCCCTCATATTTTCAGTATGTATCCAAGCATAGCCTTGACATATGTCTAAGAAAAATATCGAAGATTAATTTCTTCCAAAAAGTACATTGATTTCGGGAGGAGGAATACTGGAAAAAGTCAGCCAATTTATAAAAAATTGGTTTTTGAATGATCGACTCAGATACGAAAGAGAGATCAATGATCGAAATTGTTGAATATCATGCAATGTGAGTTATGTGTCAGTTAGAATGTGAGTTGGGAAATTCTACAAGATAAATATTAAATTAGAATAATAATTTAATTTGGTGTTAAGATTGTTAGAAAATAGAATGAATAAGAGATCAAGATTAAATAAATGATTTAATCTTTAGTTGAAAGTCTTCAAAAATAGAAGAATTAGACTTTGAATGAAAAAGATAAAGTTAGAACTTGTAGAATGATTTGTTCGAATGCACACATGAATTAATTAATTAAATAAAGATATTTATTTAATAAATATGTTCATACATTTGAGTTAGAACTAGATAGCTAACTAGTTGTGATAGAGAGTCTCTTCACAAAGATGATCGGATATCAAATCTAGAGATAACTTATGAATTTAAATAGATCTTGAGCCAAGCGATGAGTTAATAATCAAATAATTGGATGATAGAAGAATGTGATAGAAACAATTAATTATGAATTAAATGTTAATTTAGTTCAACATTCAGAAATTGAAATGATTTAATTAAATAAATAAGATATATTTAATTAATCAGAGTTGAATAAGGGTCATAATGAATTAATTAAATAATCAAGGTTATTTAATTAATAGAGGAAATATGTGTATAGAAAGTAATTAAATAATTAACATTATTTAATCATGACCATGGACATTAGAAAATTACCTCGAAAGTGGTACTCGTAGGCTTAAACAAATTTTCAGTGTCTACAAAAGGTGTGCATAGGGAACTTGCAAAGGCCTTGGCAATAAAAGTTTGCCCTTATGAAATAACCTTCTTTTTCACATCTATGTGTTGCCTTACAAGAGTATGAATAGACGGTAGTCTAGTTCGAAGGATCTTCCTCATGCTCTCATCCTGAAGGAAAGTCTATTGTATCAATTTTTGGGAAAGAAAAATCCATTGCAAATGTAGTAGCTATTGTGGACAACAACGGCCTTAGATGCGACCAAAAATTCACCAAGCTATCATAATCTTATTCTTCCATCTTACAAAGGCTGCTTAAAGATAAGATCGTTATCTTACCAACTCCAAAACCAGTTAGGCTACTATATCCTAGCTGGTATGAAACAAATATTTATTGTCAATACCATTGAGTTAAAAAACATGATACTAAACGCTACATGTGCCTACATCATGAGATACATGATTGAATAAAGGACAATACTATTCTTCTTGATCGAAGAAGAAAAAACACAAAAAATTCAGTGGAAAAAGCTAATAGTTAATTGTAGATATACATAGATCTATTTTCGTCACATTTTCCTAACATGATTATTGATCCCTCTAATTCTATTTCTTATCCTAATGCGTATGTTAACATGGTTACTATTACTCTTCCTCCTCATCTTGTGACCATTTCACTAGACATAACATTCACCTTGCAAGATATGCCAACAAATGAAAAACCTTCTCCGTTGTATATTACCGCTTGCCTCAGTGACAACATTGTGACTAGAGTCTTAGTCAACCCCGCAAGTAGAGTGAACATCATTACAAAGGAGGCTCTATTCTTGAACTCCCTACAAAGGGAGGAATATGAAAAAATAAAATCCATCATCCGTACACATGATGGCCTTTCCCTTAAAACCTAGAATGGATCGATAACGTTGTCTATCCTAGTTGGACCTAGGACCATAGACACCATTTTCAATGTCATTCCCAAGTTAGACCCATTTAGAGTGAAGCTAGGGATACCTTGGTTGGCTTCCATGAATGGGATCACCTTCCTAATTCATAAATGTCTTAAGTTTTCCCATGAAGGTGTTGTGCATGTGGTGCATGATACTAGATACCAGCCTGTGGTATCTCATGGGGGATATTTGTTGGATCACATTTGGCCCGCTCCAGTCAATCCACTCCCTTAAAGAGCGAACCTACTTTATAAGAGCTACATGGAGTATAAGACTGGAGACAAGGGAAAGTCGAAGTTGACTCTTCTTGTAGAAGATCAGCTTGCTGCCTCCTCCACGTGATAGCAAAAGGAGAAGTTTGCCCCTTCTTGAGCTACCTCATCTACTCCCCTCTCTTGTGAGGAGTATTCGATGAATAAGCCTTGTTTGTACCCTCTTGAGTTAGATGATGCCCACTTGGCGTAAATCCAAGATCAAGATATTGGATCTCCCTAATGGATCCCCTAGACCTTGGTACTACTAATATGGTAGAGAGAAAGGCTCGTGAAGAGAATTTTCTCTAAGGCCTCTTCTCGTCCCCTCTCCTTAAACAATGAACGTGAAGATGCATTGGAGTCGATTCCCCCTATATTCTTTGAACCTAATCTTCCTTCTCCCATCTAGGAGTCTATCCCTCCATTGGAAATAGTTGTGGAGGATAATCACATGGCTAAGTAGGAGCCTACCACTCCTTCACAACCTCTAGTTTCTGGTTCCAAGAGTTATAGAAACTACCTTATGCGTGATAACAAGCATCGACGAAAGGATCTTGTAGCTGAGAAAGTTGCCTTACAAAAGAAGGAAGAGGATATGAATACTCCTACACCAAGACCTACTACTATTTCCTCCTCTCTCCCTTCTATCCAAAATAGCTTTGTATCTCTTTCCGCTTCCACTATGAGCGGGAATGCACCTAGAAAGGTGCATGTGTTCATCACTCCTTTCATGGATCCGCATTTGTTGACATCCATTCCAGATGTCTCTCCCTTTCTAAAACCCATAGATATGATTAACACTTTAGTTGTATCTATTGCGGTCCTTTCCTCCTCTCCCTCTACCTTTCTTTCTTCGTGTGTGGGGAGTTCACCTCCTATGACTAATAAAAAGGTAGAGAGTGGTCCCTCTAGCAATGGAGGATGTAAGAGGAACCCACATTCTCTGAAAGGTGGTCCCATACTGACTTGTTTTGTCCTAGTGACAAAACCATTCCTAACCTCTCTCGAGTTCGACACCGCTCCCAAATCTCTCGGTGAGCCTAGCAATGAACCTTAGGTACAAACTCCCTCATCCATAGAAATAAAACATGGCACTCCCATTAAGTGTATGTTTAACTTAGTGGATGAAGTTTTGACCTTATCAATTATCTTCACAAGATCATTGACCTTAGACCCACAAGAGTTGAGTGATGGGCACCTCATAGGTCCCTCTACCTTAGCCCTTGTTGCAGGAGGATTGAAAACTCCTCCCCTTAAAATTACATCATTATAGGCATGTCACCCTTCCCCCTATGATGATCTAGAGTGGGAAGATGATGACCTCTTGGTTGACCAGTGTTTGGGGGAGACCCTCTTCTTGATCTTTAGATTTGATGGGTGTTTTTTTTTTTATGTGTTTCCCTTTCTATTGTGCTATGTGTTCATGGATGACCCTTTTCACCCTTGTTGGTGCTTGGATACAAGCATAGTATTTGTGTTGTACAACTTCTTCTATTTGTATCATCATTCTTCCATGTTGGTGATTGACTTTCAATAAATTTGGGATGATGTAAAGCATTGGGGGAATTTAGGCCTCTCTTCCATGTTGACCCAATTTTTTATTTTTACTTTTTCTTCTGTACATTCTTCCTTATCTGGTTGGGGATTGATGATATTTCACCTCTCACCATCGTTACCTATTATATATAAATAAAGGCAGATCTGACCCCATGAAACCAGATCCCCTTTATGCCCTTTGTTCATGTTTGTTTCTCTTTTCTTTTATCTTTCTCTCTTCTTTACTTGAGTTGTCCCTTTCATGTGTGACAAAACCACTTCTACATTACATGGGATTTGGAAAATGCATTCATCACAAAATGAATCTTTTCTGAAGACCCTTCACACACTTCTTTGTTAGAATTGAATTATCAACTTGAAACCCTAATGAAACTTCTTTCCTTCATCATGGTTTCATAAAGAAAGGACTTGGAAAACTTCCTTCGAAGCGAGAACACATTTCATTTTCTCCTTGTATGGGGGCATATCCTTCCTTTCAAATTCCTTGGTGAAGCGAACATATTTTAAAAGTATTCCTTGATGTTGAGTCGATTTAAGAAAGAAGACATTAGCTTTCGAGTAGTGCGTCCCTTGAGTGGACCCTTTCCTTTCACATCGATTCCCCAAGGGATCCCCTTCGAAATCCTTTACATGTCGTGTCTATCTCGAGGGCAGCTCAACTAGACTAGTTTTACATCTTCATGTCTAGTCTGAAAGCAGCCCCACTAGATCTTCTTTGCATCCTTGCATCTCGCTTGGGGGTAGTTCAACTAGACTTACTTCACGTCCTTGCATCTAGCTTAGGGGAAGCCCCACTAGACCTTACCTTTTAAACAATAGATCCCTTGAGTGGACCCCTATTCCTTTTGAAGGGTTCTCAAGGGACCCCTTTGAAAGTCTTCCAACTTAGCGATGGTCTATGTGACTATACATTCACTGGCCTGCATGGTCGCTTCCTAATGTGTTCTATCTACGGGTAAACATGTCATCGTTCTTCACTCTACGGATTACCCTCTACTTGGTCTCCACCATTTGAAATTTATTGGGGGATACCTTCCTTGAAGATCTGTGGGTCTGTAAGGCACTTTCTTTGTTTCCTTCATGTCAGAGTTCTTGGAGGATACCTCCCTTACAGGTTCGTAGGCTTGTGAGGTGCTTTCATTGTTCAAATTTCTAGTTCTACACAACTATTGAGTCATTTCCTACACTTTCAAGTTTACTAGACCATGCTCTACTTCCTCGTCGATACAAGTATACATATCTAGCTTTACTACTCTACTTTATTGAAGAACTCATCAGTATTTGTGCTTGCTAAAGTGGGGGAAAAATGTATAGGAGTGAATTTTCACCCCTAATGCAAATTCCCCTTTCACCCCTTTACACTTTAGAAAACCAAGCTCAAAGGATTTATTCCACATGAGCCCACTACTCACATCACACTTGGCACCCTGTTTGTGTGTCAGTGGACGTGTTTCTATTAGGGACACCTACATGACACGTAAAAAATTATGTGGCACGCTTATATCCCTAGCAGATTCCTACAGTTGGAGACTATAGAAACATTACACTTCATATTGGGAGTCGAAGTGTAATGCCTTTCTTTGATTGGCAAACCTAAATATGGCTATTTTCTTCCATTCTTCCATTTTCATCTTTTGGTCATCTCTACACAATCTGTCCACACTTTTGAGCATTCACTTCAAGCTTTGTAGAAACATTTCACACTTCATAGCAGAAATCTACCGCTCCATCACTTCGATAGAGAAAGCGCAAGATGAATCCACTATGGCAGAGGCTTGAGTCCCTCTCATCTTTCTCCCCCACTAGCCTTGAGCACTTTGGGCAGAGGTGGTAAGATCCTCTTATCTTCTTTATCATTTTGGTTTAGTAAGCACGTACTATTTTGTAGTGTCTTTTGTATACTTTTCTTGTATTCCTTGTTTATCACTTTATTTATACTTCATTGCAATATTGGTTGTCCATGGAGGTGGAAACACCAAAATGGGGGTCTCATTGAGGTAGACCCCTAAATAATCCCCCAAAATTTTCCCTATTTGTTGTGTGCAGGTGGAGAGATTTTGGAACAAATTGGAGAAGGGATTATTGTGTGAGATCACCTTCATCATCTTGGAGGTAGTCTATTTTATTTATCATGTTCATCTTTAGGTTTCATACTTCTTAATCTTATTTTTCCCTTCTTGAAACTCTTAAACTAGGTTGTTAGTCTTCCTTTTAGAAGTTAAATCTTGCCTCATTTTTTTTCTGGCCTTATGAGAACCAGTGCACCTGTGAGACACCAGCGCACCACACTGACATCCCAAAATCATGCTTGTTTCCTCAAACAAAGAGCTATTTGAGGCACAAAATTGACTCTAAAGATTGACTTGCCTAGTCCCTTTTTAGCTTTCAGGTTTGCATAGTGGTTGATGGATTTTATAGTCCTCATCATTCTCATCCCATTTATCCTAGCACCCTTACAAATTGAGGTAAGTTAGGGCAGCCATACTACTCTTGGCCTTTTGTGACTTGGGGCCTTGTTGTGGTTGGTCCCCCTCTCTTACAATAAGGAATTTGAAGGACATTAATAAGCTTCCAATACAAACTTTGTTAGATTAGTCCATCCTTGAGGATGATAATGAAAATTTCATTGAAAATACCATCAACATTATTAGATTTTGGTCCTCATTCATTTATGTTCATAGGAATGAAGTGCAATAGGTTGGAAAGGATTTGCATGAGCAAGTTGAGGAGTTGGGAGCAAGTATTGCAATACTTGTTAATGAAGACATCCCTATAGCAGATGGCCTCCTTCTTGATAAACTTAAGGAGAAATGGAATAGTATATTTGAGGAGGTAATGCAAAAAGGGGATGATGGTGATGACTTTTCAATGGATAGACTCATGGATATGAAGGAGGAGATAAAGGTTGCTAGAAGGGAGCTTATTAAACTTGGAGATATGCAAGAGTTTGTCTCCGCTGAATTGAAAAAGAATAAATTTTGAAGACAATTGGGTGGACGGTCCAAAGATTAATTTTCTTGAACAAGTGTTCACCAATTATGATGAGTACATACTTGAACAAAAAACACAAGAATGAAGTGGCAGTGACATGTTCCCTTTTCCAGATGAGCATCAAAAAGGCATGGCTAGCTAGACAACTTCCTTTCCTATTTTGCAGGATTATGAAATGAGTCCAACTAGAGATTCCAATAGTTCTATCTTCCTCCTTTTAAGCACAAATTTTGATAAGAGATCATAAATCAGTAATTGAAGATCATGATGGATAGTCATCCTACATTTCCCCAATTGCTTCATGATTTATGGATCTAAATTTTTTGATGAGAGGAATTAGCTCAAAAGTTTCCTATACATAGAATTTCTCTCCATATTGTAAAGGTTGGCTCATTGAAGCAAGGATTAGCTGCCTAAAGAGAGATCTAGGATAGTTTTATAGTTTTTTAGAAGCTTTTACAGTTGTTATGAAAGGATACTTAGACATTTTTACAAGTTTTCAATACAATTTATGTTATTTCCATAATGAATTTCAATGATAACGTTAATGAATAATAGTCATTCATATGCCAGTGAATTTTGTGCATAAATGTCTCTTATCTAATGAAAATCAATAGAAGATTCCAAATCTAAGACTATTTCATTGAGTTATCTGTGAATGAAATTTCTTTGTGTTGATCTATAAATTTTAGTAATGAGCTGGTGATGTGTTCTTTTTTTATTTCAAAGTTTAGTAATGATGAATGATTGTATGTCTTGAATTAGGACTATGAATGAATGTAGTGGTATAGAGTATTCTATGGATTGTATCATTTTATGGTTTTAGTTATTTGAAAGAAATGCTCATTATGAAGTTCATATGTCTAAATAAAAGGAATTGACATTTATGTTTGCTATCTTGAGCTTTGTTCTATCTTTTTTTGTTTATTTACACCCACAAACATTAATTTAGTTCATATAATTTAGTTTGTACCCTTTACTAGCAGGCCCCTTGAATATTATAGTTGCATAGGCTATTGAATAACATCAACACGGTTGCAAACCAACTATAGAGACCTTGAAAGATAGGCGGCTATAGGTTATTTATCTTTTTTAGGAGAAATAGAGTAGTAATATTTTATATTAACATTGTTGTGCTATATTGACCATCAATAGAACTGGTGCTAGAAGGAGGGCCTGAAGTAACATACTAGAGAAAATCACGTCATTTTCACCATAAAGTTTTAGAAGAATTCTCAAATCTTCTGCAAACCCCAACCCATTTCTTGATCTCCAAACACCTACTAGACCTTGAACTCATAGCGATTTAACACCACCACCCACTCCACCTAGATTTCATCCAATATTACTACTAGCACAGTAGAATCCACCACCACCCATGGTGTTCTTTGCAAATAACCCTTCCCCATTGGGAACCATTCCCGATGGCAATAATAAGATGCCTAAGAATCTCGAGAAATTCTATCCTAGGTACTCCCATGGAGAATCATGAAGTTTTGAAGAGAACATACAGGGATTTAAATATTCTTGTACATGAGCTCAGATAACCCATCATGATGTTGTATGTAGGTTTTTTCCCTATTCATTAGGGGATATGGCCTATAATTGGTATATTAACTTACCCACATGATCCATATTGAGTTTGACAAACTTAGAGGATGTCTTTATCAATCAATTTTGGGTCTATTTAGATTTGACTATCTTATATCACCAGTTTGCCACGATTAGCAAGGAACCACATAATTTTTTTCCCCTCTTTAATACTTGTTTCCAAAAACTATACAAATGGTTGCAATATCCTCATTTGGTGGCTGAATTTTTTTCCATTAGATCCTACCTGAAAGCCATAGACCCACTCATTGGTTTATTTCTACAAAGAACCTATCTTGTAGCAGATATTGATTCACTATCCAAGGTGTATCACCTTGCCATTAAATTGTAACAATAGATAAGCTCGCAATCAGGCAGCCTTGGAGGAGATTTTCCTCCCTTGGGATACCCTTTGATGCCTAGTCCAAGTCCACTATTCAATACAATCCCAGGGATGTCCCACTCTACTTGTGGACTTTTAGTTGAGTTACAAACGCCTTCCCCGCAACCATGGGGAAATTATGGATCCATCCCAACAAGCTTAGAACTCACATAATTTCACTAGAGGATCTAATCTCGCAACTTACTCACCCACTATAAATTCTATAGAAAATGAGCGTACCACCCAGTTGACTTTAGAGGTAGAAAATTTGAAGAAGAATTTATCTCAAGTGACTAATGAAATGGCTCAACTTAAACTAAACCCCTCCCAGGGCCAAAATGAAAATCACGTAAACTAGAATCAAGGATACCAAAATCAAGGTTATCAAAACTAGGGAGGGTTTTCCAAAAAAAAATATTCCAATAAGAATTCCAATCAAAACCAGAGGAATTTTCAAGGTCAAAACTTCCCCAATCAAAACTATCAGAACTAGAATAGGGGATATAGTTAGAGTTCAAACAATAATAGGTAGTGGAATACTAGACTAGACAATGGGGTAGTATCCCACAATTATCAATCCAATGAGGACAAGCCTCATACTAAAAATATTGCAAATTTGAATCTCATGACGAACTGGTGCAGGTTACATGACACTTCTTTACATTCTGAAGTTAATTGCCCTAAAATGGAAAAGGTTGTCAAGATAGCACAAGCTAACTCCCACCCGCCACAAGGAAATCCCAACCAAGGTAGTGGATCAATGGACACAACCATGACTTTTGAGACCATTGATGAATGATACTAGTTTCCCATGCAAGGAGAGAATGAACTAGAGGAAGACACATATGATGCTTAGGCCTTTCAAACCAAGGGAGGCCATTTCCTAAGGAATCAGAACAAGGGGCCATTTACTACATTCGCCCCTCCTAATGTGATGGTTCCTCTGAATCAAAATGCTAACAACAATCTACCTCTATCAAAAGGCCCATCCGATTCATAGAACAAAGGTAACTTTTCTCCTGTTCCTTGGTTTCCTAGGAATAAAGATATAGAATTTGATTTCATTTTAGAAATGTAGAAACAAAGGAATTGTTTGTCATTTTTTTACATTCTATAGTGGCGCCCTACACAACATGATATTCTATTGAAAGCCTTGAAAGGGGTAGATAATTCAAAATGAAAGAATAAGGTGACTCCAACTAATGATATGAATGCAACACTATACAAAGGTGAGATGGGGACAAGCCCATTTCTTTTAAGATTAAGAATCTATAGAAAGAATCTACACAATTGTCTCTTATATTTCAGAGCCTTAGGTAATGTCATGCCCTTTTCTATTTGCAAGAAGTTGGGATTAAGTCCAGTTTAGAGTCACAAGAAAGTGATACAATTAGAAAAAACTAAGGTTAATATCATTGCTGAACTAAATAATATGCATGTGCAGATTGGATCTGACCCATGGATCCAGACATATATAGATATTTAGGTAGTTGATATACCTAAAACATATGACATGTTGCTTAGCTGTGACTTGATGAAAAGTCTTGTGGGTTATCTATCCCTGGATTTCTCACATATGTGGCTCCCATTGAAAGGGGTGGCAACCCAAATTAGGATAGAAAGTGAACCTCATTTGAAACACATGATCACTGAGTATGATTGTCCTAACAAGGTAACATATTTTGAAACTGAGATGGGAGTGTACAGGAGAGAGGAATAAATTTTGATATTTTCAATAGTCAATCCTAAACACCCACAACCTTTGGAACACAATGACAATATGACCACTGTTAATCACCAAGTTCTAATTAGGAAATTACAACAAGATAGGCTAGTTTTAGGAAATGATGTTGACTTATGGAGTTTGTTACTCCCAAACTGGTGTAGGGTCCATTACTAGAGTCATTCTAAGTTGATGTGTCAAACTTGTGTAAATATTTTAAATAATGTCTATTAGTCAAATCATAATTATGAATCCAACCCCATAATACCCTCAATTCAGTTCCCATTTGATTGGGGTTTACCAATCAGAAAAATTATTCCAATAAGAATTCCAATCAAAACCAGTGGAACTTTCAAGGTCAAAACTTCCCCAATCAAAAATAATAGAAATAGAACATGGGATATAATAAGATATCAAAAAATTATAGGAAGTGGAATACAAGACCAAACAATGGGGGAGTATCCCAAAATTATCAATCCAATGAGGACAAGCCTCATACTACATATGTTGCAGATTTGAATCTCATGATGAACTATTGCAGGTTACATGACACTGCTTTACATTCTAAAGTTAATTTCCCTGAAATGGAAAAGGTTGTCAATATAGTACAAGCTAACTTCTACCCACCATAAGGAAATCCCAACCAAGGTAGTGGATTAGTGGAAACATCCATGACTTTTTAGACCATTAATGAATGATACCAGTTTCCCATGTAGGGAGAGAATGAACCAGAAGAAGACACATATGATGTTCAAGCCTTTCAAACCAAGGGAGTCCATTTCCCGAGGAATCTGAACAAGGAGCCATTTAGTACATCTACCCCTCCTAATGTGATGGTTCCTTCAAATAAAAATTCTAACAACAATCTGCCTCTGCCAAAAGTTCCATCTGATTCACAGAACAAAGGTAAATTTTCTCCCGTTCCTTGGTTTCCTAGGAATAAAGATATAGAATTTGATCTCGTTTTAGAAATGTAGAAACATAGGACTTCTCTATAATTTTTTTATATTCTAAAGTGGTTCCCTACCCAATGTGATATTCTATTGAAAGCCTTGAAGGAGGCAGATAATTCAAATGGAAAGAATAAGGCAACTCCAACTAATGATATGAACATAGCACTATACATAGGTAAGACAAGGACACCCCCATTTCATTTAAGCTTGAGAATTTACAAAAAGAATCTACACAATTTTCTTTTAGATTTCAGAGCCTCTCGTAATGTCATGCCCTCTTCTATTTGCAAAAAAATGGGATTAAGTCTAGTTCAAACTCACAAGAAAGTGATACAATTTGACAAAACTGAGGTTAATATCATTGTTGAACTAAAGAATATCCATGTGTAGATCAGATTTGACCCATGAATCTAGACATATATAGATATTTAAGTGGATGATACACCTGAAACATATGATATGTTGCTTAGTCGAGACTTGATGAAAATTCTTTTGCATTATCTTTCCCTAGATTGATCACATATGTGGCTCCCATTAAAAGGGGTCGCAACCCATATTAGAATAGAAAGTGAACCTTGTTTGAAACACATGATCACCGAGTATGATTGTCCTAATGAGGTAACATATTTTGAAACTGAGATGGGAGTGTATAGGAGAGAGGAATACATTTGAAATTTTCAATAGTCAATCCTAAACACCCACAACCTTTGGAACATAGTGATGATATGACCACTATTAATCACCAAATTGTAATTACAAAATTATAAAAATATAGGCTAGTTTTAGGAAATGACATTGACTTACGGAGTCTGTTACTCCCAAATTGGTGTAGGGCCCATTACCAGAGTCGGTGTAAGTTGACATGTCAACTCTGTGTAAATGTATTAAATAATGTCTATTAGTCAGATGATAATTGTGAATCCCACCCCAGAATACCTTTGAGTCAATTCCCATTTGAGGCTAGAAATGCAACTATATTGATGAGGGACAATCATACCAAGGATGAAGTCATTCCCCATAATATATAGACTAAGGTCTTATTGTCTAATTCACATGATGACACTGAGAAATATCATAAGTTGATCAACACACCCACCCCTACTAATCTTTCAATTCCCAAGGGGTTGCTCAAAAATATGACCAATTCTAGGAGTGTTAATCAAGGTGAGCTACAAACACTAGTTCTTGTAGATGTTTCAAGTTTGAGTGAAGTACCTGATCAACATTATTTGCACCAGACTTCTAAGCTTGACGTGCTGAACAAGTCTGAGCTACTAGTTATTCCTCTCAAGAAAAAACATGACTCTCCTCAAGAAGGAAACCCCAGCCCTAGACCAAATTTGGACCCTTAAATTCGATATCTCTAAGTCCAAAATGGAGATTGGAGATGTAGTTGAACTAGCAAACCCGAAAGGTAAAACATATTTCGCTTCTTATAGGTTGCAGTTTGGTTGCACTAATAACATTGCATAATATGAAGCACTCACCAAAGGACTGATGTTTGCACATCAAAAGAAGGTCACGGCTCTAACAGTCATGGGAGACTCTGAGGTAGTTGTTAAACAAGTTTGAAGTCGATATACATGCCGTAATAAAGAGGTTGGCTACATTCAGGAACAAGGTATGGAATCTAATAGAGAATTTTGATGCTTTTGAAATCAAATTGATTCCTAGAGTAGATAATTAGATCACAGACACATTGGTTGTTGTTGCAGGTACTTTGGAGCCCACGCAGAATTCTAAACTAAAAATATTATCTGTGGAATTTCTATCCCTAATGTTCTTGACAATGTCTGAAATTTCCAAGAGTTCGATGATGACCAACATATTCCTACTTTCCTCACAAGTTCAAAGGTATTTGAAGGTTAGATCATTGATCAGTTTGACTGAAATTAGGGACATTGGGATCCAAAAACTTATGATGAAAAAGGTGTAATCAACTTGAAATCCAACAAAATTAATCAAAGACAAAATCTTGGGAGTACTGAAAAGAGACATCATAACAATAGCTTAGGGGTATGAAGACTTGAAGTCTTTTGACACTTCAGTGATCATGTACACCATCCCACTGAAACCTGAAGCAAAACTATTCCAACAGAAGAATTGCCCATTCAATGCTCTCATTAAACATTTGATTCTTAAGGAAGTGCAAAAGTTACTATTAGCAAGGATAATCTTTCTAGTGAGACATTCGACTTGGATTTCCAACCTGGTCCCTGTTCGCAAGAAGAGTGGGGAAAGCAAATTATGTGTCGACTTCATAAATCTGAATAAAGCTTCAAAGAAAGACAATTATCCACTCCTTTCCCTCAATGAGGTGTTGCAAATAGTAAATGGTTCACAAATAATGTCTTTTCTTGATGGGTATTTAGGATACAATCAAGTGTTGATCAATCATGAAGATAGGATGAAAATGGCTTTCACTACCAAGTGGGGGGGCATTTTCTTACAAGAGGATGTCATCTGGTATCATCAACGCTAGAGCCACTTTTTAGTGGGTGATGGATGTGGAATTCAAGTATTTAGAAGGTAAGTGTATTATTATATATATGGATGATTTGATTGTGTTTTCAAAGAATAGAGAACACCATGCTACAAATCTATCAAAGGTCCTTCAAAAGTGCATAAGTTATGGCATGTCTCTCAATTCGAAGAAGTGCATATTCAGGGTTTTAGAGGGGAAGCTCTTGGGTCAAATAATATCAGAGTGAGGAATATCAATTGACCCTAACTGAGTGGAATCCATTCTCAAGTTGACCATGTTAGGTAGTAAAAAGGAAATGAGGTCTTTCTTCAAGAAGATAAATTTGGTAACGAAATTCATAAATGGGTGTGCAGAGATTGTCAAACACCTAAATGAAATGATGGAAAAATATGCAAAGATCGAATGGCGTAATGAGGCCAAGGCTATCTTCACACAGATCAAACAGTCTATTACAGAGGTGCCTATTCTAACTAGTCCTAATTAATCATTTCCATTTTATATTAATTCTTTTGGATCTGATCATTCATGTTTTGTTGTCTTGACATAATGGAAAGGTGAGGGAGATGAATGACCTATGGATTTCATGAGCTCTCCATTCAAGAATACTAAGGTTACATGCCCACCTTTGGAAAACTAGGATTTTACATTGGTATGAGCTGTTAAGAAGTTTAGGAACTATATCCTTCATATTCAGGTCACTACCATAGTTCTTGACCTTGTCGTAAAGTCCCTTTTGATGTAGAGTGAGTTGGGAGAAAGGAGGGGGAAATGGATGGCCATTCTACGGGAGTTTGAGCTTGAGATACATCCAATAAAGCTAGTGCAAGGACATGGTATTTCAAAGGCCATAGTAGATGTAGATCTCAATATTACATGCTAGTAGTACATAGTGCAATTGTTCACCAATGACCCCTAGTATGCAGACTTGATCTCCATATTGATGAATAATAAGTGTCCTAATGGAATGAATGCTACACAAAAGAGGGAATTGAGACAGAAGATTTCTCACTACATGTTAAAAGAAGGAGCTTTGTATTGAAGAATCTTTGAAGGTGTTTATTTACGTTGCCTTGATCAAAAATAAGCAAAATAAGCTATAGTGGAGTTTCATGGTAGACATGGCACTGGACATGGTTCTATTGATTCTCTGGCACACTAGATTCTAAGATCGGGTTATTACTAGCCCCATGTGTTTTGTGATGCCCACCAACATGTGAGGACATGTCATACATGTCAGAATTCTACATCCAGGGAGCGTAATCCAGTGATACCCCTACAATTGGTATATGAGAAAAACCATTTGCCCAATGGGCATTAGATTTTGTAGGGTAATTAACCCAAATTCATCTATAGGTCACAAATTTATTTTGATGAAAATTGATTACTGTACATGTTGGACTAAAACCCAGCCTTGTAAGAATAGTACCACTAAGGTGGTCATCAAATTTCTTGACGAATGCATTCTTACCAAGTTTGGAGTACCATTTTCCCTGGTATGTGATAATGGACCTGCTTTTTCTTCTACATAATTTATTCAATGGGCATACAAACATAAGATATTGTTAAAGTATTCCTCTAATTACTATCCACAAGGGAATGGGGTACCAGTCTCTACCAATAAGAATTTACTAGAAGTCATCAAGAAGTTGTTAGAGAGTAACCTTAAGGATTGGCACACACAACTGAGATTTTCCTTGTGGGTAGATAGGACCAAAATCAAATCTTCCTTAGGGAAATCATCATTTAAATTATTCTACGGCCAAGACCCAATCTTTCCTATCCACCTATAGATACCCATTTTGCATTTTATGTAGGAATTTTATTCCCAAGATGATAGGATAGAGGCTCAATTAGCTAATTTACTCAACTTAGCAGAACAGAGAGATGCTTCTTTACAACAGTTTTCTAAACATTAGGTTGTTGTAAAATGTTGGTTTGACAAAAGAGCCAAAAATAAAGCTTTTAGGATATCAGATCTTGTACTGTTGTGGGACAAAGCGAGGGAAAGAAAAGATGATCACCAAAAGTTTGACCGAATTTTGTTGGGTCCATATTAGATTGCAGAGATCCTTGGTTAAAATGATTTTTGTTTAAGTACTTTAACATAAGAACCTATTCCTTTGCTTGTCAATGGGAAATTTCTAAAACACTATTTTGGCTCTTGAGGGGCTGAGGTTCGGTTTTGTTGTAAATATGTAATTAGTTGTTTTTATTTTGTTTTGGTTCATTTGTTTTGGTTTTGTTTATTTTTTTATTTTTTTATTTTTGTTGTTATATTTTTTTGGGGGGAAGGCATCCATTTTATCCATCATGGAGTAAAGGGGTTTGTTATTCAGAGTATGATAAGGGTACTAGGAGAGAAGTTGGTTGATTTATTTTCAGGTATGTCTGTTGAACTTTTCTTGTTTGATGACCTAAGTCTTATGTTCTTTTTATATGATGGTCTGAAGGGTTAAACAAAAATAGGTATATTGTAAGAGATCTCATCAACCATGGTTGAATCTATCACAAAATAGATAAGAACATATTTTCTACATAAAATCCCATTTGTCTCTAGGTGACTGTATTTTATATTTTGAGTGAAAAATCTAAATCTTGACACTGTCATGAAATCCATTGTATTTCTCAACCCTAAATTTTAGGTTGTTATATATGAGTATTGAGAAAAGCTAATAAAATAATTCCTTCAAGAAAATCTTATAAAATGAGAAGAAAGGAGAACCATTGAATGATGACAAACTCAATACAAGAAGGTTTGTTCAAGTATCTCTATCAGGGCTACGGATGCTCGACCGACAATAGAGCAATTCTTTGAGAGAACTAGAGGTATCTACGTCAGGGCTATAAATGCTTGACTGACAGTGGCAAAATTCCTAGGATATCATTGCATGATAGTTAAAAGGGTTCAACTCATGTAGCTTGAATATTAGATATAGTTGTTTAAGAGTATAAGGAGGTATTTTTACCAAAAGATGCACCATACATGCACACACTTAGATTCGAAGTAGTTAATTGCTAATTTACATTTGAGATTCCAGCTCAACCTTCTTTACCATGACTGGTCATACTTGAGTGTAAAATGTTCATGAACCAGAGGTTCTGGGTGACTGAATTCTTCAATGTCCTGAAAATGGGTAAACCATTTCCCAGCTGAGTCACCATTTGTTATGACTTGCATAACCACCCCATTTTAATTTTTTGTCAAAATGGGTCCCCATTTCTTTTGTTTGTCCTTCGTGTTTTGTTTAGCACTTAGGAGTTGTTATTTTTCTCCTAAGTCTTTTTTTTATTTTGCTCAACCAGAACAGGAACCAAAATGAAATTTGAATCCAAAACTTGCAAAGGTTACCTATTTGGATTTAGTTTTGATTCCACTCCTATTTGTTTGCATTGTGTTTTTTTCATTTCTCGATGTTTTGTTTGGGTCTGATTTTCGTCTCGTTCCTGCATCCTTTGTCTTTTATTGTTTCCTTGTGATAGTTTTGTTTTATTTTTGGTGGGATTAGATCTGGATCAAAGCTTAAACTCAGAGCCTTTCGCAAACTTCCAAGTTCAATCCTCGTTCCGCTTCCACCTTCACCTTTCTATTTTGTTGTTTTGTTTTGTTTTGTGTTTAGTTTCTTTGGTCCCGATTTTTCCTTGTTTTTTTTTCTTGCCTCCTTTGTTCTTTGCATTTTTGTTCTTTGTCTTTGGTGAAAGTGGAACCAAAAATGGACCCGAATTGGGAACTTTGCAAACAACTCTTTGTCCGATTTTGGTCTTGATCTCACCCTTATTTCTTTGTTGTTTTCTTCCCTAATGTGGACCTCGAGCTAGAGCTAGGGTAGGATGAGGGACTTTGGTAAATTTTCTTGTTCTATCCCAACTCCAATTCCATGTCCACTTTACTTCTGATGTGCACAATAGTTATGTGCTTTTTCCTACACTGATTTTGGACCTGACCAACCACATTAATTGCATTAATTATAGGCTCTTCACATGCATGAAATCAAATTCAAAACCTTAATCAAGGTTATTTGTCTCATTATAACTATTAAAAGTATTTTTAACAAGCCAGAGCTAAAGTAATTTGAAGAGAAGTGGGATTTGGTCGAAGGAAAGCATGTGCAAGCGGATCATGATCAAGTTGCATCTTGTTTGGTAGTGTTTTGAGGTAGGTGGTTTTCTCCTATTTCGTTTCATGTGTTTTTTCCCATTCTATGTTTGTTGTGTTCTTCACATGTTCGTGAGAGCTTCCTCATGAATCTTCGCTTTTCTTCAGTGTTTCAATTTTGTTTTTCTTTCTTTTGTTTGTCTTTTTCTTTCATTTTCTATTTTCTTTTCATTTGTTTTTCATTTTTTTATGTCGGTCTACTATCATTTTCCCATTTTGGTGGCATTCATACTACCATGCCCTAGTTTTGTTTAGGGTTTCATTTTTTTGGGGGGTTCTTGAGCATTTTAAAAGGTTTGAAATCTATTAAGGACCCATATGATCTTATTCATATGTTGATTTAAAGGTTTTCATGTCAAGTTAGTGATACCCTAATTTCTTGAGTCAGTGGGTTGTGCAAACTAGGGTTTGTGTGTCATCTATTTATAGTATTATTCCCTAGTAGGCTTGGTCCTACCTTGGTTAAGTCAAAAATGAAGTCACACCTTTATTTTAAGTCCTCTTGTACCTTCATGTGACCTCGTCCCAAGTCATTATGACCATTTGGGAAATTTTTATTTATGTTTGATGATAAAGTGGCAAAAGCGAAGCCAAGAATGAACCCAATTCATGAGTATGTGAGTAAGGTCCTGTGTTTGATTCTAAGCTTGCTCCTAATGAGGTTTGACTCCGTTCTGTATCCTTTTCTTTTGATCAGAACTAAAACCGGAATGGAAACAAAACTTGGAACAATGTAATGGTTTCGGGTCTAGTTTTGGTTCCGATCTTGATCCCAATTTTGATGTCTATCCCAACCCCGATCCCACCCATGTTAGAAGCTTTCCAATTCTAACCCCTTCTTGGTTCCACCTTCGATGAGTTCAAATTTCACCAAGTATGAAAGGCTATCTAGAGGAGGATAGGGTAATATGAAAGGTAAATCTTCTAATGTTGATTTTCATACTTTCTATTGATCTAATATAGGGTTTTATTGTAGGAGTAAACAATACCAAGAATATATAGAGATGTTTCACAGAAGGAAGGGCAAGCTGTTGAAAGCTCAAAGTGAGAAAAACCCAAAAAGATAAAGGTGGAACAACTGCCCTATACCTAGAGATACAAACACCAAAGTGCCACTCCCATTGCCAGCAAGTTAGACTCGATGCACTGATATTACATACACTAGTTTGGGGCCATTCAATTATGAGGAGCCAACTGTGGAGACATTTTCAGAGAAACTGAATGGGAGGACATAAATAATAGTCCAATCTAGGTTGGCACATATCACACTATTCCCCTTATCAATTCAATGCCTAGAGCTCATATTCACTACAACAAGAGCTTATAATCCTATATCAAGGTAGTGCATGGACCAATAAGGGAATGTTATAATTGATCTATTTCCACAAATGATGAGGTTCATGTTCAATGCAGCTACCCCAAAGAGCCCCAAGTAGTCAATAAGAATAAAGAAATTAATAGATCTTACATGAACAAGAAGTGGTTCAGGACTGAGAATAAATCCTTAACTAAGGTCCCTAAACAACCTAAGATGGGAGACTTCAAGAAAGAATTTTATGAATTAATTATGATTCTTTCCAAGGTGTTTGGGAAGAAATACTTTGCATGCTTTCATGAATAGATGTTCCCATTTGTTGAGGTCATTTTTGATGGTAGAAAAGAATTTGATTTGGGGATGATTTTTTCTGATAGTTTACACAACTAGATGATGAAGGTGAGGCAAACAAAGAACTTCTTTATGACCTCCTATGTTGTATATGATGCTGCAAGGATGGGTATTTTCTTGGATTGACTACAGTAAGAATATTGGGAGAAGCTCTTGTATAGAAGAATGTATGGGATCATTACGATCAATTGACCTTAAAAACATTAGAGCTGCACTATAAAATGGTCAATGATGCATTCCTTTATGTCATCATCAACCGATTGACTGGGGATTTTGGATTTAGGTTAAGTAGAGATGTCATGGCTTTCATTGCTAAGTAGGGACACTGGTATATCCAATACCCCAGGTTCTCTTACTTCAGGTTGGCAGGATTTGATGGACATCCTCACCTACTCCCAAGATTTTTCAATAATAGGATTGTCCTTATGGACTTCATATATCAAGCTATAGGATTCAATGCAAAATTTTCTAACAAACACAAGCCTGGATGCCTCAAGTTCCCCATGAAGTTGGGAGAATATTGTCGCCTTCACAATTTGGCTGCAAAGGCACTGTGTGAAGAATCGAGTTATTTGAAGTTAGGATTATACATAACCCGAAAGCAGTTTGATCCAGAGAATAAGATGAATGGATTGAATTCTATTATTTTTGATAAGCATTATAACTTGTTGGAGGATTTTTGGATTGATTTGCAACATGATTATGATGTTAGGAGGAGGATTTATGGGAGGCTTACCATTCCACAAATGATTGAGTATGGAGTAAAGGAAGACATTCTTGATACACTATTGGATGATGGTGTAATTTTGGACCTCGAACATGAAGCAAGAAAGATAGGCACCAAAAGCTTCAACCCAATAAATTGAGATGGGGAAGAATCCATTGATATTAATCAAAATTCTAGGATAGTTATGGATAGAAGTATCTAGTGGGTAGTCATGAGAGTAAAGGAGCCATAGGCTCAAGCTTCAAAAAAGATAAAGGCAGGAGGTACCTAGGGATACAAGGGAACCAAGAGGAGGGCAACCCCTAAGGATAAATTGGAGTATTATCCTCCTACCTCTAAAGAAGATGTTATTCCAGTAGTACCTATTCAAGAAACCCATGAATCATTGGGTTTGGAAGCTACCATAGCTAGAGAAGGATCTTCATCTGATCCCCCTCTCACTGAATTTTTTTTTGAAGAAGTACCTGTAGGGACCCTACATGAGAAAGCTAAAAATTTGAGGGTAAAAGAGGAGATTGAAATTCATGACATAAATACCAATTCAAAAGCCACACAATCAGATAATGAGCCTCTTATGACTGCTTCCACTAAAGATATTGAAGGTGTTGAGACTGGGCATGTCCTGACTCTAGAGGACCAATGGAAGGTCTTTGAGGATGCAAAGAGAGAAGAAGATTCCAAAGCTAAAGCTGATGCAATAGAAAAACAATAAAAATTGGAGGCTAAAGCTAAAGCTGATGCACTTGCCAACAAATAGGGATTGGAAGCTAAGACAAAAGTTGAAGATATAGCAAGGAAACAAAAAGAGAAGGAATATCTTCTACAAAAAAAAGGGAAATAGAGTTGAAGGTTAAAGAGGAAAGAGATAAGTTAACTCTATTATAGAAAATCCATGAACTAGAAGAAGAAAAGGCTCAACAAGAGAGAGAGAGAGAGAGAATCCATTGAAGCCAAGTTCAAAGTAGTAGAAGTGGCTCAGAGAAAGAAAGAAGAAGAAGAAGAAGAGCTCAAATTTAGAGGAATAGAAGAAGAAGAATAAGATAAACAAGAGAAAGAAGATGCTAAAATGTGGGAAAAAGGTTAAGGAGTTAGAGCAACAAAGAGATGATATATTAGAAGCAAGGAGGATAGAGGAAGACAAAGAGAAATTTGAAGCTGACTGTTTGGCCAAGGAAATGATAGAAAAGGAGAAGCAACAAGAGGTTGAATCTCAACCTAAGGTGGCACTTGGGCAACCCCTCTCTCCTACTAAATATTCTTTAGTAAAAGTGATAAATCCTCCTGCTGCCCCAACATGGTTGAAGCTTAATTTAGAAAGAAAGCAAATAGTATAGCCCCAACCCCTTAACTGGGATGATATGATGAAAGAGACTAAGAAGGAGAGGCCCATGAAAAGGGATAGAGTTCTTAATTCTACAAGGCTAATGGATGATGGGGAGATTGTAGTTGAATGTGCCATTCCAATGGTTGATAAAGATAAACAAGAAATGTAGTTGAGTGATTATCAACTAGGCACTATGAATTTAGGAAGACCTACAAGGAACCAACAAATGGATCTCATTGATATCGTAGCCTCTTCCACTAAATCAAGAATAGTAAAAGACAAGAAAAGGAAGGATGAGGTCAAATCTTAGGTAGATCAATTGCATAAGTTTTTGAAGTATTTTTCTTCTCTTATTTCTTCACAATCTATTTCTCTTGAGACACTAGTTTTGTTAAGTAAGAAAGAGGTTGATAAACTTGTTGAAATGAGAAATAAGGTGGGAATGATGGATAGATGGATTGCTAGGTTAAATCAAGAAGTGGAGGATTTTATTGTTGAAATTTGTAAATCTCATGAAGGCACATTGGAATTGGTTAGTGATATGGTTTCACATGTTGAGACTCTAGGAAACAAGAGGAGGAATATACAAAGCATGCAAGGAAGTTGAAGGACATTAATAAGTTGCCAATGCAATTTTTGTTGGAATAGTCCATCCTTGTGGAAGATAATGAAAATTTTGTTGAAAAAGCCATCACCATTATTACATTTCGGTCCTCATTAATTTATGGACATAGGAATGAAGTGCAATAGGCTAGAAAGTATTTTCATGAGCAAGTTGAGGAGTTGGGAGCAAGTATTGCTATCGAAGACATCCCTATGGCATATGGCCTCCTTCTTGATTAACTTAAGGAGAAATGGAAGAGTAGATTTGAGGAGGTAATGCAAAATGGGGATGATGGTGATGAATTGTTAATGGATAGACTCATGGATATCAAGGAGGAGATAAGGGCTACTAGAAGGGAGCTTATTAAACTTGGAGATATGCAAGAGTTTGTCTCTGTTGAACTGAAAATAATAAAGTTTGAAGAGAGTTAGGTGGATGGGCTAGAGATGAATGTGCTCCAACAAGTTTTCACCAATTATGATGAGTACATACTTGAGTAGGAAACATAGGAATGAAGTGGCAATGACATGTTCCCTTTTCCAGATGAGCATCATAAATGCATGACTAGCTAGACAACTTCCTTTCCTATTTTGCAAGATTATGACATGAGTCTAATTAGAGATCCCAATAGTTCTAGATCTTCCTCATTTTAAGCACAAATTTTTATAAGAGGTCATCAATTAGTAATTGAATATCATGATGGATAGTCATCCTACATTGCCCTAGTTGCTTCATGATTTGTGGATCTAATTTTTTTGTTGAGAGAAATTAGTGCAAAATTTTCCTATACATAGAATTTCTCTCCATATTGTAAAGTTAGTCTCATTGAAGTAAGGATTATCTACCTAAAGAGAGATCTAGGATAGTTTTACAGTTTTTCAGAAGCTTTTACAGTTTTTATGAAATGATACTTAGACATTTTTACAAGTTTTCAATACAGGTTATGTTATTTCCATAATGAATTTCAATGGTAATGTTAATGAACAATAGTCATTCATATTCCAGTGAATGATGTGCATAATTATCTCTTATTTGATGAAAATCAATAGAATATTCTGAATCTGAGACTATTTCATTGAGTTATCTATGAATAGAATTTCTTTGTGTTTGTTGATCTATAAATTTTAGTAATGAGCTGGTGATGTGTTCTGCTTTGATTTCAATGTTTAATAATGATGAATGATTGTATGTCTTTTATTAGCACTATTAATGAATGAATTGGTATAGAGTACTCTATGTATCATTTTATGGTTTTAGTTATTTGAAAGAAATGTGCATTATGAAGTTCATATGTCTGAATAAAAGGAATTGACATTTATGTTTGTTGTCCTAAGCTCTGTTCTATCTTTTTCAATTTATTTACACCCCCAAACATTAAGTTAGTTCATATAATGTAGTTTATACCCTTTAACAACAAGCCCCTTGAATATTACAGTTTCATAGGATACTAAATAACATCAAAACAATTGAGAACCAACTATAGAGACCTTGGAAGATAGGTGGCTATAGGTTATTTATCTTTTTCAAGAGAAATAAAGTAGCAATATTTTTTTTTAATGTTGTTGTGCTATATTGACCATAAACATGTAGTACATGAGGTCTATTAATAGGTCATTTAAATATTTATGTAAAAAAGGTCTCAATGGAGAAGTGATGACTTCATATCAATTATGCATCTATTTATAGGGATCCAAACATGACTGGAAAAAACCTCTCAAGGAGGAATATAATTAGGCTCCATTACCAATATTCTTATGTTTTTAATAGGGAGAGAGAAGAGAGGGACAAATATGGATATAAATAGGGATAGATAGAGGGGCGAAGATAAAGAGAGACAAATAAATAGGGGGTAGAGATAGAGAAGAAGATAGAGATGGTTATAGAGATGGATATGGAGAAGGAGAGAGATATGGAGAGAAGTAAATTGATAGAGAGAGAGAGAGAGGTGAGGGATAGCTTGAGATGGAAGAGATAAATATATATAGAGGGAGAGTGATGTATAGTATGAGAGTGAGAGATATAGGATTCTAGAGAGATGGAGAGATAATGAGATAGAGATAGAGTGAGAGATAGGGAGATAATAGTAGAGAAATCTATGGATAGAAAGATATAGAGAGAGGAGTGAGAGGAAGATTAGGAGAGAGAGATAGATGGATATATTAATATTTACTATTCAATAATTTAAATATATATATTTTAAATATAATCATTCATTAGAAAAAATTATATATTTATATAATAGAAAAGTTATAATAGGAATTCAATTTATTTTTTCTCTATCCACCTCTCTATGTCTCATCTCTATCTCCCTCTCCCTTTTATGTCTTTCTCTCTCTATATCTTATCTCTATCTCCCTCTCTCTTTTATTTATTTCTCTCTCTATAATTTTGTCTCTCTATATCAAATGGCATGCTACCTTAAACATAACTCCCCAAGGACACATGCCATCCTTGGATTTTTGACATGAAACAAGTAATCAAAATTTACTTTTTACTTTCTCTATCTCTCTTTCCCTTTCTATCTCTTATATTTCTATCTCTCTTTGTCTATTCCTTTCTCTTTCAATCTTTGTCTTCATCTATATCTCTGACTTTCCATATATCTTTATTCCTCTTTATCTCTATACCTCTATATTTTTTTGTTTGTATCTCCCTATTTTTTCTATCTTCATCTTTAACTCTTCTATTATAATTTAACTAATGTATATAACCATACTTCTAAACTATTTGTAATATCATTATTTCTCTCGAGTAAACTTACAAGTAGCTTAGTATATATTTGAGAATCATATGCATATTTATATTCCACATTGTATAGTTGGGCCCTTTGAGAGGTTAGGCATTCAAATGGAGAAACTTTGGTGTTCATATGATGCATCACAAAAATAAATATTTATTCCACAAAAAATATTTATAATTAATAATTTTGTTTTGATATGTACACTCCCTTTCGTCGATGAAAAATATTAGAGATGAGCTTTGTATTCTTGTGTAGAGAGACACATAAACTTGTGTGGTTAGTATACCTTGTGGTCATAATTTACATCATATCCTTTGTTGATCTTGGCATGGATCTTCTTTTCTTAGCATCACACATCAAACAAGAACTCCTGTAACCCTTGATGAAGAAATTTATCAAATTCTAGATTGTCAATATTTGGGAGAGATTCTAGCATAGAAAAATAGAAGTCGGTGGTCTTTAGGGCTTCATCTCAGAATCTTAGTTGTTTCTCATCTTCATGGTTGGTTGCAACACTACTGCATTGACTGGCAAAAGCAACATCCATAATAAATTAAAAATCCACCTATCTTTTTCTATAAATTACAAAATTTTAGGGAAAAAACTCTAGGAAATTGGTTTTGATCACCAGTCTAAGTTATTGGTATCTTAGAAACTCATTATATATAAAGATAGAGTCTCTTATATATTCCTTCTTAACATTATTTTTATTCATTCAACATCCCATATTAGTCTCCATGAAACAAATTATAGGAAGTGATATATAGAGGTAGAGAGATATATATTGGGGGGATAAAATCATTAACAAAAAATACAAAGTTAGTTTGGCCGGAAAAAGATACTAGTGTAATAAAGAAGGTCCAATATCACTTTAGTTGTCTTGTATCCTATTTTGAATGCACTAAACTGTTGATTTAACAATTTAACTCAATCCTCTTCCCATAAGAGCATTGTTTCAATATAAAAAATATTTGAATATTGATTATACACATCTTATCTTATATAACTTACTCATCTTATAACATATTGGAAGCAAATATTATGCATTGAAAGAAAGTAAGCGCGAAAACTCTCACTAACTGTAAGCTCAAATTACTAATGTTTATATAATAATCCTATTTTTTTAATTAGAGTGAAATGCTATTGATAATTAAATATTGAGACTTGTATGATATGTATTTTATTAATATGTACTTAGGGAAAAAAATTAGAGGATTTGAAGTGGGAATCAATTCATGTTTTTCTTTTTTATTATAATAATTAATATTTAAAGTTGATTATCAATTAAAGTATTTTATTTTCTTATTATTATTAGTTATTGAAGTTAAAAATAATAATATTTGAAATGAGCGAAACAAATATAGAATTAAAATAGTTAGAAATATAATAGTTTGGATTTTGAAGGTAGAAATATGATGGGATAAATATTAGATTTTTTTTATAAATAATCAATTTATTTTTTTAACCGATTGTTAATAGTGGTCTTTTCTATGAGTAAGGATTTTAAATATATGTATAATTTTATTTTATTTTATTGTCTAACTAAATAAAGATGATGTTCACAAATATTTTTAGGAATTCATTAGATTGTAAGAGTTAAGGTTCTAGAATAATTGTAAACATTAAGTTCCCTTTAGATGAAGACATAGATTTATTGTATTAAGTAAAAGTTGTGAAGATAATATATAAGCAATCATGGACTTGAGACAATGAAATAAGTAGGTAATTTTTAATAAATTTACTTATGTTTATAATTCATGATCTAACCTATTTAATAAATTTTAATATGAGTGATTGAACATTTAATGATAATCATCAAGCATAGAAATTCACATACATTTTTTTAGGCCAATTCACATTGACTAGTTGAGAGGGTTGGAAAAATTAAATTTGAATTTGAATTTTCTAAGTTTTGGATTCATATCCATGATTATGACAATAAAATAGGTTAAACTTTTGTAGATTTGACATAGGGTGAAGAAAAATAGAATGAGGAGTTGGGATATAACTTATGAAGATGATTTATACAATGTTAGATGTTGTGGGGTGATCCCACAATACTGGTTTACAATTTTTGGGCAAACTGGACACTGAACTGATTTTTTTTAACTAAATCTTCACTTTCGAGCTCCTATAGTGGCTAGATTGTGAGGAATTTGAAGATTATGAAAACTAGTGATTTGTAAAATTTTGTCTATAGATTCTAAATATATTATTTTCAAAATTTTTGGAATTAGATTGCACTTCTTTTTCCATATCCTTTAGAAACTAGCTTTTTTTTAAAAACAACATTTTTAAGGAGTGATGCTCACCATATACAACATAACTTCTTTTGTATGAAGGATAAAATTCTAATTTTTTTGAATTTAGATTTGTAACTACGATATCTATCAATTTCATTTGGTTTCATAGTGTTTTATTAAATATATTTTCCTTAATTAAGTTTCAAAGTCAAACCAATTACAATTGAAACATAGGCAGACTGCATACAACATAAATTTTTATGTATGTATCGAAATTCAATTTTTATTTTTTTCAATGGATCAAGGACATCAATACCCAGCCTAAACATATTTTTTAAAATTTGATTTTGATAATATGCTATTTTTCCACATGTGCAAAACAAAGAGCTTGATTTTCGATGAAAAACCTATGTTTAATAAAACTAAAAAAACACGTACATAATAAAACCAAAAAATATTAAAATTATATTCTTTGGATAGATCGTTCCAAGGAATACCATGATCATTTCAAATAAATTTTAAATGAATTCATTTGATCCCCTAAAAGGTAAATTAAAAGTGATTTTTTATCAACATTTTGATAGGTGTAAAAGAGACTCCGTTGTGGGTATGGTATAAAACTAGCGGGGTTCTATCCAAGGGGGTTTGATCTAAGGTGGTTTGATGAAACCCTCTTCAAGTGGAATCCTTAAAATGGAACTTTTTAAGGCTTAAATCATTATATTTTCTAAAAATATGTGATTTCAGCAAAAATCAGAATCTCCCAGAAATTGTAAACTAGCTTTGTGGGATCACCCTAACATGGTTGTGTTGCTAATATGTGGTTTTCATTGATATCAAAACTATTAGAATTAATGATGCTTAAGCTTGTATAAGTTGAGGATATTGAGAAAATTGTAAAAATAATATTGCAGGTAGCTAGTGGAGTTGAGAAGGTCAAAATGTTGTAAAACTCTGTATGTTGAAGATCTGAAGATGCGCTTCAAAGGGTTTGTTGATGAAGATTTCTAGTATGTTATCCAAAATTTTCAGAGGTTCACATCAAGATTTGTGGAAGTTATGAAAATTTGTGTGCCTACAATTATTCAATTTTTGTAGATGGTGTTCTTGGTTAAAGCGGATGAAATTCTAGTAATTTCATGTGTTGTGCATGTACCTGTGATATTCATGGATGAGTCTAGATCATGCTCTATCCTTTCTATATGTCCACATTGATTGGAGTGTTTGTGATCAAATATTTTTCTGATGTGTGCCCGAGTTCTCATGTTCTTGGCCATCATGATGGTATTAGTGTGTTGCGGATCCATGTGGATTAATATTTTATTGTGGAAAATTTTAGAGATATGATAGTGATTGAATTGCTTCGTATTTGGGGCAACATGAGGTGTGATTTTGGGGTTTATTTCTTATGGTTGAGTAGGGTGTTTCTCATGTTGACCTAGATTGTGATTGGCATTGAGTTTGTTGACAAATTCTTCTCTGAGTTGTTTTGGCGGGATATATTTCATGACATTGACTTTAGTCCTTTTAAGTTTTCCAATATGGGCTTTGATGAGTTTTACTATTTGGAGGTCTAGGATAGAAGAGTGCAATTTGGGTGCATTGGTTTGACATTTATGATTAGTGTGGGGTGATCCCACAATACTGGTTTACAATTTTTGGGGAAACTGGACACTGAACTTATTTTTTTTAACTAAATTTTCACTTTCGAGCTCCTTTAGCGACTAAACCATGAGGAATTTGAAGATGACGCAAAATAGTGATTTGTGAAGTTTTATCTATAGATTCTAAATATATTTTTTTCAAAAAATTTGGAATCATATTGCGCTTTTTTTTCATGTCCTTCGAAAACTAGTTTTTATCAGTAAACAATACTTTTAAGGAGTGATGCTCACCGTATACAACATAATTTTTTTTGTATGAAGGATAAATTTTTTTTTTTTTTGAATTTAGATTTGTAACTATGATATCTAACCATTTCATTTTGTTTCATAGTGTTTTATTAAATAGTTTTTCCTTAATCAAGTTTCAAAGTCAAACCAATTACAATTTAGACATAGGCAGATTATATACAACATAAGTTTTTCTGTATGTATCGAATATTTTTTTTTTTAATGGATCAAGGACATCAATACCCAGCTTGAAAATATTTTTCAAACTTTTATTTTGATAATCCACTACTTTTCCACATGTGCAAAATAGAGAGCTTGATTTTTGGTAAAAAACCTATATTCACAAGAAATAAAAAATAAATATAATAATCAAATTAAATTTTATTAAAATTATAATTTTTTGGAAGCTTATAATAAGGACTACATACTTACAAAACATAAATTTTAAATGAACTCATTTGATCCCCCAAAAAGTAAATCAAAAGTGGTTTTTTATCAGCATTTTGATAGGTGTAAATGAGACTTCGTTATAGGTATGGTTTAAAACTAGCGAGGGTTCTATCCAAGGGGACTTCGTCTAAGGTGGTTTGATCAAACCCTCTTCAATTGGAATCCTTTAAATGGAAATTTTCAAGGCTTAAATCATTATATTTTCTAAAAATATGTGATTTCAGCAAAAATCAGAATCTCCTAGAAAGTTTAAACTACTACTGTGACAACACCCTATGACACATCAGCATGGTGGTTTCTTCTTGAGACTCACTTGGTGTTTACTCACTTGGTGATTCCAACATACACAAGGAGTAAATGAGAATACTTATAGAACATAAAACCATACTAGAATATAATGCATAAAATCATCACACTTGTCTTTATTTCTCGAACATATGCTAGTACAAAACATAACATGAAAAACCATAGCAACAATAGCTATTAATTACATGACTCTGAATACATATAATGTGCTAACGGTGGTTGAAGGACCAACTATCACGTCCCTTCATTAAACTAATTATTCCATCTGAAACTAATTCCTGAACCACTAACTAATTTGACAACAGGAGAAGACAAATACATGAAATGATAAACTAAGTCTTATTTATTATGCACAAACATTTTGATTGGCTACATCATCACCCCATAAAGTAGTCATCTTCCAGATGACTAAAAATGAAAAACTTGGGTACAGAAAGGGAATTAAGAGGAGGGAGGGTGAGAGTGCACCCTTGGATGTACGAATGATGATGGAGTTGTAGTCGACTACTGCTAAAGGTGTTGGAGCTTTTGTGTGGCTTCCTTTTTCCACTCTCTTGCTAACTTCATTGTCTTCACTTCCTCGACAAGTTTGACTTGTGTAGCTACCAATTCCTCTTTCGTACCCACCAAGTCCTTATCTTTTTCAGTCAACTGAATCTCCCTCGCCCCTGCTAGATGGTGTTCTTCCTCTAGCTATGTGTCCCTCTCAGCCAATGGCTTTTCCTTCTCACTCAACACTTCATCCTTGGCTTCCAATACCCATGATTTCTCTACTATCACTTGGTCCAGCTATTCCTATGACTTGCAGATTTACTTTGCTAGCTCTGTGGGACTATGGGTTGCTTGTGCTAGAGTCCTCTCTCATGTCATCCATGCAGAGTGCTAACTGGCACCACCATAGGAAGATTTCTAGATAACACTACTACATACCATGGAGAATTATGAGAATCTTGCCATGCCTTTCCCCTATTTTTGGTCGGCTTGGCTACCAAGTGACTATATTCTCGAGTGTCTCCGCACTTAGCCATCCCCTCACTATGAAGCATCAAAATAATTCTCCCTCGCACCCCTGATGTATAAACACAATGATACACCTAGACTCCTGTGCAACTAAGGGATCCAACCCAAAAATGAGTTGATCACCAACCTCACCAACATCATGCATGAAATAGCCCATCACACTCAGCTTTGTGATGTATCTGAGAATGGTGTCAATGGGGTCATGAGGGACTAACAGTGTCATCTATATCGATCTCGTTGACTCATCCTCACTGGAGGCTACCTCTCCCAACTATGTTTGTCTCCTCCACCTCGGTCGTGAGGGTGAAGGGGATGCATAGACTTGTTGTCGAGTTACATGTGCTCCCAATAGTGTTACTAAATGGTAATGTTGTGGTGGTGATTATGAGACAAGTACAATCTGGCCAAATGAAATACCCTCCTACTACCCACCTTTCTATGTGCTCAGTGGCAACTGTAATTTTCTCTCATGTGTGCTCACTGAATTGGTGGTTGACTATAGTTGTACACTTAGTTTTGGCTAGACACTTTCTTAAGTGCTCAGCTGTGTGGTCTCCTAGATGGAGATATGTGTCAGCTCCTTGGCCATTCCTGGTGATGGTAGAGGGGTCTGTGATTTTGCACCCATCTCACCAAGCCAAGCATCCAAGGCCTCGTCATCCTCCTCATCTCCTTCACTAGTGGCCACTCCTATTGGTGTGGATGTTCCTGGGGTCCCTTGTGCTACTAGTGAAGGGACTATATGAATCACCTGTTGGGGCACATTCAGATGATCCATAATGAGTTCCTCCTCTATCTCCTACAACTTGACCTCTTCCATTACTAAAATTCCATCCATACTCATCTCATTATCCTCATCTGATTGCACATTAATAGTCGTGTTACCATCTCCATTCTTCTCTTCATCTTTCTCATCCTCATGCCCCTCTTTGCTCGGCCTTGGTGGTGAACCTGCCTATTTTCCCTCTCCTCTTTGTTGATGGTTCTGGTTGTTGCATATCATCTCTTGTGTTCTATACATGAAGGTTGTCCCTATAGGATACAATATGCCATCCATCTTCAATCTCCACCAATGGCTATAGTCAACCCTAGTGACTAGCCAACACCTACCAATAAATTGCATCTAGTAGCAACCCTATTGCATGTTGTGTCATGTAGAAGGCCTTGTTTCAAAGACACATGAAGTCCCTCATATTCTCTAAAAGCGTAGTCTCCCAATTATACACAACACCTGAATCCAGTCCAATCATCAACCCTATCATCTAGACTGCAATGTTGGATGCCCTTCTGGCACCCATGAGTCTACTCTTAATCAAGTCAAGCACACACTTCCACTTGACATTTTCAAGGAAGTTCTTCCTCAACCCCCTATTTGTTCACCCCAAATGCTCTCTCTCTTTTTCTGTTAAGTTAGACCTGCAAACTCTTGCTATGAGGGTCACCTTCTGCTTTGTTAATTTTACAAGTGGCTTTGTAGGTGCAAGCCCTTAGGAGGGAATCCCAAAAACTCTCATGAACTTTGGGGCACCATACCATACCATGACTTCATACCCTCTATAATTGATTATTGATCTATGTTCATTCCTATCATATCGAGTTATCAACTAGTGCAAATAGGGCTCAAAGTCTCTGGTATTGAAAAATGGTAGTTGTGCTACCTTGTCTACCAATGCCTTCTTGAGTATATGTGAATTTGGCACTGAAAGCCACCATGAACAACACTCGTTGTCACTGAGGCTCTCCCATGTGATTTTCTAAGGTGTGATGGCATCATCACTTCCTCTCATCATCATTGTGCTCCTTGCAATTTTTTGCTAAATAATTTGAAGTTTCTTTCCTTTGCTGGTACTAGCTTCCATCTTCCTTTCTTGATGATATTTTTTCTCATGATAACACCAATGTGCTTCGAGCTGATGACACTTACCCTCCAGATTTGAAATGCTTATGTTAAATTCTAATTGTTGGTGGTTAGAATAACTATCTCTCGGGGCTTGAACACTGCTCTTGGTGATACTTCCTTGAATGAACCATACAACCCTCTTAATCCTCCAAAATGGTATGACCCTCTCTCCTTCCAAAACCTATAGGGACTTCTTTGCTTTATTCTTTGCAAACTTTTTATTTTGAGATAGTACGATCTTTGGATCCTAGGTTTGTGCATCCCTTTTCCCCTAAAGATGCACCAACTCTTTCACTCAAAATCATTCAAACTTTTCATCTTTACAAACTTGTACGACCTTCTCAACTTTAGAATTTTGTATGGTCTTTTTTTATTTTTTCCAACTAGTACGGTCTTATTATGTGTTTGTACGATTTTTCTATTGGCTCATTTCTTGTACGGATTTTTCACCTTAGCACACCATACAAACTCTTTTGTGACTCCTTCCTCATAATTGGAAATTGGTATGGAATTTTTAATTTTCCATCATACGGTCTTTTTCTTTTTCAAAACATGTGAAATGGTTCTTTGATTACCTCATACAGATGTTCTTCTTATGTCTCTAATGTCTACAACCAAGTCTTCTTTTCTTCATACGGTAGTCTTTCTTTTTGAAATCCTCACAATTTTACTAATCTTTGATTCTTCTCCTCCAATTGTTTCCATACACCATACAATATATTTGATTGGTCTAGTTTTCTCATCAAAATTATTCTTCCTTGCCTTTGTCACTTTTGATATTGTCATCCTTGTCTTTGTTGCTTTTTGTAATGCCTAATTAATATTTCTCTATTTTAGTGTTTTTAATTTTAATCCTTTTGACCTCCTTGTCGTCTATATTAATTTTTTTAATTTCCATCCTCTTTGACATTTTAACTTTTCCTCTCCTTTTGTCTATTTTTCTCTCTCTCCTCTATCTCCTTTCTTTCTTTCTCCTCCATCTCCCTTTTTCCCCTCTCCTTTGTCTCCTTTTCTTATCTCCTCCATCTCCTTTTTTTATCTCCTCTGTCTCTCTTTTTCTCTCTCCTTGTCTCCTTTTTCTCTTTCCCCTGTCTCCTTTTTTTCTCTCCATCTCCTTTTTCTCTCTCTTCTTTGTCTCTTTTTTCTTTCAATTTTTTTTCTTTTTTCTATTATCTCTCTCCTCCAAATTGTTTTCTCTTTTCACACCTCTACTTTCCTCACCTTTTTGAACCTTCAGCTCTAAGGCATAGTTCCATTTACAGGTGTATGGAGGTATTTTGTAACAATCTTCATCATAGCAAGTACCCATGTATTTCACATCAAATCATTTATCTAATAGAGGAGCAAAGCCTATACTTTTAAAATTGTCATTGACATATTATTCGTCATACTGTTGGTACCACATTACATTCTCCTCTTCCACTGTTGGTGGCTAGGTTGTGTTTGGTATGACTCTCCATAACCCATCCTTCATCACCAACTTTTCTACCCTTGGTGTCTTCTGCTTGTCCATTCTCATTTGCTTCAATAAGTCTTCCATGTACTCATACACATGTGACATGAACATATGTTGTCATTATCATTATCTTCAAGAATGGGTCAATCTTCTTGACATACACATTCCATTACTCATTGTCCCACCATTCTTCATCTTTTTCATCACTTCCACTTGGTTGGCACTCCCTCCATTCCTTTGTTGCTTTCTCTTCTTTCTCTTTATGAGCTTCCTCATCTAGCTCCTTGGTGAGATACCCCCTCTTTATACCTTCATACGGGGGCAAGTACTTCCAGTGTCCTATTCATCACTAAAGGGAAGGTGTTCTAAACACCACATTCATTAGATGCTTGAACAGTGAAATACCTTCTACTTTCTTATTGGCTAACCTTTCTTCAACGATCTCGTCTTTACCTAATTCAGCCCAGTCTTCTTATGTGACATACTTGTGGCTGCCCAAGCCCCAGTCTTGTTCTCTATTGGCATCCTCCTCGGTGGCGTAAGCGAGCATATTGATGGATATTGTATCTTTCTTCTCCTTTCTCTCCTGGTATAGTTTCAACTTTGACCCATCAATGGCATCTGGAAACAATGACCTGGGGTGATCCCACAATACTGGTTTATAATTTTTGGCCAAACTGGACATTGAACTAATTTTTTCTAACTAAATCTTCACTTTCAGACACCTGTAGTGGCTAAAACATGAGGAATTTGAAGATGATGCAAACTAGTGATTTGTTACATATTTTTGTAGATTCTAAATATATTTTTTTCAAAAATTTTAGAATCAGATTCAACTTATTTTTCCATCTCCTTCAAAAACTAGTTTTTTTTCGATAAACACCATTTTTAAGGAGTGACACTCACCGTATAAAACATAACTTTATTTCCATGAATGATAAAATTCTATTTTTTTCGAATTTAGATTTGTAACTATGATATATAGTTCTTCCAATTGGTTTCATAGTGTTTTATTGAATTTTTTTCCTTAATCAAGTTTCGAAGTCAAACCAATTACAATTCAGACATAGACAGACCGTATAAAACATAACCTTTTTTGTATGTATGGAAATCAATTTTTTTTTTGTTGCATCAAGGACTTCAATATTTGGTGCACTCATATTTTTCAATTTTTTTTTTATAATCTTCTATTTTTTTCACATGTGCAAAACAAAGAGCTTGATTTTTGGTGAAAAACTTGTGTTTAATAAAACTAAAAAAACAAATACATAATAAAACCAAAACATATTAAAATTATATTCATTGGATAGCTCATTCTGAGGACTACCATAATCATTTGAAATAAATTTTAAATGAATTCATTTGATTCCCCAAAAGGAAAATCAAAAGTGATTTTTTATCAGCATTTTGATAGGTGTAAATGAGACTTCATTATAGGTATGGTTTAAAACTAGCGGGGTTCTATCCAAGGGGTTTTGATTTAAGGTGGTTTGATCAAAGCCTCTTCAATTGAAATCCTTAAAATGGAACTTTTTAAGGCTTAAATCATTATATTTTCTAAAAATATGTGATTTCAGCAAAAATCAGAATCTCCTAGAAATTGTAAACCAGCTTTGTGGGATCACTGCCTATCCAAATTTTCCAACCTTATGGAACCATTGTCATAGACCTCTCGGATTTTAAATGGCTCGAGACACAAAACCTTGAAATCCCTTGGGTTGATTTCATTACATCCGTTATATTTTAGAACCAACTGCCCTGGCCAAAAATTCATTCACCAAAGATGCTTGTCATGCTAGAATTTCCTTCTCCTCTGCATATTTTTCGTCACCCATTATGCCATTACTCTTCATTCACCCATTTTGTTGAGTTGGTATAATTTTTCCTTGAGACTCTCCATGTTTCCTAGTTAGTTCTCAATAACTATCCTTAGGTTGGGCACCATGTACTCAATTAGCACCATTACTTCCTTATCGTACATCAAGTGAAGGGGTGTGTGCCCGATTGTCACCTTGTACGTCATATGGTATAACCATAGGATGGTTGGTAGTCTCTCTCCCCAATCTTCTTCCTCTATGCCACATGACTTATTGTTGGTGTAATTAAATGTGTTGTACCTTGTCCTAGGTCATAATTACACCTTAATTAAGTTTACTTAGGGACCACATAGGATTTTTTGGAGATTTTCCACCTTTGGTGGACTTATCTTCTTATTACTTTATCATCTCCACATTTCATGGACATGTCATGTGATTACCTTTCCACCTTTTGTGGGTGATCCACTATTTGTGGTGGTTATCACATTATCACCTTTCCACTTTAGGTGGAGTGATAGCTTCTCATTGTTGTCTAATGTCATAATATTATGACACTTATCATAATCTTATGCACTCCTATGTTCTCACCTTGGCTATATAACTAAGGGGTCTCTCATTGTAAAGCAATTCCATTATCATATTGACATTGAATATAGTTTATTCTTGTCACATTATTCTCTATCTTCTTGTGCTTTTCATTTGGTCCATAGATCTTGGCATTCATAGCCAATTATAACATGGTATCAGAGCATGTTTGATTCTAACCTGATATCAGAGCGGGTTGGGTGCCATTGGAGAGTCATTTTTTGAAGAGAAATACCAGATTTGGGGAGGTTCCATTTTTGGCTCTTTATTGTAGGTTTATATCGAAGCTTGCTAGTGAAAATCTAAGCTCACCATTGCATCTGGAAGGTTTGAGATAGTCGATTTTTCCTTTTGTTTCATCCAAATCGGACATATGAGGCCAAATCTATGAGGGTTTGAAGCTGCATTGTGGTTACCAGATCCAGAAGGTAGCTGCATTTTTGGAGCATTTTGGGTCAAATCCGACCTTGCTATCGCATCCAGAAGGGCCAAAAATCCTAAGATCGACTGTCCATTCATCCGTTTTGAAGCAAGTCATCCGGTGAGGCAAAAAACAATTATGTGGAGAGTCGTACGACCCCCCAGGTTGCCATTATTGCAATGGTATGATTTTGAAAAAATATTGTCGAAATTTTTTTGAGCTTTTTTTTTTATAAAATATTCATTTTGAATAAAATTGTATGAAAAATTTGATTTGAAAAATAAAAATACAAATTAAAGAAAAAGGGAGAAATTTGTACACTCTGCGGACTATACAAATCCGTAGAGCCTACCTTCTAAAGTACCATTGGTACCCACGTGGTGTCGTATCATTAGTCGTCGCGGGCCCCTCAGCCTATGGTATCCACCAATTACCGCCGACACATTTATTCGGTAACCGGAAATTTTCCCAGTAGGTGGTGAATAATCAGCAAAGTATATTTCGTTATCTGAAATATTCTAGCACATATTCCGGCAAGGTCAAACAATGACTTTGACGGTCAATTTTAAGCCCATGTTTTCAGCATATTCCACAGGCCAGAGAATATTATTTTTGACTACTATGTGGATGTCAAATTTATTGTCCTAAATTGCTGACATCAATGCCACGTTAGCACTCATTCGAATTTTTTGGCCCCCTCACAGTTTGCAGTTTTGTTTTTCTAGTCCAACTTTGAAGGCTCATATCTTAGTCATTTTGGCTCCTTTTTTCGAGCAATTTTTTTTTATTTGGGCTAATTTTTTGTGATCTTCGCAATGGTGCAATCAAGTTTTGGTTTTGGCTTCTGGTTTTCTAGAAATTGCATATTTTCACAAGTGTTGCTGCTTCGTCCCCTTTTTGGGAACTTCGGGAGCTCATAACTTGCTCCTACGGTAATAGTTTTGGGTAATTTTTTTTTTGAAAGTGCATTATTTTTTGTGTAATTTCTAGTGGTGTAATTAGATTTATCTCATATACTATACCTTTTTCTTCTTGAGCTTGAAGCCTATTTTGACAATTTGCATGTACCAAGACCAAAGTCCACTTTGTTGTTTTTGGCAGTGGAAATTGTAAATGAACTAAGTATAAAGTGACAAATCAAATATTGCTTGGGGGCTTTCATGATTGAGTGATTTGGGGGGGGTAATATTTTTCCTTTGTTGGCTTATGTCTCTTGATTGGTCTATTTTGTGACTAAAGTTGAGGAGTTTAATATGGGCATAAAAATACATCCTACTATAATAAGGTTAAATTGATGGAACTTTAAGTCTTGGCAAGATGGAATCCTAACACATTGTAGGTGGCTTAATATTTTTCCATATCTCTATGGACTAGTTCCCAAACCTTCATCAAAATGGAAAAGAGTTGTGTGGGACTTAAAAATAGAACATATATTGGGATTAATTGGTTGTAGTTGTGATATTGATACACTAATGGCCATTGATGGTATTGAGATCCCTCATGACCTTATGACCAAAATTTGGGAGATGTATGGAGACTCGAATGAACCTCCATTCCCAGAGGGTCATGTTGCAGATTGTCTTGTTCCACTTGGAGAGTTTTGACCTATTGATGATAAAGCAACTGAAACACTTGCTCATTGGGAAAGGTATGGTAGTTTTGATGACACAAAACCTTCTCCTCCTATAGAGACGGCTATTGAGACTCCAGTTTCTATGGCTCCTAATCTAGATTTAGAGGGTTCATCCTCTTCATCTATGATTCAACATATTGAGGATGAGGACTCTTTGTTAGAGTAATTGGACATTTACTTTATTAATTAAACAATATTTGTTTAATTATGTAAAGTTTCCTTTTAACTCTTTTTCACTTAAGCTAACATTAGGTGCATAATAATTAATTACTTTATTAATTATTATTGTGCAAGCCTAGGGTTTTCCTTTTTAGGGTTTTCATCTATATGTAGTTGAAAACTATCTTTTGTATCATAATTCATTTTACATTTTCAGGTGAATACATTGCTCCACATTCTTGAGCATTTCTTTTGTTGCTTCTCTTTGTTTCTCCTTGTAACAGGTTATTTGCTTGCAAAGATCTTTTGGACTTCTGTGGTGTTGTATCTTCTCAACTCCAACATGGTATCAGAGCTTCAGATTTGCAGCTGCTTGTTCTTGTTTTGAGATTTTGCATTGGAAGCAAATCTAGGGTTCTAAAGTTTTTTTTGGGTGGATTCAGCATACTCCATTTTTTGGGTTCACTTTGGGCTCAAATGGACAGTGCCATTGGATTTGTAGCACCCAAAAACCCCTAAATCGACTGTCAAATCGTCGATTTTGGTTACAGTCAATTTGGAAGGCAAAATTTTTTTGCCCTAAGGCCGTACGGAGCAAAAAACGCACAAAAATCAAAAATCGTTTTTAAAAAATCATTTTTTTGGTTTTTTTGCGGCCAGTATTAAACCACCGTGCCACCAGAGCTCGCCCGCGCCACCGCCCGGCCACCGCCACCTGGCGGCTACCACCGGCCATGGCCAAGCGGCCACCACCACCTCCTGCGCGCCAGCCCCCGACCGCCTGTGCCCTGGCCGCCGAATTTTAAGCCCTTGAGGGCTATTTTTTTCTCTCCAACCCCCTATTATGTCATTTTTGGTCAAATGGGCATAACTTGGGCATCCTAGCTCCGTTTTTCGAACAGGAAGATGCGTTGGAAAGCTGAGAATGGCACCAATCTGATGGTATAGAAATATTTTTAATTTTTTTACCAGTCTGGATATTTTTTACCAGTCAAAGTGAGGTCTTCTTTCTTCACTTCCGGGGTCATAGAAGATGCAAACGGACTCCGTTTTTCAAACTTGAATAGGTGTTGGAAAGCTCTCAACATGCTCTATTCAGTGATGTGATCTATTTTATCAGAATTTTCACCAGGTACATGAGAATTTGTCTTGAAGTATTTTTTGCTTATGCATTGCTTCCTTCTTCTCAGTTTGTACTAGGGTTTGGGTTTATCTTTTGTGGGGGGTGTTTTTTCTCTTGCTTTCTGTCATTTATCTCAGAAAACCAGAACACCAAAACTCTCAAAAATACAAACCCTTCTGCATCTTCTGTCTATTCTGAAAGATCACATAATAATAAAAAAACACAAGCAGGTACAGGTGCAGGGTTTCATGGCAGACTCTTCAGTTGAGCTACTCACATCACATAACTATCACACTTGGAAGTCTCGTATGATGAGGCTACTCAGGTCACGAGGGTTATGGTCTTGTTTAGATGAGGTTCAGCCTCAGTTGCAGCATGCTTTTGAGATTATGCAGCACAGGAACAAGATGGATGAGGCTATGGGTTTGATATGCCTGCATGTTTCAGACAGTCTTTTGTTTCACCTTGATGCTCTGCTCACTCCTTGAGCCATGTGGCTGAAGTTTGAGACACTTTTTGGGGCCATTAATGAGTTCCACACATTACAGATTGAGGCAGAGCTAACTTCATTGTTACCTGATTCCTTCCCCACTATTGAGGACTTTTTGAACAAGTTCAAAACTATCCACTCTATTTTACAGGGTTGTGGGAAGAACAAGACAGACACATAGTGCATTTATTTGATTATTTCAAAGCTTCGTGGTCCATTTCAGATATTTGCTTCCTCCTTCTACTCCACCATGGATGGTTTGGGTGCCAATTTTACCATGCCTACCTTTGATTTATTTTATGAATATTTGTCTCGGGAACAGTCCCACCTTTCTCAGATGGATATGCTCTTAGGTTCAAAGAGCAAAGCATTGGTTGCTCAATCACCGAAGGGGAAATAGAAGTAGAAACTGAGGCCTAAGAAAGATTTTGCAGGTAGTGAGCATTCCTCCAAACCGCCTCCTAAGTCTGATTCTAAACCACCATCTAATCCTAAACATGGGAAATCTTCGAAGTCTAGTGAGTCTTCCTCCAAGACTAAGGAGAAATCAGGAGACACTTGTAGTTTCTATGGCAAGCAAGGTCATCTAGTTTCCAGGTGTTGGAAATGATTAGAGGCTTTAGAGGAGGCCATGCAGCAGCAACACATCTCCTCACCACCGTCTTCTTCTTCTTCCACCACAGGGAAGGGTCATGCTCTCACTGCATGCGCATCGACCAATGGGTCCACTTGGATTTTAGACTCTGGTGCTTCTCACCATATGACTCACACTCAGCAATTGGTCACTTCTCTTGCCTCTTGTGGTACTTCACAGATTGCAGTGGGTGACTCTTCACAGCTTTCCGTCTTGGGTTCAGGTTCTGTCTCTGTGGATGGAGGCACTCTACAGGATGTTTTGGTTGTTCCTAACATTTCGATGAACCTCTTGTCCATTTATCAGATTTGCCACACTGGCTCTGGTAAGACAGTTGAGTTCTCACCACATGATGTGGTTATTCGGGATCTTCATGATTCTGATTTGGTTGTGGCTACTGGTAGTGTTGATACTGCATCTCGTCTTTACAGATTTGATGGATTCGCGCTTTCTGAAGGTACAGGTTCATCTCTTATAGCACATGCAAATTCAGTGAGTCAGCTTTGGCATGAGCGTTTGGGCCATGTCAATTATAGATATCTTCAGCAGATAAGTACACAGTCACTTGTTCTTGGTCTTCCATACATTTCCTACACGGACAGTGTTTGTCATGTTTGTGTGCTTGGCAAGCATCACAGGGATCCCTTTCCGAAGGGAAGTACCACTCGTGCTTTGGCACCCTTGGAGTTGATTCATAGTGACCTCATGTCATTTCCCACTCCTTCTTTTTCAGGGGCCAAGTATGTACTCACATTCATTGATGACTTCTCCAGATGCACATGGTTGTACTTTCTTAAGTACAAGTCTGATGTCTTTGATTCCTTTCGTGTCTTCAAGATATTTGTAGAGAAGTAGTCTGGTCTCTCTATCCGGTGGATACATCCAGATAATGGGGGGGAGTATGTGAATCAGGATTTCAAAGATTTTTGCACTGAGCATGGTTTACAACATCAGTTTTCTGTTCCCTACACCCCTCAGCAGAATGGTATCGCTGAGCGCAAGAACAAAACTTTACGGGAGATGGCTAATTGTATGATTCAGTCCAGGTCCATGGATTCGTCTTTTTGGGCTGAGGCAGTCAATTGTGCCAACTATATTCAGAATCAGATGCCTCACAAAGTGATTCGACATATGACTCCTGAGGAGGCTTGGTCTCATGACAAGCCTGATATTTCATCATTTCGAGTATTTGGTAGTGAGGCATGGGCTTTTATTTATGATGCTCAGAGGAGAGCTATGGAGCAGAAGAGTCGACCCCTCATATTTGTTGGCTACTGTGAGGATGTTAAGGCATACAGGTTATTTGATCCTGATTCCAGAGAGGTCTTGTTTTGATGGGATGTTCATTTTAATGAGCGCCTTCCTCCAGTTGATACCCTGTCTCCAGTGTCCACTTCACTACCTACTCCACCCTCTATAGCTCTTCAGGATTATTTTGAGGATTCTGATGAGGATATTGATGATCCCCCATCTCCACCTCCACTTGCTCCACCTCAAAGGCCCAAATGGGCTCGCTTTACTATTGAGGTAGTAGGATCTATGGCTGGTGATCCTTCAAACACTCGTCGCACTTGTTCTCATACTACGAGTTCTAGTCTTTTGACTCATGCTCTTTCAGAGGATCCTTAGAGATTTTCAGAGGCAACAGGTCACCCTGAGTGGGATAGTGCCATGGAGGAAGAGTATTCTTTTTTAATGAGGAATAATACATGCTATCTCTATCCTCTTCCTAAGGGCAGAAAGATGGTTTGGTGCCGATGGTTGTATCACACCAAGTATGCTGCTGATGGTTCTATTGATAAGTACAAAGCACGTCTTATTGCGAAGGGTTTCTCACAGGTTGAGGGTATTGATTACTCCAAGACATTTGCCCCTGTAGCCAAGATGAATTCTATTCACTTTGTATTATCACTTGCAGCTTCTAGAGGATGACTCATTTTTCAGATGGATGTGAAGTGTGCCTTCTTACATGGTGACCTACAGGAGGAGATCTATATGGAGCAGCCTCACGGATTTTTTCATGATTCTTCTTTGGTTTGTAGACTTCAGCGTTCATTATATGGTTTCAAACAAGCCCCTTGGGCTTGGTATGAGAAGATGGACTCTTTTTTGCTCTCCACTGGTTTCACTCATTGTCATTCTGATCACACGGTCTATATTCAGCATCTTGAGGGTGAGATCCTGATTCTTGTTCTATATTTTGATGATCTTCTCATCACAGGTAGCTCATCCTCTATGATTTAGAATTCTCAGCTAGCCTTGATGGAGCAGTTTGAGATGACAGATCTTGGCCTTCTGCACTATTTCCTTGGTCTTCAGGTGATTCAGTCTTAAGAGGGGATCTCCATTTACCAATAGAAGTATTCTTTTGATATGCTTCAGTGCTTTGGCACGCTTGATTGCAAGCTTGCCCCCACACCTTTTCAGTCAGGGGTTGTTTTGACTACTACTTGCCCCACCCCTTCAGTAGATGCTATACTTTACAGGCAATTGGTTGGCAGTTTGTTGTACCTAACTCACAGTTGTCCTGATCTTTCCTTTGCGGTTGGTCTTGTCTCTCGATTCTCACATGATCCTCATGAGAGTCATTGGCAAGATGCCAAGTGTATTTTGAGGTACATTCAGGGCACCACTTCATATGGCATTCACTACACATTAGGGGATCCTCACATTGTTGGCTACACTGACTCAGATTGGGCTAGTGATGTCAATGATCGGAAGTCTACTTCTGGCTTTGTTTTTTGTCTTGGCTCTGGTCCTATCACATGGTCGTGCAAGAAGCAGATTGCTCATGCATTATCATCTACAGAGGCTGAGTACCGAGCTGCAGTGCTCGCTAGTCAGGAGATTTTATGGCTTCGTCAGTTGATGACTGAGTTTGGTTTTCCTCCTGATAGTCCCACTATTCTTTGGTGTGACAATTAGAGTGTTATACACATTTTGCGTAACCCGGTGGAGCATCAGCGGACAAAGCACATTGAGCTTCATATGCATTTCATCAGACAGTTGATTCAGGATGGTTCTCTCATCTTGGAGTATGTTCCCACTGCCGAGCAGGTTGCAGACATCTTCATGAAACCTTTTGCATCTCCGCGCTATCTTCAGTTGCGCTCTATGCTTGGGGTGAAGGAAGTTGTCCTTGGGGGGTCTTTATGAGGCCTTCCTTCCTTCATGTTTCTTTCAGCATGTTGTTCTATCTCTTTTTGGAGAGGAGTTTTTCCCACTGGGTTTTCTCCTTTTCTCCGTTTCATAGAGATTTCATTGTACTTGGGTACCTGATCTGGCCTTGTTGCCGGGACCCATTGCTTTTGCTTTCAGTAGCTTCTTCTAGGTTTTAGCTTCTCCCTATGTCTATCTTAAGGGGGGGTGTTAGAGTAATTGGACATTTACTTTATTAATTAACAATATTTGTTTAATTATGTAAAGTTTCCTTTTAACTCTTTTTCACTTAAGCTAACATTAGGTGCATAATAATTAATTACTTTATTAATTATTATTGTGCAAGCCTAGGGTTTTCCTTTTTAGGGTTTTCATCTATATGTAGTTGAAAACAATCTTTTGTATCATAATTCATTTTACATTTTCAGGTGAATACATTGCTCCACATTCTTGATCATTTCTTTTGTTGCTTCTCTTTGTTTCTCCTTGTAACAGGCTATTTGCTTGCAAAGATCTTTTGGACTTTTGTAGTGTTGTATCTTCTCAACTCCAACACTCTTGTGATCTAGCATTAGAAGAATCATCTATTGTTGTACCTGAGGATGCTTGTGATTCCATAATTTGGGTTCCTTGTGATTTAGTGCAACAGGACATACATTGTCTTCCAGAAATGGTTACTTTGGATGGCTTCTTGATAGGTATTTTAGACTTGTTTGTGGAGTCTCATCTTGCAGATTTGGGGGACATCATTGATAGCATTCATCTTCTCTTTGATGAAGATGATCCTTCTTCATTTGTTGTGAGGGGACACTCTGACCCTCTTGTTCATTCTCTACATGATCATTCTTTGCAATTTGGTGTGAGTGTGGATACTTTTGGACAACATTTGGAGGAGGCTTCTTTGTCTTTAGAGGGGATATATTTCTCTTTGGATCATGTTCTATAGTCCTCTCTACTAGATGTTGGATTTTCATCTTCAGCAGTGTGGCCTAGAATGCCTGTTTGGAGTGTGTCAGCTTTCAACGTGGACATGGAGACACTTGGGCATCATTCAGAGACATCATACATCCTGCATACATTCTTGGTTTTGTTTCTTCCTAAGGGGAGGAATGTTGTTCAGCGAGATTGGATCATCTTAAGCATTCAATGTCGAGCTTCTACCATCATTGCAGGAGACTGAACATTGAGGGGGGGCTGCCTTGTCTCTCTTCTACTTCTCTCTTATGGGGGGGGTCTTTTTCCTCACATGGGGTTTTTACCTTCTCATGCATCATTGAGAGCATTTCTATTTTGTATTTCATCTCTTTTGGGGAAGATTTTTGTCCCACTGGGTTTAATCCTTTTCTCCATTTGTGAGAGATTGCATTGCATTTGTACATGGGTACCTAACATGGCCTAGTTGCTGGGACCCATCTTGCATTGTTTTCTTTTGTGTGCATTCTCCCTAAGTTTCACTTGAGGGGGGGTGTTGGTGTAATTAAATGTGTTGTACCTTGTCCTAGGTCATAATTACACCTTAGTTAAAATTACTTAGGGACCACATAGGAGTTTTTGGAGATTTTCCACCTTTGGTGGAATTATCTTCTTATTACTTTATCACCTCCACCTTTCATGGACATGTCATGTGATTACCTTCCACCTTTTGTGGGTGATCCACTATTTGTGGTGGTTATCACATTATCACCTTTCAACTTTAGGTGGAGTGATAGCTTCTCATTGTTGTTCCATGTCATAAGATTATGGAACTTGTCATAATCTTATGCACTCCTATGTTCTCACCTTGGCTATATAACCAAGGGGTCTCTCATTGTAAAGCAATTCCATTATCATATTGACATTGGATACAGTTTATTCCTGTCACATTATTTTCTCTCTTCTAGTGCTTTTCATTTGGTCCATAGATCTTGGCATCCATAGCCAATTCTAACACTTATGAATGATCGACACCAACACCTTGTTCATGGACTTCGCTTGGCCGTTGGCTCATGGGTATTATAGGCTTGACAAGTTATGGAAGATTTAAAAATCCGTTGTCATCAACTGACTGATGTGGTTGACGAAGTGTCGCCCACGGTCACTGTTAATTTGTATCAAAATCCTGTACTATGTTACTATTTGTTCATAAATGAATCTATCCATACTTTATGTTGTGTTGTCTAGCAATGCTCGAGCCTCTGGCCACTTTGTCAAATATTTGGTAGTGACCACTATATATCAACACCAATATAATTGGCCTACTTTTAGTTTTCCAATAAAGTCTAGTCCCCAATGTTTGAACAAATCCTAGGGTTATGATAAGTATAAAGTCATGAAGTATCACTTCAATGGTTTCCCTACCCTCTAGCAAGTGTCACAACCTAAGACCCACTCTTGGGAGTTTGTTTGCATTGTTGGTCACCATAAGTCCGCCAAAAGGATTTTTCTTGCCATGGCATCTAGACCCATGTGACCACCGACTAGCCCCTCATGTGCTTCTTTAATTACACTTGGTATCTCTTCCTTTATTACATATCTCTTGAGAATCTAGTCTAACCCCATCTTATACAACAACCCATTAATCAGCTAGAATGTTTTCCTCTTCAGTATGAGTTTCCTTTGTTTTGTTGGAGGAATCACCTTGGGGAATGTTGATTTCAATAGGTACTCTCCAATCTTATCATGCCACGAAGGGAGTATTGTAATATGAAATAGGTGTACATCTAGGAAATCTTCGTTCACCCCACCTTCAACAAGTTTGTCTGACTGAATCCTTAACAACTATTCGGTGATCACATGGCTCTTCCCTATACATACGACAATTGTGAATGTGAATTTTTGGAGGAGAAGCAACCACCTACTCACTCTCCCTTGTATTGTTGGCTTGTTCACAAGGTACATTAGAGCTTGGTGGTCCACTCAACCACTCTGGTAATCCCTAACAAAGTGGCCCCATTCATTGCACTTTTGGCATTGGATCATGGGTCTACCTTTGTTGCCATACTCAATTTTGCTTCTTAGCATACTATTATTACTTCTCTAATTATTGTGGTAGCCACCAGGGGATAAATTGCTGTTTTGAGGCTTTGGTAGTGTGGCCAGAGGGGTTGATTGCTCCCCTTGTGCAAAAAAAACTTGCAAACTCCTAGTTTTTAGGTTGTATGGACACTCCTTAATGGAGTGTCCCATAACTTGGTAGATGCCATAGAAAATTTTCTTTGGGAAATTCACCTTTGTGTGACCTTTTATTTTACACTTAGTACACCACAATTCATTTTCCTCCTTCGATGCTTCTTTGTCGTCTTTCAGTTCTTTCATCATTCTTAGCATATCTCAATGAAGAGCTTGCACGGTTTTTGACTTGTCTTTGCTATCCCCTGTACTTTCCTTGTCATATTTATTTTTCCCTCATGAGGATGTCTTTTTTTCACTCTCGATATCCATTGCACTGTTATATTCTTCAACATACAAGGATGGAGGTACAAATTTTATTTTATTTTAGAGGAAGGGAATTATTCTTTTAATGAACCACCTAATTTTCAGATTGTCTATTGGTTGTGTCTCCAGTAGCCCTTGATTTGTGTTGTATATTTCTCCTATAATTTCATTATCATCTCTCAATATTTTAAAATCATGCTCGAACTACGTCTTCATTGTTTTCCATTATACTTTGTGGGTTCCATCCAGTTCGTTAAACCAATCGATTGCTATGCCCCTCAATGTCACTGGAAATGCCTTCAACAAGTAATCCACATCGTCTTGACCATTGTCTATCCAAATGGTCTCACATTTCTTGTAGTGCCATACTAGATCTTCTGACCCATCCCTTGTGAATTTCAGTAGCTTCTACCTCTTAGCTGGAAGAGTCACCATCCTTCCCTCATGCTCTCCTTGTGTATTAGACCTTATTGGACTGGTTCTCTTGCAATGTTTCTTTGTGTCAATTGCACTCTCGGCCACATACGATTCATCAATTTTCTTGACAACTTGAGTCTCTTGGGGTTTGTTTTGGTACTCCCTCTACCCTAGGGTCCTAAGTTCAGATCTTCTAGTCCTCATCCCTTCATCATTGTTCGATATGGAAAACTCCCAAATGTGTTGGATGCTATTGTCGAGCTCTTCACTTAATTCATTTTCATTGTCATAAATTTTGTATCTTTCTTTGTATGGTGTACTAAAGGGTCCTTCATCCCTTTCCTCAATCAAGATTTGATGTTCTCTTATGATAGATCGGTCTATTCCATCCAAGTTATGGTTGATCTTATAATGGGTTTACTTATTTTAGTTATATCTTCATGGATTTCTTTATCAATTTTCTTTAGCCTTCGTCATCTATTTTATTTCTCCTGTACCTTGAGTGATTGTCGAACCTTCTCTTCTTGAGTTTCTTTCTCGATTGGTACATGACTCTTATCTTTATTAGGCTATATGGGCATTAAAGGTTGGTTGTGTGATCATTGGTTCTTGGGAGTACGTCTTCAGCTGATATCTTGTTCTTCCTCTTCCTACTTGATTCTCTCCTCATACCATTGCATAATCTATTGCCTTTGGAATTCTTGGTCGCTCTCCACCTGAAGATCTTGCAAGCTGATGAAGTGGCAGGCAAACATCCTTGGAAAATGTTTGAGGAGACGGTCGACTTCGTCGTTCACTTGAACTTTGTCCCAAATGACTATCTGAGGGATCTCTCACATGAGAGCTTCCCTCCATACATGATCCCTTAATGATATGTCCCTTAGGTTCACCAAATCCTATATCAAATCATCTTCCTATTCTTTGTTTGTTTGCATGGGCTCTTTTGTCGGTCCACCCATTATGAAACCATTTTAATGTTGGGTGACTTCTTTGAGTATGCTTAGGCAATGATGCCAAATTTTTACTCATGGGATGAATTCCTTGACATATGCAAGGAGTAAATGAGAATAATTACATAACATAATACCATACTAGAATATAATGCATAAAATCATGACACTTAATCTTTATTTATCAAACATATGCCAATACAAAACATAACATGAACAACCATAGAAACAATAACCATCAATTATATGACTCTGAATACATATAATGTTTTAACAATGGTTGAAGGACCAATCATCGCATCTCCTCATTACAGTAATTATTCCATCCAGAACTAATTCTTGACCCACTCATTAGTCTTATTTATTATGAAAAATTGACTTACATTTCGGTCGGCTACACTTGGAACCTAGGAATCGCACTATGTTGTAATTCAACTACCGTTTGGAATGAGAGAGCTAGTGTTAACCTTCTAGATTTTACTCCTGTGGCACAACAGTTTGATTCTCTTGAGGGGCATTCTTTTGAGGATTTGATGGTGTCTATGTAGTATTTAGTGAGCACTTACTATTTTTAGTAGTTTCTATTTATAGTAAGTCAATTTTGGGAAACTGGTCTCAAACTCTTAGTGTCCCCAGTAGTGCTATTTTCTATGGTGGCTTTGGAGAGCCTAAGTTTGAATTATTTAATATTTTCTTTATATGAGTCGCTTACATTATTAAAATAAAATAACTTTATAACTGAAGTGAGGGGGTAGGTGGTCATCAAAAAGTACCTTGGTGCCTAATGAGACAACTTAATGTTGTTTTAGAAGGATGAATAAGGTAAAATAGTTTGCTTTCGAGAAGGATGCCCCTATGAGGAATTTTTGAATATGTTCTAACATATAAAGAAAAAAATATTAAAAGGTTTTTGGAGTTAAAAGGATTCAAATCTTGTTGCCCTAATTTCTCATTGAGATCCTATATTATCTCATTTGGAGCCTCATTTGGCTATGTTGAAAGTGGATGCATAATAGTATGTTGTTGGTTTTACACTAGGGGTTTGTAGTTCATTGTTGAGGACAAAAATCCTCTACAATCAAGAGCTGGTTTTGGTAGTGAAAAACCTAGCCTATTTGGTTGGGGTGTGGTTCCTTTTAGGGATCAATTCAGAGCTTCAAGGTTTCAGTTTTAGTAAAAAAATCATGAATATATTCGAGTATTTTTTAGGGGTTGTTCAATTTTTTTGGTGTGTGAAGGTTTGGTATCATTTTGGGTTATTTGGAAATGGATTTTGGAGTGATTTTTAGTGCTTTCTAAGCATTTTAGTAACATGGTTTGAACTAGTTTTTTGAGCATAATTCCTAATTGATTAGTTTTTTCATTGTGGATGTTGGTTCAAGAGAAGCACCACATAAAAGCACCTAAGATGATATATTCACTTGAATTTATTGATGAAAATGTGAATTTATAGAGCATATCGATTTTCTTAGGTTGTTTCCCTAGTTGAGGTGTTTTTTCAAGAATTCTAATCAATTGTGTTAGTGTCATTTTTGTGCCATCGTTGTGTTCTAAAAATGAGCTCTTAGGCATGGAGTTTGCATAGGGGTTGTTGGTCAAATTCTTAGTGAATATTATTACAATATTTAAGTCCTTTATTGATTGTATGAGCATCCATTCCAAGTTTGATAAAAACCTTTTTGAGTCTGATTCTACCTTGTAATGAGAAGTTTGATATATTTTGTAAAACTCAAAAAAATTCTATCATGTAATTTGAGTATCATAATCTGAAAGTTTCATTTGCAAACAATGTTATTTCATGTTATTTATGATGCTCCTTGTTATTATCATATCATGTATGCAAAAAAATGATTGGCACTTGAAAACAATAATCAAGCATCCTCAAACAAACACAATCAACAAATTTGAACAGAAAAAAAATTTAGGGGAAGTCATTACAAATAGCATGCCTAGTAGCTATAATAATATTGTGTTCACTTTGAACAAAATATATTTCACCCCAAAAACAATAATATTTACCTTGATTGGTGGAGCTAAGAAAAATGATTCAAGTGTAGAGGAAATTTCAATGTTTGTCATAAACAAGTTTAACCATTCCTCCAAATTCAATTCTTCTACTTCAAAGGGAAATCAATTCTCTAAGGATATAATTGTGTTACAATTGCAAGAAAAAGGAGCATATTATTATGAATTATATTCAATGTGCCAAGTATCTCCTCAATGACAAGCTAAATACATATAAGTCATTGGTGGTGGATGTAATATAAAACTCCTTATTTTTTTAAATTTATTTATTGATGTTTATTGTGCATATTTTGCACACACGCCCCACCGTTGGCAAGGACCCTCTTTTTTCACTCTCCACGGGTTTTTTTGCTCCCATCTTGTTTTGCGCGCCCCTCATTTTTCTGTCCTATTTGGTAAATGTGCCCTTCAAAATCTCATTTTTGGCTGACCATATTTTGCCCCTAAAATAAAAAATTGCTAAGTCTTGGGTTTTTCGGGCTTCTCCCCCCCCGCCCCCCGCTCGCTCGATTCACTTTTTCCTTCATTCTTTGACTTTGAGGATATATTTCCTATGGATTTTGGATGTTTTTGTGGTTCCTAAATGAACTAACAAGGTTTCATTAAGTTTCAGGAAGTTTTGAAAATTCCAAAATTGTATTTCTGTAACAGTATTCCTGCAACAGTATTCCTACAGCGGCATTACGGGCTCATGTTTTTGGAACGTACTAGCACACCTCGAAATCAGAAATGGACTTTGACCCAGATGCTAAAATGGGGTCTTATCCTCCCTTGACCTTTCAAATTCCAAATTTGCAGCAGGGAAATACCATCTCGAGTTTCATGCTCTGTCGGCCGTTTCAAAACAGCATTCCTACAGCAGCATTCTGGGCTCATGTTTTCGGAACGTACAAGCGCACCTCCAAATCAAAAATAGACTTCGACCTAGATGCTAAAATGGGGTCTTATCCTCCCTTGACCTTTCAAATTCCAAAATTGTATGTGGGAAGTACAATCCAGAGTTCCATGCTCCGTCAGCCGTTTCAAAACAGCATTTTCAGAACAACATTTCAGGCTCACATTTCTAAAATGTACAAGCGCACCTCCAAATCAAAAACGGACTTCGACCCAGATGCTAAAATAGGGTCTTATCCTCCCTTAACCTTTCAAATTTCAAATTTTCATCCGGGAAGTACCGTCCGAAGTTTCGTGCTCTGTCGGTCGTTTTCAAATAGCAGTTCCAGAATAGCATTTCGACCTCTCATTTCTGGTTTCAAGAAGCCTACCATGGGTCCATAGATAGAACCATTTGATCCAATGAGGAATGCTGAAATTCAATTGGGAAGAAGGAAAATTTCAAGCAGGTTCAGCTACAGTAAAAGGGAAATCAGCTAGAAGGCAAAATTGCTATATTGACTGACCACTACAAGACAGAATAGGGGAAAGACAAAGATGTATTTTAAATTGTTTAATATTGTGGGGTAGGTGAAGCCTAATGTAAATTGAATCTATGCCACACAATGTAACTCAATCCTAGCCATTCATTTGGGCTTTGAAAACTATAAATAGGGGTCTTCCCCTCATTTGTAAGTGTTGGAGAGCTGTTGTAAAAACATTCTACAGCAATAAAAAGTAGCATTGCATGATCTATGGGTGTTACCTTTTGAGTTTGCTTATTATGTGTGCATGGTTCTACCTTCCAAGTTAGTTTTAGTTGTAGTTTCTTGAATGGAAGTGGTAATGGTGATTGCTATTACAGTATTTGATGAGCTTTCAGCCCATACTTTTGGCACTTGTTGATGACAAGCTGTTGTGTAAAGTTAGCCTGGGCTATTTTTATTTGATTGCTGCAACTTAGTTCATTTGTATGTTCATGATGTGTGTATGCAAACTGAAAATCTATAGTCCTTAGAAGATTGCACTGGTTTTGTGTAACTGTAGGATTTTCTTGGCCAAGCAAAACCCAGTTTAAGAAGTTTGTCTACTGTAGCAACTTCCATGATCACTGTTCATTCGTAGTTTCAGATCCAAGAACCTTTTCTCTTCCCTGCCCTTTTTCCTTTCTTTTAATAAGTAACCTTAGGAAAGGTTCATTGCACATTTTAAAGCCAAATCTGATGTTGAAATGGAGTTCCAGACTACTGTTTGAACCTGCAGCAAACACTCAACAACTGTTCATCCGTAAGTCCACCTTGTGATTCCAGCAAATCACATAAACAACTGAAATATTCCAAGCACTGTCAAGACCTTACATCTGAGAGACCTTGGGATAGTGTTCTACAATTTGATTGTGAAAGATTGTCTTTCAAGAGAGGTGATGCACCTATGCATTACCTGTGTTGAGAAGTGCATGAAAACACCATCAACAGAATTGATGCTAGAGGGAGGGCCACATGACATGTTGAGGCTACAAAGCTGAATTTTGGATGTTGATAAGAGCACTTTCAAAGAAGAAATATGAGATAGAGAGATCTCTTTTAATGCTGAAACATAAAATCAAAAAAAAATTGAAGGTAAAAGAAGCTGAGTTGAAATAGAGCAGCATGTGCAAATCAACATAGCTCAGCTACATGCAAATTTAAATAGGAGATTGAAGAGACCATTGCAGCAATTTGCATTGACAAATAAGTGTAGGATCCATTGCACTTGCAGACACAATGAATTGGAGTGTCTAACCTTCTTGAGCAGAATTGAAAGGGTCTTGCAAGGAGAGATTCCCATTTTAGAAATATATCAGCCTTTAGCTCTTGTAGATCCAGAGGAAGAATTGACAACCATGGTAGCCAAGGCATTTGAAGAGCTGATCCAATAGTGTTTGGGCAACAAAGACAGACCAAGATTGGAGGAAGCACTAATGTTAAGTTGGTTCAAATTTCACAATGCACCACATTCAAAATTTACTTGTCTGTCATGTGCAAGCATCATCACCCAGGTCAAAGGCAATTTGAACAAGTTGGAGCAGCCAACTATCAAGGAGAATGAGTCATCCCACATGGTAGAAAATCTATCAGCATCTGGAGGATAGCACCTTCAAGATAAACCAGGAAATCTACCACAAACTAGTGCTAAGACAACAAACACTGAAGCTGAAAATCAAGGAGAAGCTGATTTTCTGGGGACAGCAAAAATATTTGGTGAAGGCTCACTGAGAATGGAGTTGGAAAGCCTCTCCTTTTCCAGTAAGGGGCAGTCCTCCACTCAAGAAGAGGAGCCACTAGCAGTTGAGGATGAGTCAATCAATTTTGCAGCAGTGTATGCTGGGGCAGCCAATGAAGATGCTGAATATCAGCAAGAGGAAGACGTTGACAGCCTCAGGACAGTAGAAAGATATGACCAGCTCATCTCCAGATTAGCAAAGGATTGGCCAAAGCTAAAATACCAAGTGGATTTGGAGGTATTACTACTACCAAATTGGTGCAGGCTCCATGATTCATCCCACTCTGAGTTCATGTGCAGACTGTGCCAAGAAGCCATGAAGCAAGTCAAAGAACAATCGAGGCAACCGAGTACACCACATCCTCTACTTGCTACCCAAGTGGAACGTGTAGATCAAGAGCCTGAGCCAAGTAATGACTCAGCTGAAGGTAGTCTGCAAGAGGATGTTGGAACAAAAATAGGAGGAAAGCAATGTAGTCTTGAGCTTCCAAGCGATGAAGTAGATCAAACAGGAATGTGGTCCACCAGTCATCAAGAATTTCTTCCTCTTGAAGAAGATTTGTGCACCATGGATGATGGGCTTCATGGTGAGTCCTTGGAGAGAGATTGCATGGTGGATTTTGGTCCCCTTGATGAGGGGCCATCAATTGATGACTTCTTTCCATTGGGAGTTATATTGTGGAGGTATACTCATGCCGAGGAAGAGCACATCCTAGAAGATGGTAGCGATGAAGACATGCTCCTTGAGCCTCTAAATGGTGATGCACTAGAGTTTCCCGATTGGGAGAGGGGTTCCTTCTCCATTTATAGCGATAGTGAACAAGGGGAAATGAGTCAACGTCATGATGAGATGCATGAACAAGAAAAATAAGAAGACAAAGGCGGGGGTGTTGAGATAGCTGCCAACAAAGATGAAGCACCCAGTCGACTACAAGATGCAACTTGGAGTCCTTCTACCATGATTGTTGTTGATCCTCCTTCATATAAAGATGGTTGCAATTGGACAGATTTGCACATATCATCATCCCATGACACTGAGCATCATGAAGATAAGTTTGACACTTGAGATAGAAAGTGGGACATCATGCTTCTTTTTGAGGACAATAATCAAGTGGACACTTGGTTTGTAGAGGATCAATGAGATGAAGTCTATCTTCTCGAAGAATAGCCAAGGGGGATTGCTGATCCTACACAAGACATGGAGGAAGTGTTTTCTGCCCCGTTCTCCCTACCTTATGCAGACTTGATGCCTAAAGTGTTGCTTCTTCCACCGTACCCACCCGAGGTTGCTGATGCAAAGACTGACGATGTGGTGCTCGCTCTCGATTGTCAAATGCTGCCACCTCCATGTAACAAAATCCAGGTTTTATCCTTCCTTCCTCTTGTTAATTTTCATAGTTGCACTTATCATTTTGATTATGGGAATGAGGAAAAACGAATGTGTTTATGGATTAATCATGGTTTTAATGAGCCTCCTCAATTGTTGATTCTTCATGATGTTGGGCTAGAATTTGAATGCTGCAATATTGAATTTATTTTCTCTAAACATAAGGATAAATTTGCATGGTTGAGAACTATAATGACTGCCTGTTTGCTTGTGCATGTGCTGCAAAATCCAATGGGCATGAGTATCGGCTCAACTTACCCAAACATAGTTCTTTGTAAATATCTTTGTACATAGCTCATTTTGAGTAGTGTAGGTTTCCTATAAATACTCCGCATTCCTGCTTTCCTTAGGTTAGTTTGTTTGTTGTAGGTTGCTTGCTTTGGGGTGTTTTCTTTCATTGTCTCATTTTAGTGTTTGTTTTTCATTTGCTTTTGTTTGCTCTCGCTTTGCTACTACTTTGCTTTGGGTCCATTTGCTTTTGGCTGGGTGCATCTATGTGCACAACAACCATTCTTATTTCCTGGGGTTGTTCTATGTATTTCTTTTTCAAAATCTAATCAAGTTTTCGGAGTGGATGGTGAGGATCTTCTGTTAGTATCAAGTGATCCAGATTTTTGATTCAAAGTGGATAAGTCATTAGTCGGTCTGATTCTGAAGTATTCTAGAATCTTATATCTCTCACAAATTTTAAGGATCTGACGGTCACTGTAGACCCTTTGTGAAGTCTAGTTAAGTGAAAAATCTAAAATTCTGCTCCAGCGCCACTATGATTCTCAGCCCTGAGCGCGAGCTTCATTGCTTGCGGGTTGAAATAAAAGAATTGAAAAGGGAAAATAAAAAAAAATAAAAAAGAAATCAAAATATTGAAATCAAAAGAAGAGAAATTCAACTTTTTAGGGGTATACGAATAACTCTACCAGGGCTATGGACGCTCGACTAGTAGTAGAGCAATGTTCGGGAGAATCATAGCGATAACCTCGTCGGGGCTATGGACGCCTGACTGGCAGCGAGAAAATGTTTGGATGCTTTTGGAGTTAGAATAAACTATGTAGCTTAACTTTATGGAGCTTGGATTCTTGCAGCAACTGAAGGATGGGAATTAATGCAATTGCACACACTTGGATTTTCAGCATACTGAAGGTTTGGTTAACTAGTGGTTTTGATCCTTTGGTTGAGTGTCTGGCTTGTTTTCCCTAGCATGAAGGTCGGAACTAGAGATTCTGGGTTTGTGATTCCATTTTGTCATTGAAATGCTCTAGAGCATTTCCCCTAGCTATTCTCCATTTGTTGTGCATATTTTGCACACACGCCCCACAGTTGGCAGGGACCCTCTTTTTTCGCTCTCCATGGTTATTTTTGCTCCCATCTCATTTTGCGTGCCCCTCATTTTGTTGTCCTAGTTAGCCAATGTGCCCTTCAAAGTCTCATTTTTGGCTGATCATATTTTTCCCCTAAAATAAAAAATTGTTAAGTCTTGGGTTTTTTGGGCTTCGCTCGCCGCCCCCCCCTCCCCTCTCACTTGCTCAATTCACTTTTTCCTTCATTCTTTGACTTTGGGGATAGATTTCCTATGGATTTTGGATGTTTTTGTGGTGCCTAAGTGAATTGAAAAGGTGTCATTAAGTTTTAGGAAGTTTTGAAAATTCCAAAATTGTATTTTTGCAGCAACATTCTTGCAATAGCATTCCTACAGCGGCATTCTGGGCTCATGTTTTCGGAACGTACCAGTGCACCTCCAAATCAGAAACAAACTTCGAACCAGATGCTAAAATGGGGTCTTATCCTCCCCTAACCTTTCAAATTCCAAATTTTCACCTAGGAAGTACCATCCAGAGTTTCGTGCTCTGTCGGCCGTTTCGAAACAACATTTCCAAAACAACATTCCAGGCTCATGTTTCTGGAACGTACAAGCACACCTCCAAATCAAAAATGAACTTTGACCCAGATGCTAAAATGGGGTCTTATCCTCCCTTGACCTTTCAAATTCCAAATTTGCAACCAGGAAGTACCATTCGAAGTTTCGTGCTCTGTCAGCTGTTTCAAAACAGCATTCCTACAGTGGCATTCCGGGCTCATGTTTTTGGAACGTACAAGCGCACCTCCAAATAAAAAATAGACTTTGACCTAGATTCTAAAATGGGGTCTTATCCTCCCTTGACCTTTCAAATTCCAAAATTGCAGCCGGGAAGTACAATTCGAAGTTCCATGCTCCGTCAGCCGTTTCAAAACAGCGTTTCCAGAACAGCATTCTGGGCTCATGTTTCTGGAACGTACAAGCGCACCTCCAAATCAAAAACGGACTTCAACACAGATGCTAAAATAGGGTCTTACCCTTTTTTAACTTTTCAAATTTCAAATTTGCATCCAGGAAGTACCATTCGGAGTTCTGTGCTCTGTCGATCGTTTTCATACAGCAGTTCCAGAACAACATTTCGACCTCTCATTTCTGGTTTCAAGAAGCCTACCATGGGTCCATCGACATAACCATTTGATCCAATGAGGAATGCTGAAATTCCATTGGGAAGAAGATAGCTTTCAAGTAGGTTCAGCTACAGTAAAAGGGAAATTAGCTAGAAGGTAAAATTGCTACAGTGACTGGCCACTACAAGATAGAATAAGGGAAAGACAAAGATGTATTTTAAATTGTTGAATATTGTGGGGTAGGTGAAGTCCTAATGTAAATTGAATCTGGGCCACACAATATAACTCAATCCTAGCCATTCATTTGGGATTTGAAAACTATAAATAGGGGTCTTCCCCTCATTTGTAAATGTTGGAGAGCTATTGTAAAAACATTCTGCAACAATAGAAAGTAGCATTGCATGATCTATGGGTGTTACCTTTTGAGTTTGCTCATTATGTGTGCATGGTTCTACCTTCCAAGTTAGTTTTAGTTGTAGTTTCTTGAATGGAAGTGGTAATGGTGATTGCTGTTACAGTATTTGATGAGCTTCCAACCCATACTTCTGGCACTTGTTGATGACAAGCTGTTGTGCAAAGTTAGCCTGGGCTTTTTTTTATTTGATTGCTGCAACTTAGTTCATTTGCATGTTCATGATGTGTGTATGCAAACTGAAAATCTGTAGTCCTTACAAGATTGCACTGGTTTTGTGTAACTGTAGGATTCTCTTGGCCAAGCAAAACCCAGTTTAGGGAGTTTGTCTACTGTAGTAGCCTCCATGATCACTGTTCATTCGTAGTTTCAGATCCAGGAACCTTTTCTCTTCCCTGCCCTTTTTTCCTTTCTTTTAATAAGTAACCTTAGGAAAAGTTCATTGCACATTGTAAAGCCAAATCTAATGTTGAAATGGAGTTCCAGACTGCTGAATGAACCTGCAGCAAACACTCAGCAACTTTCCCATCTTAAGACCTCCATTTGCAGATCCAGCTTCCCCACTTTGTAACTCATCTGTAAGTCCACCTTGTGATTCTAGCAAATCACATAAACAACTGAAATATTCCAAGCACTGTTAAGACCTGACATCCGAGAGACCTTGGGATAGTGTTCTGCAATTTGATTGTGAAAGATTGTCTTTCAAGAGAGGTGATGCACCTATGCATTACCTGTGTTGACAAGTGCATGAAAACACCATCAACAATGTTCCAATTTGTTTCATTGTTATGTTGTTACTAATTGTTTGATGGTATTTTCTTGTTTTATTTGCACATGAAATTCATTGTTTTTGCATACATGAAATAATAATTACAATTAGAACAAAAAATAACATAAAATAGCAATACTTGCAAATGACAACTTCATATTTATTTCTCCTAAATAACGATAGTAATTATTAGTTTCTCTTCCACCAATTATCAACTCAAAAATTATATAGTTTAGACCTGATTTGTAGATTATAACAACAATGAAGAATTCGTCTGTCCATCGATTCACACCAAGGGATATGACCATCGAACCCAAAGCAAAAACTCAGCTTTATCCACTTATATCAATCTCATCGTTGGCAAAAAACCCATCATTTCTTAGCAGATTGAACTATAAAATAACCCCCCAAAAAGGTGGCTAGCTAAAACTAGGCAACCTCCCTTATAAAATAAATTCTCAGCCAATAAATATATGTGAGTATATGACCAAGGGTGCCTAGAAGAGGTGCATCAAATGGAGCAATATCCATGAAGAGATCTCAAGCCATTAGAGAGTTATGAGAAATTTGCCATATTCAGACCTAGATAAAAACATGCCCAAAAAATACTAAAACCACCTCCAAACACACTAGAAATCACACTAAAATGCAACTATGTTATCACAAACCAAAACCCAACTGTCCACAATTCAAAAATACTTGAAAAACATCATTTTGAATAACTGAAATTACACATTGAAGCTTAGAATGTGATCCTTGGATGAAACCACACCACCACCAACTAAGGCAAATCTTGCACTATCAAAACCAACTCTTAATGCCAAGGGGTTTCATCCTCAACACCTATTACAAACCTTCTAATTAAATCCAATAATATCTCCTCATGCAACCAAAATCAACATAACCAAATAAAGCTTCCAAATGAGCTTATAATACCTCAATAAGAAATTAGGGTGAAAATTAGGTTTGAATTAAATTCCCTACAAAATGTTGCATCCCTTTTTCTATGACTTTATTTTAAATTTTATTTTTAAACTTCATTTTAATCCTCCTAGGCGTTCTACTCATAAAGAAACTATTTTCAGTTTTGTAGCCTTCTAAAATGACTTAAAGTTATCACTTAGGCACCAGGGTACTTTTTTAATGTCCCCTCTAACCCTCAACTTGAAATTATAAAGTAACTTTATTTTAATTCATTTTCGAAGAGGAAAGAAAATATTTAAATATTCCAACCTTATCAACCAAGAGCCTCAACTAAAATAATGTTGTTGAGAGAGTCTGACCTGGTCTAACTTCTAAAAATAGACTTACTATTTGTAGTAAGTACTAAAAGTAGTAAATACACCAAAAATTCAAGATGGAAAGTAAACTGATATGCTAATGGTCTTACTATAGATAGTAACCATTGGATTGGTCCCCTACTAAAAATAGAAAGTACTCTCAAACTTAAAAAAAATAAAATAAGAACTAGAGTTGGTTTCCCTTGCAAGAACTGTTTAGCCTATAGGAACTTAGGAATAGGCTAAAGGTTATACCACTGCTCAAAGGCTAGGAGGGGACATTATAGTCTTCCCTCCCCAAATATTGCTTTCCCTCAAGCAATTGGAATGTTGGATGCTATAAATACTCCTCACTCTCCCAAGTAGCATCCTCAATGTGCCCAAATTGCACCTATCCTGGTCCCTTGAAGAGTAAAAATCATGAAAGCCCATATTGAATATCCTGAGAGGAATGAAGCCAATGCCATGAAATATAATCTGTCGAAACCACTTAGAGAAAGTTGTGTCAACAAACTAGCTACCAATCACAATCCTTGTAATGTCCCCTATCCTAATTTTCCCTAGAATTTGCCTATGGGTCACAATTTCCAAAAACTAGGATTAGGGGTTTCACCTTGTCAAGTGAATAGCTCCTTGATGATGCGATCCAAAATTGAAAACCTGATTGGCGTGACTAGTCTCATGCTTCTGCTGATATCAATTTTCCTTCTTTTCTCTTTTCCCATCTGTATTTACCTTTCTAAGATCTGCATATATCTCTTGGTCTACTTTAACACTCATAAAGTATATATTTTTTATTCCTTTTTCTATTCCATTATTGACTAATTAAGACTCCCCTATTACTCTTCCTTCTTTCTTGTATGCTCTATTATAGACCTTTATTTATGATCTAGTTCCTCTAATTTTATACTCAAAAAATATATATACCTTGCTATTTTCTTGTTGATCAGAAATATTTATATGTCTCCTTCTCAGCATAAAGTAATTATTGTTATTCTTTAATCGTTGCTTCTAACTCCTTGTCCTATCCTCTATCCCATTCAATTTTTTTATTTGGTTCCTTTTATATCTCTTTCCCAATTGTTTCTTTTCCATATTTTTGTCTAAATAATATCCTCATTGATCCCTTATTGCTATATTACATAATCCTTAATTCTGAAAGGGAGTATAGCTCTGAATTTATAGATTAATATGCAAGTTGTATTGATTGATGCCTTTCCCTTTCATCCTAATTCCTTATTCTTATTTTTTCTTCCCTTTCTTCCATCTTTTTATCTTCTATTTGTACCATCCTATTCATTATGAAATAATGCAATGCCTTTTGAGAAACACCTCTTCACAATGGATGCATTAAGAAGGATGTCCTTTTGTTAAAACACTATATAACTTAATTGTTTTCTTTTTTTTACATATAAAAGTTAAATTTGTCTTACTCTCCTTTTGTCTCATATCTATTTTATCTTATTCTTAATTTTTTGTTTCTTAATGAAATCAATGCTACTTATTTCATGGTGTTTTATATTATTTTTATATTGGTTTATATGTATATTTTAATATGATTATAATCATAATAATAATTAATTTATTAGTATTTATATTTTAATAATAATATTTATAATATAATATTTGGTAATTATAATTATAATAATATTAAATTGCTAATATTTATATTTGTAATATGTATTTGGTTATTTTATTTTATTTATTTATTTGTATTTCAATGATTTATCTTAGTGTTAAAATCTTGGTGGCATGACAATCCTAGTCAACATGAGAATCACCTTGCATGACCATAAGAGATAAACCCCACCACAAAACCTCATGACAACCCAAGTATGGAGCAATTCAACCACTATCAAGTCTCTGAGATCATCCAACCAAGAAATGCCCCTATTGTCACCATCTGCAATCATAACATCGACACTCAACCACCAAGTGTTCAAAGAATGTTCCAGAACATGCCAACTCACCCAAACTACTATTATCAATAAGCCATCATCTGAAACGATGTATTCCCTCACCATGAAGTAACTGTAGTGAGCATCACTCTTGAAAGTGGAAACAATTAATGGGTAAACTAAGTCTAGAAAGATAGTCACAACTAGCTACTCCAAAGCTTGCCCAAACTCGAAATCAATCTACTCATCAAAATATGTCTCCATAACCAATGCAAGAAATTAAGGGAAATAGTAATCAAACTAGGATCCGACTAGATACATAGAAGAAATGAGTAAGGAAATAGCTGAAAATCCATCCCCTAGTACCAAATCATCACTATCACCTAGGCTCATCCATGTACTACTCAACTGCTGAACTAGAGGAACCATACAACTCATCTATTGTTCCCAAATCAAAGTCATATGCAAGCTAATTAGAGAGTGCTCAGGGGCATAAAGGCTAGATGTTGACCAACTACTCCAATTCTGAAATATCACTTCATGATTTGAAATTGCACCTAGGTCCCAAACCATACTAATTTTACCCAATGCATTGCTACAACTAGGAGTAATCCCATCATACAACTCAAAAAGAGGATTTTCATATGCCATATCAGCTCGTACCTCAAACAAGGGATTATCAATAAGCAATTGATGAATACCGTCAAAAGTTGATTTTGAATCCAAATTACCAAGGCTTCTAGGTCCTTGCTCATGTTCAACTACATGAAAAGAGAAATCTATTTTTTTTGAAGAGAAAGATCAAGAACATCATCACCATCTATTCCATCAACCATGCATAATTGTGGAGTTGAATTTGGAACAACTCTAAATTCGAAAGTAAATTCATCCCAAATAGGTTCCTTGTCATACTTAGGTACCATCTCACCAAGATCCCATCTATTAGAAGGTTGATTTATTTTTTCTCTATTCTCCTCCTGTGATGTTGTCTCTTTGAATAAAAAATTCACCAACTCATCACTATACATGTCAACACAAGAACATCCCCCCATCAACTGATCCTAGAAATCAAAACCCAAACCACCCAGGTTCTCATCATTATAATTATCATTGTTTTTTGTTTTGAAGGCCTTATCTATGGTGCCTCCCATAATACTAGCCTCCAAAGGTGAGTTATTGATTTCAACATTATCAAACATGATACTAGTGTCCACAACTACACTAAATAGCTCTAAGGTTGCATTAAAAGATATTGTCATGTATTTTCCATTTCAATTGATAGAAACCACAAATGACCCTCCATTAGACATCCCCATCAAGACCATATTCTTCCCTTCATATTTGAATTTCAGCTCCAAGGTCTAAAAATTAAGAGTGATTTTTCCCAAAGAGTGTAGACATTGTATCCCCATGACTACACCTATGTTTCCAATGCTCACAACATAGAAATCCTCTTTAACTTCATAATTACCAAGTTGTATACTCAATTGTGGAACCATATTAGTGCATTGAATAGTCAAACCATCAACTACCATAACTTGAAACATACTCACCTCTTGTCTTTGAAGGCCTCTACATGCAACCAAGCCCTCATCAATAAAGTTATGAGTAGCCCTTGTATCTATTTAAGCCATCATTTGTTTCCCCTGGAGCACTCCTCTAATGCATAGTGACTCATTCTCATGAAAACTATGAAGTTGGGCTAGCTTCCCATCTTGGTCACACACCTTACCACCCTCTTCTGATGTCTTTTCACCTTCACTTTCTTCAGAATCAGCTTGTTGGTCTACTTTTTTGAATTCACCTTCTTTATCAGATTGATACTCAATTAGAAGTGCTAAATATCCTTAGCTAAACATTTGTGTCATTGGGTATAAGGTTCCTTACATTTAAAACATAATACCTTCCTTCTAATCTCAGTCAAGGTATCACTATCTATCTTGTTGTATTGTTTTTTAGGCTTCTCCTACTCCTTGGTGTCAAGTTTCATATCTTTTTCTTTCTTTTGTAGCATGTTCTTAGACTAGAATTTTCTCTTAAAAGTTAAAGTTTTCACATACATAGCTTTCTTTATGACCTCTTAAAGGGTAGGTGGGTTGAAATATTTAATCCAAACCCTAAGAGGATAAAATATACCATATATAAACAAGACTATGAGTCTTCTTTCTGAAATATCTATCACAAGCACTGATAATTTCTAGAAATCTGCAATGTAAGAATCAACTATTCCCAACTATTTTAACTGTGCTAGCTCCTTAAAATGTAACTCTAGGTCCTTCTTATAAAACCTTTTGATCAATCTCTCATTTAACTCAACATAACAATTTATTTGAGCATGTCCCATTGTCACCATTCCATTGTACCACGATTCATGTGTAATCCCATCTAGGTGTATGGAAGCATATTGAATAGACTCCAACTTTGGCATGTGGTTTAATGTGAAGTAGGAATCTACTTTGAACCCATGCTCTTATTGTAATCTTTCCAAAACCATCAAAATATGGGAGTGTAATATTTCCTACACAAGTCATGATGTTGATCCTTGTTACCCCTGGTGTTTGTATGCCTCATTCTTAGATCAATATAGTCTCTAAGAGAAATTTCGCGATGAAACCTAGGGCCTACATCATGCCAATCCTATCTAAATTTTTCCTGCTGTTCAACCAAAGAGAGCTTAGGATTTTTTGGTGCTTCAACTCTCAATGGAAAAAAGGGCATAAGGGGTCTTTCCATTGCTCCCCCATTCTACTGATTACCTACTCTTTTTTTCCCTACATCGTTACCTTGTCCCCATTGATCCATTCTCTATATCAACTATGTTATTTGCTGATTTATTTCAAGTGCCTGTTGAGATGCTCTCCCTTGGCCCCCAGCCAAAGCATCTAACAATAACATTATTCTATTTGGTGGTGTGTCATTTTTCTCATTTTCTCCTCTCCTATCTCCCATGTTTTTCAGAACTAGATGACTCTACTGAGTGATTTTCTGATTGAATAATTTTATGATCTAGATGAATCACTAGTTGATGGAAAATGCTCTCAACAACTCTCTTCTTTCCTCCTAACCCTCTCTTGATATATCCTTTCCCTATCACTAATGCTCATTAATCAAGTATACCCACTAGATGGTAAGATCAAATGAGCTTTGATAGCACTGTAACATAAGACCCCTGATTTCTTTTTGTTTTCTTTCTTGTTCATTGTGTTTATTTGAGAGTTTTTTATGCATTGAGTTTCATGTTCCATACATGTTTGAACTTTTATAAAGTAAATAACATGCAAAGTACATAAAATAGAAGTAAATACACTATGAAAGGGAACTTTCCAGAACTTCCAATATTTAGATTTCAATAAAAAAAAATTAGACTTACATAAAATATCATATTTCTATAAATAATTTTCAGACTTGGAAATAGATTGCCACAACCAAATAAAGTCTTTTTAATCAATAACATTCACCACAGTGATCAAACCAACATTCTCCTTACAATCACCTGGGAATATCTACTATTTTTAGACCTTAAAAATGACCCAAATTGACCTATACAATAGTAGGTACAATTCTAGAAATGACCTCAAACTAGGCACCTTGCACTTAAGGGTGTTTTTCTCTATAAAATCTATTCTTTCTTTAAAAATTCAAGTGAGTATATGAACTAGGGCGCCTTGACTAGGAGAACGCAATCAACTAATACCCATGATGGAGAACCCAATGGAAACAAGCTATGAATCAAAACCAAGTTAAGAATTTCTCAAACTATGCTAAAAAAATACTGAATATCACCACCAAACCCACTCCAATCCACACCAAAACAAAATGACACTTCCATATGCCAAAATACCAATGACCCACATCAGAAATACTCAAAAATCTTCATTATGAGTGACTAAACTATAACAATGAAGCTCAGAATATGATCCCTGGATGGAACCATGCCACCACCAACAAGGGTAGGTCTAGCACTACTGAAACCAACTGACAATGCCAAGGGATTTCATCCTCAAAAAATATTTCCAAACCTCTAGAAGAAATCCAGGAACATCTCCTTATGCAACTAAAATCAACATAACCAAATGAAACTTCCAAATGAGCTTATAAAGCTTTGATAGGAAATTAGGGTGAAAATTAGGTTTGAATTGATCTCCTTCCAAAATACTACGCCCCTTTTTCTAAGAATTTATTTTAAATCTCATTTTTAAACTTCATTTTACTCTTAGGCATCCTGCTCATAAGGAAACTATTTGCACTTTTGTAGCCTTCTAAAATGGCTTAAAGTTATCACTTAGGTGCCGAGGTACTTTTCTAATGTCCCCTTTGACCTTCAACTTTAAATTATAAAGTAATTTTATTTTAATTCATTTTCGAAGAGGAAAGAAAATATACACCAAAAAATGAAGATGGAAAGAAAAATAATATGCCAATGGGCTTATTGTAGATAGTAAGCACTGGACTGGCCCCTACCAAAAATAGAAATTCCTCTCAAACTTTGAAAACCCAACAATAAAAATTGTAGTCGAGTTCCCTTACCAGAACTATGTAGCCTAGAGGAACTTAGGAATAGGCTAAAGGTCATACACATTGCTCAAAGGATAGGAGGGGACATTACAACAAAAAATATGAAGAATGTTTTTTGAAGTAGTTACTAAAGACCCTCCACACAAGAACAATAAGGAAGAATTTATGTTTTCTAAATAAAATCAATAATTTTTATCATTGATTGGATGTATGACCCCAATCACAATTGTCAGTTATTTGTGATTGGATGTGTTTGTTCCCAATTATAATTATGGTCAACATAAGTGTGTTTCACTATTCATAATTGATGACGGAGATGTGTTCATCCATATACCAATTTTTTGTATGACCTCAAGTGGAAGTATTTGTCCCTATCCTTAGATAAATTCTAGTAAGTTCAATCCTATTCAAGAAGCATAGTGAGGTGAGTTCTACTATTTCTTGTCATGGGTAGATGTGTATGTCCATACTCATACCATATGTATTTTAGGAACTACTAAATGTGTTCATCAAGTGTTTTTAGTTCACCTATCCCCATTTGGAGAATGATGTAATAAGAGGGGTGGTTAGGAAATATTGCATCATCCATGTCCCATGTTTAGATATGTTCGGATTTTGTTCATTCCTATGAGTATTTGTTATGGTTTTCTATAAATTCATTATCCCATGAGTTTCTATGTAAAGGAGTGGTTATAGGAACTCTCCTTAATATAGGAGATTTAAGTCCTATAAATAAGTATTATGTACTATTGGAATAAAGTAATAGGGTTGTAGCATTCTAAAAAAGGAATGATTATTGTTTTTAGGCTTCCAATATGTAATATTTATGACGTTTATATGTTTTGTGTATAGAAGTATCCAAAATGTTGTCAATCCTAAAAATATTACTATATTGGCATACCATACCCATGTATCTATGTTTGTATTTGATTTGACAATTTAGAGTGTCAGCGGTTGTAAGCATTTTTTCTTTACAATGTAACCTTTTTAATTTTTATTCACCAAATGGATTAGGTTGTTCAATCTTGAAAGAGAAGGAAATATCCAACTCTCCAAGTCCTCTTGATATCCAAGATGTTAGGGACATCACTTGGAACCCTAGGGACATGTTATTATACAACACTTAATTATTTTAGCTATTTATAAAGACTACAAAATACCACAAGAGCTCTTTGCTGTAATCGGTCATAGTCAGTCATAGTCATTGTCAGTTGTAGTTGGCTAAGAATGTACTTGATTGGTCATGGGTCATAAGTAAATAAGATTTTAGTTAAGGTTAATGAAAAAAAAAATGGATTCACTTTCGTATGGATTAGAACATAGAGAAAACCCACTTCCCAATTATCTCATTGAAAGGAAAACCTAAAGATCTCAATCTAAAGAATACAAAGGGGGAAGAGATCTTGTAATAGGTTTTTCCTAGGGTCTAATTTTAAACTAATTAGGGGTTCACCACCAAGCTATGGCTTGGAAAGATAAAATAAATGCAAGTCCTTATAGTTAAACCTAGTGTAATGCAATCCTTCACTAAATGACCTAAAAATGCATGTAAATCAAAACAAAAAGCTACAAGAAGAAATGAGTGCACCTAGAAATCTGAAGAAGACCAAATGAAGAGCTAAAATACTAAAAATCCTAAAATTTCAGCTCATTGGGACTCATACGCTAGTCTGGGCGTATTAATCCCAAATTAGGGTTTCTAGGTAGGAACTGGTTTCTCGAAAAAGGGTATCTAAAATTGCAAAGATCTATAAAAATGCCTGTAGTGGGAGTCATATGCCACTTCTTTTGTATCAATCCCATTCTTCTTGTTCAGGAATTCAAAGTTCAAATCTATGCTCTAATCTCTACTCTTTCCTCCCAAACTGATTTATGGATCCAAATTTGCAAAAAGACCTTCAAAATAGAATATGGACTTGATTTACATATGGGTGTTTTCCTCAGTCATAACCCTAGTTTGGTAGTTAAAACTTGATAGAGACAATTAAAATTTAATGTAAATGTGAACATAAAAACCAACCTTAAGTGTGTCTAAGACTATGAAATCCGAAATGCAATGCAACCCTATTTTAATATGCTAGAATGAGATGCATGAATGAAACATGAAGATGAATAACTCACTTTGAGAGATATCCAATCACCCAAATGGGGCCTAATAATTCTTGTACCTTCCTAGACTGAAAGTAGAGTGACAATTGAGGATGGAATCACTTAGGAAACAATTCATTAGGATTGGCTTGATGGCTAGTTGCATCTTCCCAACCTAGAATCACTCATGATTCACCATAGGAAACCATGATCAACCCTTGACAATGCTAGATCTCGGATGAAAGTGAGATTTAAGACCTAAAAAACACTCTAATGTTGCTCCAAGACTTCAAATTTGTTTGCTTTTGAAACTTGGATGCTCTTGTGAAAGAATGCTTGAAGACTTTGAATGCTTGGATCTTGAAATTTCTTTTAGAAAATTCTTTCTTAGCTGAAATAATGACTTAGAATATTGCTTATATAGGCATGTACACCTAATTTACCTTATTCAGATCCCAAAAGCTAACATCAACACAAAATTTGAATTAAAAGGTTCAATTTCCTACTCAAACCCTAAAAAAATCCCCAAATGGGACTCATATGCCACCTCTAGCATATGGGTCCCACCTAGGGGGACTCATACACCCAAGGTGGTGTATGAGTCCCATCCTAGATTTTTAGGGTGGGTTGTTAAAATTTTAAGTTTTTTTTGGTGATTTTGTTGGGTTTTTAGTTTAAACAAGCCTCAAGATCTAAAATAATGGGTCTTAGGGGCCTATTAATGATTATTTAAAGGGTAATTACTGTAAGGGTACCAAAATAGGTCCAAATTAGGCAAGGGATTGTAATATCCCCAAGAAGGGACTACAATTTCCATTATGACATTTAGCCCCCACTTTAGTACCCATATGACTCTACATGCATATGCAAGCTAAAGGATTCTGAACAATACACTTCATTTCATAAAAGGATAGTCATATGGATTTATTCATAACATGGGAGAATGAAGCCCCCACTATAGCTATCTACAAAACCACATCTTGCAACATGAATTCATTAGTTTTCCAAAAGTTCTCCTATCTAATTTCTTCTAGAAATAAAATTTGAGGGTAGATGTATGCCCCCCTTAATTCCACTTGCTTTTCAGAGGTGGAATCAAGGTAGCAGTCTAACCACATCAAATAAGTCAAGTCCTATCATAGGGTATTTCCAAGTACCATACCAAATAATGATAGAAATTTGATGATGGGAGAAAAATCATGATTGCAATGCAACAAACAATGTCAAAAATAGAGCTCTCTAGCTCTCATTATGTTAATTTGAATGAAAGGAACTTTTTAACCCTAATATATTAAAGCACTAATTTTTAACATATATAAGAGTAAAAATGTGAAGTAATTTCTACTTATTTTTCCTTTTACCTTCTTGTATCTTGACTTTGGTAGAGAGTGATTGAATATGTTGAGCCGATGAGAGTACGAACCCTCGAGAATTGATGTCTTGCAAGAGTAGATAGCCTGCAATGAGCTACAATATCAGGTGAGTTGATTTTTCTGCCTTAGCTTTGTCCTTACACATTTATTTTATATTTTGTAATGCATTTCTAGGTTGATTTAGGGTCCTAGAAGAAAATTTCGCAAAGCATCCCTCTTTTCGCAAAGTGTCTCCATTTTTCACAAAGGGTCTCTTTTTTTTGCAAAGTGTCCTCTTTTGCCATGAAGTGTCCCACTTTTTTTTGTAAAGTGTCTTATTTCTTCGCGAAGTGTCCCAAAAGGGAAATAAAGTTTCTAGGACCTTTAGGAAAGTGCACTAGAAAAACTTTATCAAACTTTTTGATTGTTGATGTATATATTTAAGAGTTTAGAATGCTTATAGGACATATTTTTATCTTTTTATTAGATCCCACCATGGTCACGACAACTTCTTAGCAACAAATAGTTCTATCGCTTACGAGGCTTAGCTCTGATACTTTCAATGAAGGAGATAGAGATATTATAGATGACCAGGTTGTATTGGGTGTATCTAATGCCCCCCATGAGGTACCATGATGCTCTGTTGATGGCCTTGGAAGAGTGGTGGGATGTAGATACATGCACATTTTATCTCTCAACAGGCGAGATGATGATCACTTTAGAGGTCATCCATCACATTCTTCGACTTTCGATTCGGGGAGAGAGGGTATGTTTTCTAGGGGATCAATCATTTCACGAGATGAAATATGATATATAGTACTATCTTGGAGGTCCGATTCATGATGAAATCATGGGGTCATGGATCGAGCTATCATGGTTGCTATATTCACGAGCTCCACTTGTGGCATGGATTATGGTGTTTACTATGGCACTAGTACTCATTCCTTAAGGCCAAGGAGAACATCTAGAGGGAGGAATAGTTCACATGATATGATGGATGGTAGGGAGGAGGACCCAATAAACCTAGAGGTGTAGTATCCTTGGACACTTGTACTATGATCTGGGGTGATTTTCATTCCATGAGGTCGATAGTATGGTGCACTGTATGCTACTGTAGGTGTGGTGCCAGGAGCATATCACATGCACTAAACTGATAGGGTTTCCATGTACATTAGCCCTAGGATACCCTCGTGAATTTAGTTATCTTGTGAGGCATTATGGAAGTACAAATATTTTCATTTTTGGAGGGTTAGGTTCGACTGACTGGATGAGGAGATCATATGGAGAGCATACAATCTTATACCGTAGTGGTCAGATGAGATTCATTAGTTGAGGAGATTGCAAATGGACAAATTTATGATAGGAAGACATGATCATGTAGTATGATACTTCTACTATGATCGTTTAATGCAACAGTTTGGACAAGTTCAAGTACCACCCATAGCATGACCCTTCTTTAGGAGATCAATATGGAGTGCTCAAAGGCTCAGTGACATTAGATGATTCACCAATGATTATGTCATCTATAGTGACTCCAATTACAAGGATCATGATATGCCATCGGTATTTGAAACTGATGATGTCGGTACCACAGATGTGTACAAGGAGTGGTGGGAAGCAACACGACTAGCTCTTGTATTCCTAATGGATGAGTTGATAAGCTTTGCAAGGCCACTCCCAGATCAGAGAGATGAGGAGGAGGATAGAGTTGAGGAGACAAGGTTCAAGCCTACAAATTTTTTTTGCAGATGTGATAGATGAGGATTATGATGAGGTTGTGTATCCTTATTATGATGGGAAGGAGGAGGAGGAGAAGGAGGAGTGGCTAATGAGTTAGGGGATGATGATGATCCAGTGGGCCACAAGTGGAGAGAGCCAGCTCCCACTCATGTGACTAGATCATAGTCAACGTTTTCAGCACACACTGACACCTATAGTCATGGAGAGGTTAGCACATTCTCCATGCCTCCTACACATGATGAGGTTGTCTTTACATAGCTAGCTAGAGAGCTAGCTGATGGTATTTTATTTATTGCTATGCTTTATGCTTAAGTTCATCATTTATGATTTAATTTTATGTCTATATACATCATGATGTGTATTGATTATATTTAGGATTTATATCTTTCAAGAGCTATGAGATACTTGCATGATCTCTATCACTAGGTTGTTGCCAAAATAGTTCCTCTATTATTCTATGAGGAGGCTAGTGATATAGACTATGTGCCCCCACCATCATGGAGCGAGATCTAGAGTTGCTCAAGCTATATGTCAAACTATGAGTAGCATATGAGATTTTTGAGAGGCATGCCCACTGATCCATGGCTTCCTATGAGGAGGTCCAATAATCTTGAGCCCTAGTGGAGGTCAAGAGACTCCATGTAGAGGTAGCTAGGCTATAAGTAGAGAGGGATCATCTAGCAGAGATTGTCAAAAGGCCATTTATGAGAACATGGTCTATAGTATGCTTTGGATGTACTTGTCGGCTCACAATCATGATAACATACCACCGTATCTTGATAGACTACCTCTAGACAAATGCGAGCACCAAATCTCAAGGGATCTAGTAATCACATACAATAGAAACATTGTATATATTGATGACATGTACTCAAAATGTATATATATATATATATATATATATATAATCATTTGATGTTTTATGCTTATGTGTTTAATGTTAAATGGTAATGTGATTGATCAAATAATATTTGTAAGATTATTTAATAAATGTGTCAATGACTTAACATGTTTTATGTGATCTAATTAAAACTTATTCTAGTTTCTCGTAGATGCAGCATTGTGATTATGTTATGCTAAATTAAATGCACCTAATGCATATAAGGATCTAATCTAACATAACACACAAGATGAACTTGAATAGAATGAAACCTAAAGTAATCATTTAAAAATAAATTTAAATAATAACTTTAGTATTCAAGATACACAAATAATTGTTTGTTAAGAACAAAGCAATTCGAGAGCACATAGACTGTCATCTAGTAACTTTAACACAACTGCTTTATAATTCACACTATTCAAGAAGATTAGAAATAATACTAATGCAAGTGTGTGAAATTAATAGGTTCTTTAAGAGGTGTACCATCCATTTCTATTAATGTATATGCACCAGACCTATAAGTTACATTAATTATATAAGGTCCTGACCAATTAGGGCTGAATTTTCTTTTATCAGTTAGGTCGGTATTGATGTCACGTTTATTTTTGCATAAGACCAAATCACCTTTATTGAATACACAAGGGATGACATGGTCATTGTAGCTATGTTGCTTTCTAAAAGAGTAAGCCTGAAGGTTCTCAAGGGTGTTAATTCATTGTTCATCAAGCATTTCAAGCTGATGTAATTGTTGTTCTTTATAAGCATTATCATTGATAAGTCCTTGAAGATAAATTCTTAATGTAGGAATCTCTAACTCCAAGGGAATTATTGCCTCAGTACCATAGACAAGGTTATAAGGTGTAGTTCCCATGGATAATCTAATATTTGTGCGGTAGGCCCATAGCACGTATGTTAATTTCCTGTGCCAATCCTTATTATGTTTGCTAATAGTTTTATTTAAGATTCATTTGAGGATTCTATTAGTTGATTCAACTTGATTGTTAGATTGTGGATAGTATGGTGTTGAGAAGCAATTTTGTATGTTAAACATTTCTATAAACTTCTTCACATCATTTTTCTTGAATGGCGTCCCATTGTTGAAAACTAACACAGAAGGAAGTCTGAAGTGAGCAATAATGTGTTCTAATATAAAATGACATATAACATCAGTTGTTTTTGAACAAAGGGGAATTCCTTCTAGCCACTTCATGAAGTAATATGTTGTGGTGATTATGAATAAATATCTAGTAGAGAAAGGTGGTGATATTTTTCCAATGGTATCCATACCCCAAACCGCAAAGGGCCAAATATGAACTTGAGCTCAAAATTCATAGGCATAAGCATGAATCAAATTGCTATGTTCTTGAAATTTGTGACATTTTTTAACATATGCAAAGCAATATCGTTCCATATGTCTCCAATAGTATCCTATACATATTAGTTTTTGGACTAATGTTCTTCCTACAAAGTGACCACCACAAGTACCTATGTGAGCTTGTTCAAGTGCTATGGGGATTTTAGATTGTTAAGGCATCTAAGTAAGAGACCATCAAATGAACTTTGATACAACACATCGGTGATAATTATATACTTAGACACAAATTCTTGAAGGAGGTCTTGGATTTTCTTAGTTTTCAACTCAGGACATGTACCATATTTCAAATAATTAAATATTGGATCATATTCACTCAAGTCTTCCATGGTTGTTGGTAATACATCTACTTTATCCTCAATTTATGGTTTCATAATTATATGCATGATGAATGTGAAGTATTTCAAAGGATCTTGAGGAGATATAAGGGAATTCAAACTTTCCATTGCATCTATATGTAGATTATCCTTTCAAGGGATGTTGTCAATGGTAAATGATTCAAACTTCTCTAAAAAATTCATTATAAGATCCTTGTATTTTGATAATTTGTCATGCTTCACTTGATATGTTCCATTTATTTATTTAAAAACTAACTATGAATCACCAAATATCTTAATGTCTCTAGCGCCCATAATTAAAGTAGCACACAACCTAGCGAGTAGTGCTTCATACTCAACATTGCTATTTGTACATATGAAATTTAAGTAATACCATAAGGGAATAGGATCTCTCATGGGAAATATTATTATAACACCTACACTGAAACCAGTTCTACACTTAGATCCATCAAAATATAACTCCCATATATTAGTTTCAATTGTCAACAAATTATCAACAAGGAATTAATCATTACGAGGAAATACCAAAGGAGAAGGAGCATCAGATAGTTGGTGGGTCAAGGCTTGACCTTTAATTTCTTTTTGCAAAATAAATTTAAGGTCAAACTTAGTTAAAAACACCACCCACTTAGCTAAGCATCTTGATAAATCTGTTTTAATGAAAAGATGTCTTAAAGGATTAAATTTCATCATCACATGCATTTCAGCATTTAGTAAGTAATGTCTCAGTTTACTTGTAGTGAATACAAGAGCCAAACATTTTTTTCTATCATTGTGTATCATTTCTCATAATCAATCAAAGTCTAGCTAATATAATAAACAAGATGTTCTTTACTATTTTCATCTTGATGAGCCAACAATGTTGCAAGAGCATGGGTTGATGCTAATGTATAAAGGATAAATGGTTTGTTCTACATAGAAGGTTGTAAGATAGGTGGAGTTACAAGATAATATCTCAAACTCTCAAAATCATGTTTACAATCCTCATTCCAATTAAATTGAATGTCTTTCTTAAGGAGATGTGTGAATGGTAATGTTTGATCCATTACGGATGGTATGAAATGTTGGATAGCCTGAATTCTTCCTTGTAAGGTGAGTAATTGAGAAATGTTTCTAGGAGGTGGCATGCTAACTATTACATCAATTTTCTTCCTATCCACCTCAATGCATTTGTGAGATATGATAAAACCTATAAGTTTTCCACTATCTACACGAAACACACACTTTTTGGGATTTAATCTCATGTTGTATTTTCACATTCGCTCAAAGATTTTTTGAAGGACATTTACATTGTCTTGGCGAGTCAAATATTTGGCTAAAATATCATCAAAATAATCTTCCAAAATATTATGTATGTAATCATGAAATATCAATTTCATAGCTCATTGATATGTTGCACCCGCATTCTTTAATCCAAAAGGCATCATTACCCAACAAAATGTTCTCCAAGCTGTTGCAAATTCTATTTTATATTGGTCTTGAGGATTAATAAAGACTTGATTATATCCCAAAAATACATCCATGAATGAAGAAAAAGCATGTCTCGTAGACGAATCTACTATTATTTCAATATTAGGAAGGGTAAATTCATCTTTTAGAGATGCTTTATTTAAATCGTGAAAGTTCATACACATCCTAATATGATTGTCTGATTTTCTGACCGCGGAAATGTTTGAGATCGAAGGAGAATAATCTATAGGTCTTATAAAACCAGCTTGAAGGAGCTTTTCAATCTCGACCTTAACTAATAAGGCTATCTTAGGGTTCATATTTCAAATCTTTTGTCTAATAGACTTAGTATTTTCAGTGAGGACTATATTGTGTGTTACTAGGGTCAATTCCTGACATATCCAAATAAGTCCAAGTGAAAATATATGGAAATTCATGGAGTAAAGTTGCATGGTCCTCTTGTTCTTCATCATCAAGGCACTTTCCAATCTTAATAAATTTTTCTTCATTGTTAATATACATTAGTATATCCATGGTATCTCCCAAAGGAAGCACATTTTGTTTCAAAAATTTAGGGTTGTATTCTTCTTTGTTCCTATCATTCTCACTACTTTCCTTTTCTCTGAATTTTTGCTTGGTACTAATCATAACACATGTAACCTATTTATTTTTAGGAGGAGTAAATGGTTTGTCATAAACTCCTATCATTTCTTTCAAGGCTTCATCATCTTCAAGAAACTCCAATGATGCTTCATAAGTTGTATCAATCAATTTTGGATGCTTCAAGGTGAGAGTTGTTTTAGGATTACACATGATGGTGTTGATGTTTAGTGAGGGTCTTTTCATTTCTTGCATAATCTTAGAAGGGAAATATCCCAAACCACTTTTTCTTTCTTGTGTACTAGGTTCTATAGGAACACAAATACCTTATTCTTTCTTCCCACATCTTTTTCCACTAAAAATAATTTTTTTCATGAACTCATTGCATTTTCCATAAAGTCTTTCCATTTCTTTCAGGTTGGTGGGTGTTGATAATATATCTCATCAAAGTTTTTTGTATAGATTGTTTGTTCTTCTAGAGTAGATGAGGTAGATGCTTGTGAGTGTTATCCTAAATTCTACATTGACATCACTAATGGTTGTTTTTCCTTTTCACCTTCTTTACTTTTGATTATGTATTCTTCCATAAATGAGGGTGTGAACTCTAAGGAACCCCAATCATTATCTAGTAAATTTGACACTGTGCCCATATCTTATCTTTCTTCTTTCCTAGGTTCTATGTTTGATGTTGAAATTAATGTGTTTAGAGGACTTGTCATTCCTTTTTCAACTTGTAAGAAACTTTCAAGCTCGAGTCTATTTCAACTTGGTATACTTTGTTGTTACAAAAATACTTCAAGATATGATGAAGAGTTGAAGGCATTGCATGCATCTCATCTGCTCCAGAAGAAGGAGAAGAATACCTGGCAGAATTAGAATCTTTGCATAAAACTATTTCCAAGGAAAAAGAGTCTAGGATGATGGAAAGCCATCTTTGGAAGTGATTCTCAAGAGGTTATAGGGTGCCTGCAGTTCCTGATTTGATTTTTTAATCTTTTCCTAGTCCTTTTTCCTTGATGTCAAATGGGGAGAAGAGGAGAAGAGTATGTATAAATAATGTTATGTTGTGTTTATGTCATGTACATATGTTAGGGGGAGTTGAGAACAATATTTTGTTTTGAAGAAAGTATCATTTTTGGTACATGTTTCCATCAATGAAAAGGGGGAGATTGTTGGAAGAATGAAGGAGGTGACCTCCAAGTTTGTTTTCATTGATGCCAAAATTGGTTGATAACTCACTAAATAAACTATGTGTCTATGTTGATCTGGTATTTTGGTCCGAAAATCCTCTTAGTAAAAGGAAATTCTATGATTTTTTGATATGTTTCTCAGGAGTGTCAGTTATAGGTATAAGCGAGCTTTCAACAATTCTTGTTGGTTGAGTTATCCAAGTGACATAAGTTGGATATTCTTTTGGTCAATAAGGTTAATAACTATTTTTCCTTTGCGTGTTCCTTATTAGGTCTAGGCTGATGTAATGTTTAGATGACATGTTTTGTTTAATGCACCAAAATGAATTTTTAATTGGGCCAACAAATCATTTTGAATTTTATGTGTTCACATTCAATTAGATCAGCCTAATTGATGAAGGAAAATATGACTTTGTATATATGTGTGTGTATGATGGACAAAAGATAGAGAATATATAGAATATTGTATGCGAGAGATGTGACAAATGAAATAGTGTGAAGTGACTGATAATGATTCTATATCTGCAACCAAAGTAGAATTTTGATACTTTCCAAAGCTTAATGGAAACTGATTTCTGCACTTTGTAGGTGTACTTATCTAGTTCACTTTTGGCAGTGAGCCACACCTTTTGTATCTTGACTATAAGCCATCTTTTTTATTCATATTGTGAGCCTTTCAAGGACAATGTGTCTTAGCAGTGAGCCCTGTAATATCTTATAAACAATTATAATATATTGTGACCTAATCCTCATTGTGGTTTTCCCCACTTTGGGTTTTCCACATAAAAATTTTGGTGTCAATGTGTTATGATCTCTTTTATGTTTTGGCTCACTATTGTAGCTAGATGTTGATTGATAATTGGATGGTTAATAATTAATTTTGTTAGTAGAATACCGATTCACCCCCCTACTACTATTCAGTGTATTCAACAATTGCTATTAGATCTTGGTTCCTCTAAAGTAGTCTTACAGCTTGAGGAAGGTCCCAAAATTTGAATACATGGCAAAAAAATGCTATCATGTTCCTCCAAAAGAAAACTTTGTATTTGAGGAATTCAATGTTTCTCTTGAAGAATTGGACAAAAGTGAAGATGAGAAGGAAAATATGAAAGGAAACTTGAAGGAATAAAATGATTGCATCAAGAAGTTAAGAGAGTAGATAAAAAATTTCAAGGAAAGGAATAGAGAAGTTAGTGACTAGTTGAAAAAGGCTAATGAGGATATTAATAGACTGAAGGTGCAAGTAGAAGAAAAGAAATAAATTGAGGAATGTCTGAAAGATGAGATTCAAAATAAAATTGCCAAATGTACAAAGCTTGAACAAGAAGTGGTAAGCCTAAGAGCTAACCTGGAAAAAGTGAAAGATCATGAAGAAAGATTCAAAATAAGCTCTACAAGGCTTGATGAGTTGATTACATCTCAAAAACCTTCTAAGGATAAAGGTGGTTTAGGACTTGAAGAAGGACAAAGCTATAAGACAAAATTGGTTCCTAATAAAGTGGACAATCAAAGAAAATTTCAAGGCAATACTCATAAAATCAATAACCAAAGGAGCAATACCAGAAGGATTCCTATCCGAAAACCTAATGCTCAAAGTTACCCATATTTTAATGGATTTTGTTTCTCATGTAATAAATTCAGTCATAGAGCAATAAAATGTAGAAGTAGGATGAACCAGAATAGAATGAGTCAGAATGTTGGATTCTTTTTTGGTCAATGCTATGTTTGCAACAAGTTTGGACATAGAGCTACTGAACGTAGAAGCCAGATGATGATGAACATGTTTAATGATAGTAGAAGGATTTAGTATTTTTAAGGCTACTATTACACATGCAATATCTCTGGACACAAGGCTAATCAGTGCAGAGCAAGGATTAATGCAGTTTAGTTTGATCAAAGATATGTTGTGTACTACACTTGCAACAAACTAGTACATATCTCAAAATTTTGTAGTAGAAAAATTGTGAAGAAAACTAATATAGAAAAGAAGAAAAAGTATATGAAAAAATTAGATCCCACTGAAGTAAGAAAAGAAATGGAAAAAAATTGGAGGAAGAAGGAAGAACCTGAGAAAAAGGATGAATCAAATACTCCTGTATTTGTATTCGGTGCAGATATCTCTTCCAAAAATTGAACCCAATAATGGTTTCAGGGGGAGCAGTCATAGAAAATCTAAAAATTCATCGATATATGAGGTGTAAAGTGGTGACACAAGGATATGTGATGTGAGTCATCATTTTGAAGGAATTATAAAAATTTATAGCAAAAAATAGGCAAATCAGGAGAATTCTAGATTTTTTTTTGGTTTATAGTGTGTTTAATAAAGTGGGTGGTAGCTTTAAAGCTAAAAAGCATTAAATGTGAATTAGGGAAAAATTTGTAAGTAATATAGCAAGAGACTAAGTTAAGGAAAAACACATTTGCACAATTTCAAAGATGGAGTGAAATAAAGGTGATTCAAAGCATCATACATCAAAATCCTAATTCTTAGCAAGAAGAAAAGGTATTCTCTATTAATTGAATTCTTATTGAGAACTTGGTTTTTTGGAGACCCCTGCCCCTCTGACTAATATAGAAGAAACTACTAGAAAAATGTCTAATGATCATTATAGAGATCATTCGGGTGAGACGAGATAAGAAAATCAAGAATCTATCAAAAACAAGGAAGAGAAAAACAAAGATGAAAGTGAAGGGAGCAGGTACAAAAAGAAGAATAATGACAAGGATGATGAGGATAGGGAGAAAGAATACATAGAAAATCCCTTTGGAAAGTCATCCAGAGAAGAAGAAGAAGAAGAAAAATGAAAGGAAAAAGAAGAAGAAGAAGAAAAGGAAGAAGAAAAGAACAAAGAGGAAGACAAGAAAGCCATTCCAGCTAAAGGAGAAATTTCCAAAGGCCTTGAACCATCAAATCCATTTGGGGAATCATTCGGAAGTATTCTTAAAGGTATTATTTCAAGGAAAACTATACTTCAACCTGTGCTTCCACCTCAACTAGTCAAACAACCATCACACCTAGGTTATGTGGATTTGAGAAAGATTACACACATTGATAGAATAAAACTAAGTGGCACTTTTCTCATCTTTGTCACACAAGAAGTTACAAATTCATACCGACAAGGAAATGAATTAATAAATGAAGCTATTAAAGCTTTACAGGAGACAACCCTCGATGTTACATCAAACAAATCTTTAGCTTTGATTGAAAACTTGAGGCTAATAGTTCATTTAATCAAAGAGTACATGTCTAACCTCAAGGTAGAAATTGTAAAAGAAGTGGAGTTGAGTCTTCTATAGAAAAGGTTGTTCTTTCTACGAGACAAGTATACCATTGCATGTGAAAAGGCTTTGCAAACTTTGAAAGAGGTAAGAGAATGTGATGAGGAAGCCCAATTGCTATCTATTTACTAAATGAAGTGGCTAGAAGCCCTCGAGGTATCAAGACTTAATGGACTCAATTTATTATAAGATTGTAGATGATAGAAAATATGTTAGGTGGGTTTCTATTGCAGATCTTCAAAGCAAATTTTTCATCCTACAGAGGTAGAAGGAAGATGTTATGAGATGGTATGCCTAACTTGGAGACCTAGTAATGTCCAAACATGTCTCTATATCAAATGCATTGATGGAAGTAGAAAGACTTGAGAAGATGAACATTGCTCCATACACTCCAAAAAAATGAGAAGAATACCTGGAGAAATTAGAATCTCTGAATAAAACTCTTTCCAGGGAAAAAGGACTCTGGGTTGATAGAAAGCCAGCTTGGGAAGTGATTCTCAAGGAGTTATAGGGTGCCCCCAGTGTTTGATTTGAAGGTTTTATATTTTCTTGATATTTTCTCCTTGATGTCAAAGGTGGAGAAGAGGAGAAAAGGAGAAGAGTATGTATAAATAATGTTATGTTATGTGTTTTTGTCCTATACATATGTTAGGAGGAGTTGAGAAAAATATATTTTTTGAAGCAAGTCTCATTTTTGGCACATGTTTCCATCAATAAGAAAGGTGGAGATCATTGGAAGAATGAAGAAGGTGACCTTCGGGTTTGTTGTCATTGATGCCAACATTAGTTGGTAACTCACTAAGTAAACTGTGTGTCTATGTTGATCCAGTATTTTGGCCTAGAAATCCTCTTAGTAAAAGGAAATTTTATGAGTTTTTGATTTGTTGCTTAGGAGTGTTAGTTATAGGTATAAACGAGCTTTCAACAATTCTTATTGATTCGGTTGAGTTATCCAAGTGACAGAAGTTCGATATTCTTTTGGACAACAAGGTTAGGAATTGTTTGTCCTTTGTGTATTCCTTATTAGGTGGATGGGTCAACATAATGTTTGGATGACACATTTTTTTCTGTGTGCCAAAAGAAATTTTGAATTTTGTGTGTTCACATTCAATTAGGCTGACCTAATTGATGAATGAAAATATCACATGTATATATGTGTGTGTACGATGGACAAAAGATGGAGAATATATAGAATATGGTATGCGAGAGATGTGACAACTTAAATAATGTGAAGTGACTAATAATGATTGTATATCTACAACCAAAGAAATTTTTTGGTACTTTCCAAAGCTTAACTAGAACTGATTTCTACAGCTTGTAGGTGTAGTTCTCCAATTCACTTTTGGTAATGAGCCACACCTTTTGTATCTTGGCTATAAGCCATCTTTTGTATTCAAGTTGTGAGGCTTTCAAGGATAGTGCATCTTGGTAGTGATCCTTGTAATATCTTATACCTAGTTATAATATATTGTGAGCTAATCCTCACTGTGGTTTTTCCCACTTTGGGTTTTCCACATAAAAATCATGGTGTTAATGTGTTATGATCTCTTTTATGTTTTGGTTCACTATTGCAGCTAAATATGGATTGATAATTGGATTGTTAATAATTAATTTTATTAGCAGAATACCCTCTCAGTATTCGATGTATGCAACAACATTAAGAGAAAAGCCATTATTGATAAGGGTTCTTTTTATTCCGGTTCTATTGATCCTAGCTATTATCATGAAGGCGTCACGTTTATTTCTCAATTCCAAAGGAGGTAGCTCATGTTGATGAAAGGTTATTTCTATATTAATTGTATTCATCCCTTGTATTATATTTGCTACATCATTCGTGTTTGTACTAGGGGGAGCCACTATTTTTTGTAAGGTTGTTTGAAGCATAGTGTAATTATTAGGTGAATTTTGAGTTAGGTCCCAGAGGGAAATCTTTGTAGGAGTATTCTTAATTTCTTCAACAATATCATACTCCTTCCCATTATGAAAAGGAGAATGAGGAGAACTAGGCAAGATAGGATTAGGAAAAGGTAAAGGTGTTGTAGTTGGTTGTTTTGGTTGCAGATTGTTTCTAGTGTTATATGTATGAGCAATGGTATTATGACTTTATTTTTGCAAAAAAATGTTGTTAGGTGGTTCAAGAGTGTAAACAAGTTTTTTTTGAGTTTGAGGTTTGTGTGAAGGTGGGTAAAGGATAAGTTGAGGATGAATCACATTAACGTCTCTTGGTTTTAGTTTGTCATGACAAGCCTTATTGGATGAACTTTGTGAGAGATGAAATCCTTAAGGGCTTCATCTAACACGTCAAAGTAATCACTATCAAAAGGCTTGATTAGGTTAACTTGGAAAAAGAGATTTGACATGGTCAAATAACTATACTTTGTCCAATTGGTTCATCTATTTGTAAGTGTTTTTGGTTTTGTTTTTTAATGAATGCCAAATGTAATTATGAACTAATACTAAAAATAAAAAGTACAGGAATCTAATTGTATCTACAATTGTAATGAATGTAAACTATGCTAGTTCCCATGATTTGAATGTAATAGAAAGTATGCAAACTGAAACAAAAATATTTTAATAGCAAACAAAAGCTCAAAAATAGGGAATTTAATTCTGTAAAATGTAGTTGAGAATTTGCATTGGGACTAAATCATCTAGAGGGGCGTATGATTCCTAGTGAGTGGTTTTTTCACAATTTTCAATAAATTTCAAGTGATTTTTGTATACACATAGAAATGGCCTAGACCTGCAAACCACATTTTTCTATATCATGCTTCGTCTCAACATAATTAAAATATTTAATTATATCCTATAGTCCAATGTCAACTATTAATTAAATAATTATTAATTATTTAATTAATTGATGTCTTTAATTCCTCCTAGCTATTTAAATAAATAAATTACATTTATTATTTAAATACGTCACTAATTGCTTATTTAATTAAATAAATAAACTTTATTTATTTATTTAATATGTCATTAATTATTTATGTCTGCTCATAATTAAATAAATTCCTATTATTTCTTTACTTATTATCCTCTCCAAATTTATTTCTAATTTTAAATAGAATCATTTATTTAAAATTACCCACTTTCTAATTTTTCTCCACATTTAAATAATTTTAATTATTTAATTGTCTTATTGATTTTCTTTCTAAATTTAAATAAAAGTATTTTATTTAAATTGGCAATTTCCCTCTTTCGAAGTAAATAATTTTAAATTATTATTATTTACTGTCACACGAATTCACCATTTTGGAATTAATTTAAAATTTTAATTTCAAAATAGCATTTCTCTCCACAAATTAAGTTATTTCTAAACTAACTTGATTTTCTAACTCATCCTTTCCCCACTTACTAATTTTCATCTCACTATCACAACTATTCTCTTTCCTTGATTTAAGTTCTTAAATTAAATCTTTTTCGCTCAATTTGAATTTCACCCTAAAGTTGCCCTAACCCTAATTAAGGGGTTGTTATTTTGAATCTTGACCATTGATTCTAGGACACTTCTCAATCTTTAATCTCATCTTTTCATCCAAAATTGCATTTTCTAGAAAATGCCAATTTTGTCCTCATTTTTGACACCTTGATTCATTTTGAATATCTCTTAATCTTTTAATCTTTTAATCTCTTGCATTCTCTTGAGTTTTAACATAGTTTTGTTTTTGTCATTTAGCTACTTAGATCATTGCATGTAGGATTGATTTTCTCTTGCACAAGTGCTTAAATCCTTCAACACTTTGCTTAGGACTAGGCAATAATATAGATTTGCTCATCAAAATCTAAGGGAAACACTACACACTTTAGCAAGCTAGAAGGTACAATGGAAGTTAGCCATGGAGGATGAAGAACTTGGGCGAGATCTCTCTTGTTGTTCTTTATTTATTCCTTTTTTTTTCATTGTTTATTGTGGATTTGATATAATATGCATGTAATTTTCTAACATCTAATCTTGCAAGAAAATCTATTGTTAAATTGGTGAACCGAACACTTTTTTAAACACGCTTTTGTAGATTTTCGTATGATCATTTATTTTTTTTGTAGGTACAAGTGTACGAAATGACACATATGCCATTTTCTGTGATGCAAGTGCTTTGTTGAGCCACATCTACCTTCTCAAGTGACACATATGCTCTATCAAACTGCATCTGCTTCTCCAAACAATGCATATGACCTAATGAACCACATCTAAAACCTCTAGTGATGCATTTGATTCTCGAGCCGCATTTTCTTAGCATAGAGATGCATTTGCTTTGTTACGACGCATTCATTGAGGTAAACTTTTTTTTCACATTTTTGATGTATTTTCCATATTTCATTGTTGCATTGTAGATTAAGGGTTTTTGGATTACTAATCTCTTTGTTATAGCATGTGGCAAGCCGAAGTCTAACCCTTGTTGATTATGTTCCTTGTTTTTACTTAACAATCTTAATCAAACAAACAAACAACTCTACAAGCTTGCATTAAATTCATGAGTTAAAATGAACAATCACACTTTTGCATTAGTTTAAAATGAACAATCACGCTTTTCATGGGTTTAAAATGAACTGTTAGTTAGCTCACACTACAAATGGTTAAAATGAACCTTTGCTTGTAACACTACAAATAGTTAAAATGAATGCGTGTTTGTTGTGTTTTTTCGATTTAGTTAATTGTCACATATTCACACTTTCAATTTGGGTTTAAAAACAACAACCATGCGAGTGTGAGTCAAACATATTGGTTTGCTCTCTCTCTGTTTTTCAACAAAGATTGATTGAACTACAAATATGTTTGCTTATTTTTGTTAACCTTAGAAACTGGGTCTGCTTTGGTGGGAAAAATTACTCACTCCAAAGAGACTCAAACCAGCAACAAAGCTCTTTAGTCAAGCTACTTCCGATCGATATACAAATGTGAATCCTAAGGGAAAGCCTAGGATTACGAGTGCAAATATGACATACAGACCAAGTAGTACTCCCCAAAATCCTATTGAGCTTAACCTCTTCAGACTAGAGTGCCTCCTTAATGGAGATTAATCTTGTGCCCCATGTATGGCCACTTGAAAGGGTGCCTAAATTAAAACCCTTGTTTTTAGTGTGACCAAAAATATTCTATTCTTTGGTGCAGCAACGGTCGTTGCCAAGACACCCACACCTACACAATTTTTAGTAGAGATGACCAGCTTGCCATGGGAGATTTATTGAGTTTGGAAGCTTGGTTGCCCTCATAAGTGAGTGCACTGTAAGGGGGAGCTTGTGGGGCCAAGCTTCTGGATTCATCCGCTAAGAATATGCGGTTGGAGTAAAATCCACATGAGATCCAAAAGAATACTATCTTTGCAGCCATAGGAGTTTCTAAATGTTTTCTATGTAGTCGTTTTTCACTTTTTTTACAACATCACGTGTTTTCCAAGTGTATTCAGACAACATGAATAGATGAACTCCAACCTCAAAATATGAAACAAAGCTGTCAAATTGAAAATAAATTCCTTGCAATCTGTTTAAAATTTTATCAAAAAACTTTACGACGCATATGCCATATTAAACCGCAATTGGTTAATTTTGAGTTGCAACTACTCTGTCAAGCCGCATTTGCAAATTTAAATGCCACAATTGACTGTCATATGCCACATTTTCTAGCTCAAACACCACAATTGATCTTTTGAACCACATTGGCTATCTCAAATGCCGCATTTATCATTTTGCACAAGACCTACTAAATCCTGCAATGCATATGCCATATTGCAATGCATTTGCTAGTATTTGAAATGCATCTAGCTACTCCGCAATGCATTTTCTTTCCTACGATGCAATTTCTTCTTGGAATGACGCATTTTCCTGTCAACTAGAAAAATATTATTACTGTAAAAAACCGAGGTTCAAAATTTGCAAACAAATTTTCTGACATCTTTTTCTAGCAGTCTCTATCTGAAACCAAAACATTTGTCCAAGACATCCATCTTTGCATTTTTAGATTTAGCTTGCAATCCACCATCATCTTTAGCATAGGAAACATGTTAAGTCCTCAAATTTGCACACTTTGGGATAGGAAAACTTTCCTTACTTTTTCAAACCATTGTCTCATAAAATATGTTGTCATTGGACCAAGTCAAACAAATCAATCCTTAGTCATTGTTCTCTTGTGAGCTATTTCAAACTCATAAGTCTAGTGTGGAAATCTCACCTTGTCATTTTTTCATCTTGTCCTTCAAACCAGTCCTTTGACAATCCAAATTGAGACATTGACACAACTTTGAATGGTTAGAAAACCTTTCCTAAAAATCATTTGACATAAGACACTCATTACCACTTTGCATTTGACATTCTTTTTAGTCTTTTTTCACTTTCCATTGTCACCTTGCATCATACATAGTCTTAGTCTTAGTCTCATTCCATCCACCATCATGTCTTCAAGTCACTATGACATGCTTGCTAGTCAAATTGAATGCCATCATTAGTAATGGTCAAGCACAACTAGCTAGGGACTTCAAAACACTATACCTCCAATCCAAGTCCAAATTTACAAGCCCTAGCCCTCCATCCATCTATCCCTCTTATCAAAAACCTATAAGTCCTAGTCCTCCATCCATTTCCCCTCCCTATCATGAATCTTTTAACACAAATCTTGCCATTCATCCACAAAAAGCATCCACCTATTGTCCTTATTCTAACTTTGACAAGGGAAACCAACCATCCACATCATATCCTAGTCCTCCATCAATGCCATATACTTTTCATGAATTCATGTCCTATTCTAGCCCATCATCCCTCAACCAAGTCCAAACCTCCATGTCATATCCTAGTCCATTATACACCAATCCATTCCAAGACACTCTATTTTGTCATGAAAACATATATATTCATGGTATCCAAAGTCCCATCTTCTTACCTACACTTGAGGATACATGGCAAGAGGAAAGTACAAAGCATGACATCATAACATCACCATCTTGTCTAGATCAAAGTAGTCCATTGGACCCCATATTTAAGTCCATTCAAGAATTCCTCTTGGACAATCATGCCATACTAAAGACACCTATCCTTGGTCAAGAGTCCATCCACAACCATGTCATTCAAGATGAACCTATCCTTGGTCAAGATCCTATTTCCAATCATGTCATTCAAAATGAACCCATCTTTGATCAAGACACTATCTTTGATCAAGAAGTCCAAAATGATCCACTCCTTGACCTTTATGCCATTCAAGACCAAACACTTAATGATCCTATCCAAGCTCTGACTATTGACACTTTCCACAATGAGACACCTGCCTCCATGAGACACATAGATGATCTACCACTAGAACAAGAGTCTTCTAGCATGGACATTTTCACAAATGATCAAGCTATAGTTGAATTCAGTGGGCTCTATGACAATGACCATGAAGACGGTTTTGACATCAACTTCGAAGCACCAGTAGAATCACAGGAGTCTGACATGTCACCAAATCTAACCGAAGATATTAATCAAAAATCTTTCCAACATGTCAGTGAAGCTACAACATCCTATCAATTAGCATCATCTATCATTTTTAGAGTAGGCTTTCTTACAGATGAGAAGATTCTGAGCATTAATTTCCATAATAAGGATGGGTAAGCATCTTGCTTCCAAAATAACAAGTACCCCATTGCAAACCAAATTTTTTAGAACATGCATTATCAAGGAAAAGGACTAGGCCTACACGAGCAAGGAATTATTAAGCCCATACAAGTTCAGGCAAATTATGGACATCAAGGTCTTGGCTATTCCTCAGTCAGAGAATCTAATAACATCAGTGGTCCCTTCTCGATATTGGGGGTAACTTTATCTCATACAAACATCAAAATGGGTGTCATGAGTAGTCCTTGTCATAAGATTGTTGCCAACACCCCTTCCCTCCACACCCCAAACCAGCATTCCATCATGAATAAACATTCCATATAGAACCAACAAAAGTCTTACAAATCAAAAATTCAAAATCAAATGTCAAAGGCCAAGGAATCAATCAAAAATACAAGTGGACAAATGAAGCTAAAATGGATCCCAAAAAAAATTGGATCAAATCAAGAAAAGAATGAATCAGGCAAAGAAAATATGCCAAATACAAAAGTCAATCAAAATGTGGAGCCACAGAACAAGAGGACTCCCACATATAATGATGTAGGAGAATCCAGTGGTGTAAGGGCAATCTTGCATCACCTAAAATATCTTTACCTTTTTGTTGATGTTTTTGCATTTTTGGATACCCTATTCGTCAAAGAAGAGTTTCCAACTTTCAGAACTGTTTTTCTACTTTTTTTGCTCAACTGCTATTTTTAGTAGGTTTGAATTTGAAGGCATGAGATGATAGAAATTTACGGGAAGCTTCAGGATAGAAAGATAAGCACTTTGGAAAAAGAATCAGATCAAGATCATTCCCGGTTCAAAAGTTATTCAAGTTTCAATTTCTGCTTTTTGCCTTATGAAATCTTTGGAGCTAATTTTGAGGTACTTAGAGGCTTCGGACGGGCTCGAAAATTGGCGAAAAACAAAAGTGGTTAGCCTTTAGGCCCCACTTTCAAGCACTTCATTTTCACAAGAGCTTTCCGAAAAGGTATTATGATTGAAAATCCGACAGTTAGATCTTAAGTTAGGGCTTCCAGAAGTTGGTGCATAATTTGAATGTCGTTTTTGGCTCCAAATGAAGAAACGGGCTATTTATGGGTGAGTTACTATTTCATTTGGGCAGTTTTTGGGGAAAGAAGATCGTATACTGCGAAAAGGGGAATTTCTGTAGTTTCTTTCTGTAATTTGCATGTAATGCAAAACGCGGGGATTTGAGATCCTCTGCATGTAAGAAGTTCATCATTCTGAATATAATAAGATTCTTTGATTTTTGTGTGTATTTCCGTGTCTCAGGTTTGCACCCTCATCATATAATACATGTCCAACCCCTCCAAAATGGCCATCAATAAAGACATAAAAATGTTGGTTCCAAACAACATCCTAACCCGACACCTAAAGTTTGGAGAATAAAAACCAATACATCCAAACATCCAACCAAACCGTCCACGTCCACCATCATCCATCATAATCCTACCTCCTCCTTAAAGTTCAAACATCCCATGTCACAAATCCGTCGCATCTTTGCAAAAACTCTTTCTCATAAGGACTCTCATGGCATTCTATCGTGATGTGCGTATTTTAATAAGGCCAACTCTAGTATCAACAAGGATCACAATGACATCAATCAATTGTATGCAAGCGCTATCATCCTGACAAGGCAACTACTTCAAAAAGGTCATTATTGGCATGTCATGGCACCAGTCTCTACATCAGTACTATCAAAGGATTCAACATAGTCAGTGGTCATCTAAAGCATCAAGGCTATTCGGAAAAATACAAAAATACAAAAAAATTGAGAAATAAAAAAAATCATCACCTTGATGAAAATCTAGCAAACAGGTGTCTTAGTGACACCAAAAAAAATTTAAAAAATATCAAAAATTGTAAAGAGAAATTTTTTGTCCAATAGTGAAAATCATTCTTATGGCGCTTTGGATAAGTACCATGATGAAAACCTGGAAAATAGGCATCATGTGTAGAATAAATTATCTATGTGGACCATTACACTTGGGGGCAAGTCGTCTCATCTCCCATGCCCTTTACATAACATTTCCTATGACATTTCCATCTATCCATCTAAACCCTATCACTTTCCATCCATTTTCCCACCAACTTTGATCTTGATAAGGACTAAAATACAAAAACAAGTCATGCTTTGGGAAAACTCTTGACATGTCTATCTTTTGGTCATACCTTATTCATTAAATATCATGTCATTATCTTCATAGCCTCCTTTTCACTATGTGACATCAGCCTTGGAGACCATATGATAGTTTTCCTAGTCCAAGCCATCCATGTCTCCTATCTTTTATCAAAGTCATCCATCTCTCCTACATGTTACCTATCACCCATCTTGGTTTCCCTTGTCAATGGTCTAATGATCCCTCGTCATCCCATCTAGCCCTCACCAAGTCATTCCAAATGCAACAATATGGCAACCTGACACATTATCCAAAACATTTCCTTGGCTTTGTCCTCAGCCCTGCTGCAGACCTCGATCCTCTTGTCAGATTTTTACCATCTTCACATTATTTCAGGATGTGTCCTTCCCACGTCAAATAGAATTGTCATTGTCATCATCACCTATCAATTGGTATTCAGCTTGACTAGCGGAAAACTAATGGTTTTCCTTGGATTCATGTGTGTCAGAATCATTCACATGCATTGGTCACGATTTTCATAAAACATCAAAGAGTCATAAAAATTAGAAAAAGTCTTGAAAAAAGTCATAAAAATTAGAAATGTCCTGAAAAAATCATAAAAATTAGAAAAAGTCCTAAAAAACATATAAAGTCTTGAAAAAAAGACCTAAAAAATTTGAAAAATGTCCTGAATTAAACACAAAAATATTTAGAAAGCTTCAAAAAATGTTAAAACAAAGTCAATGCTTCCTGTCATTCAAGTCAGTTGCGTCATGTCAATCTTTGTCATTTGTCTAAATTATGTTGTCTCTACACATTTTCTATGTAGGCAAGATTCATCTTTGAATCCCCGAGACATTAGGTTTGTCCTTCTAGGTTTGTCACAATAAAATCATGGTTCAATCTTCTATCCTTTAGACAAGGTGATTGGTTGTGTTGAACTACGTCACCTATGCGCATTTGCTATGTAGGCAAGGTCATCATTTGATGTACCCCCAAGGCCGCTTTAGGTTAGTCCTTTTAGGATTTATCATGTCAGTCAAATAAGTCAGACATAGTCAAACTCAGACATAAGACAATAGACAACATAATCCAACTGGTCATTAAGTCCAAATTAGACAACATAAGCCAATCAATCATACAGTCAAAATCAGTCAGCTTGCCAAAGCATTAGTCAAAATGTCAATCTAATAACATTTTGGTCCTCTTCAAGATGTGTCCTTCTTGGATTTGGACCTCGTCAAAATGTCATTTTCCTTTTCAGGATGTGTCCATCCTGACCTTAAGCACCATCAAACCATCAAACCATCAAACTATCAAAATTGTCAAACTATCAAACAATTAATCTTCGACAAACAAACATTGGCAATACAATTAAATGGCTATTAAATTTTGGCTATTTTGTCTTATATTTTTATTGACTTGTCTTTTGGTCATGTTACTAGCTACCTCGAGGATGACCCATGAAGGATTTAGAGGTGTGATGACGTCTCATGACCTATTCTATTTTTCTTTGACTGATGTCTCTGGTTTGTCTTGACAAAAAGACTGGGGCAACATGACCCTTAGTATGAGTTAGGAAATTCCTTGTCTTTGATTGTCTATTTTGCAAGTGGATGACCTTGCACAACTTGGTCTATGAAATACCATGGTGTTTGTTGTCTATTGTGTCATTTTTACCGCCCATTCATGATTCGAGAAACACCTATTAGTACTTTGGCAAATGTTGAAGGATTCTAACATGTATTTATTTTTCGACATTAACTTGCATTTCCTTCTACACACTAACATCCATGTCTTCCATGCTAACGTTTCTTCTATTCCTTCATTCTCAGTCTTCTCATCCATTTTGAGAGCACACTCGTGTCCTCTGAACCCAACTGTCCTCTTGAGGGGGCATACTGCAACCCTCGTCATTCTTCCTCATCCTATTTTGCACTGGGGCATATTTTTGACTTATTTTCTTTGCCACAATGTGACAAGTTGCATTATGAAAAAGAGGGGCAAATGTAGACACATAAAAATGGCCTAGACTCGCAAACAACATTTTTCTATATCATGCTTTGTCTCAACATAATTAAAATATTTAATTATGTCCTATAGTCCAATGTCAACTATTAATTAAATAATTCTTAATTATTTAATTAATTCATGTCTTTTATTCCTCCTGGCTATTTAAATAAATAAATTACATTTATTATTTAAATACATCGCTAATTAATTATTTAATTAAATAAATTCCTAAATTTATTTAATTATTATTAGTCTATTACTTCCTCCTGATTATTTAAATATATAAACTTTATTTATTTATTTAATATGTCATTAATTATTTATGTCTGCTCATAATTAAATAAATTCCTATTATTTATTTAATTATTATCCTCTCCAAATTTATTTTCTAATTTTAAATAAAATCATTTATTTAAAATTACCCACTTTCTAATTTTCCTCCACATTTAAATAATTTTAATTATTTAATTGTCTTGTTGATTTTCTGTATTTTATTTAAATTGGCAATTTCCCTCTTTCCAAGGAAATAATTTTAAATTATTATTATTTACTGTCACATGAATTTACCATTTTGGAATTAATTTAAAATATTAATTTCAAAATAGCATTTCTCTCCACAAATTAAGTTATTTCTAAACTAGCTTGATTTTCTAACTCATCCTTTTTCCACTTACTAATATTCATCTCACTGTCACAACTATTCTCTTTCCTTGATTTAATTTCTTAAATTAAATCTTGTCCACTCAATTTGAATTTCACCCTAAAGTTTCCCTAACCCTAATTAATGGGTTGTTATTTTGAATCTTGACCATTGATTCTAGGGCACTTCTCAATCTTTAATCTCATTCGTCCCTCCAAAATTGCATTTTCTATTAAATGCCAATTTTGTCCTCATTTTCGACATCTTGAATCCTCTTGAATATCTCTTAATCTTTTAATCTCTTGCATTCTCTTGAGTTTTAACATAGTCTTGTTTTTGTCATTTAGCTACTTAGATCATTGCATGTAGGATTGATTTTATCGTGCACAAGTGCTTAAATCCTTCAACACTTTGCTTAGGACTAGGCAATAATATAGATTTTCTCATCATAATCTAAGGGCAACACTTCACATTTCAGCAAGCTAGAACGTACAATGGAAGTAAGCCATGGAGGATGAAGAACTTGGGTGAGATCCCTCCTCTTGTTCTTTATTTATTCCTTTGCTTTTCATTGTTTATTGTGGATTAATATAATATGCATGTAATTTGCTAACCATATAATCTTGCAGGAAAAATCCATAATTACAATTTTTATGATTTTTCAGTTTGTATGATTTGTAACCTAAATGTAAATGCAAATATCAAATGATTTGAGATGATTTGAGATGAAAAAATGCAACTTATATCTACTTTCACTAATGTAATATTTAGAAACCCTAGAATGCCAATTAACTAATGAAATGTTAATGCAAGAAAAATCTAGGATGATGAGGTACTACAAATCTAAATTATGTTGTTATAAATGTAGGTTCACCAAAATGTAACAACAAAAAGAAATGTATTCTCTTTTGTATGGCTTAGAACATAGAGTAAACCCAGTTCCCAATTATCTTATTGAAGGGAAATCCTAAAGAGCTCAATCTAAAGTATACAAAGGGGAAAGAGATCTTGTATTAGGGATGTCTTAGGGTCTAATTGTAAACTAATGAGGGGCTCACCACTAAGCTAGGGATTGGAAAGATAAATGAAATGCAAAGCCTAATAGTTAAACCTAGTGCAATGCAATCTTTCACTAAATGACCTAAAACTATATATAAATAAAAACATAAAGTTGCAAGAAAAAATGTGTGCACCTAGAAATCTGAAGAAAACTGAATGAAAGCCTGAAATGTTGAAAATCCTAAAATTTCAGCTCACTTAGACTCATATGCCAGTCTAGGCATATCAGTCCTAGATCAAGGTTTTTGGGTAGGAACTAGTTTATGGAAAAAGGGTATCTAAAATTGCAATTATCTAGAAAAATTCTTGTAGTGGGACTCATACGCCACTTTTGGTGTGTCAATCCCATTCTACTTTTTTGAGAATTCAAATTTTATATCTATGCTCTAATCTTTGATCTTTCCTTCCAAATTGATTTCCAGATTTGAATCTTTTGAAAGACCTACAAAACAAAATATGGACTTGATTTTCTTATGGGGTTTTCCTCGGTAAAACCCCTAGTTTGGTTGTTAAACCTTGATAGAAACAATGAAACTTGAATGTGAATGTGAACATAAACCCCAGCCTTAAGTGTGTCTAAGACTAGGAAATCTTGAATGCAATGCAACCCTATTCTAATTTTCTAGAATGAGATACATGAATGAAAAATAAAGATGAATAACTCACTTTGAGAGATCTCTAATGACCCAAATGAGCCCTAATAATTCTTGTACAATCCTTAGGCTGAAATTAGAGTGACAATGGAGGATGGAATCACTTAGGAAACAAGTCATTGGGTTTGGCTTGATGGCTCGTTGAATCTGCCTAATCTAGAATCCGTAATGATTCACCATAGGGAACCATGATCAACCCTTGACAATGATAAATCTTGGAAAGAAAGGAAAGATTGAGTGTGCAACATAGGCCATGGGAATAGCTAAACCAACACATTATAAATAATGTACTATGCATCTGAAGATAAAGAGAGGAAATGAAGCATATAAGAAAAAACATATCCATCATTGATTGTCGGTGTTTGGTATTGGTCTTCATTACAACTACAACTCCTTGCTCCTTGTGAACCCCAATCCCATTCTTGCACAAACACAACAAACATGCATGATATTAGGTTCATATGCAAGATAAAAAAAGGATTCCCCATGAAATCCATTTAAAATTCCCAATAATAGAAATGAAATGAAGAACAATACAAGAAACTAAATCAAATCTATTTAAGCAAAGAAAAATCTTGATCCCATGGGGGAGTTGGTGCCAATTAGTATGTCGAAATTTGCCCTTTCCAACTCTTTTGTAATATTTGTGATAATTTGTGGATGGTTGAATCTCCTTGATGAGATTTTGGCATAACCTAGCTATGAAATCATGAAAATGATGAATACTTGAGGAGAAATGGACAAAATTAGCTCTCAATGTGAAGAGAGTAACTTTTCTCTAGATTGTGGATGATGAATGAAAGGAACAACCTCTCATTTATAGATTTCCAAAATGGAAGAGAGAGTGGATTTGAGCAATGTGGGATCATTCAACATCCAATGGCCAAGTGCCACTTGTCAAAATGTGAATGGTTGAAGGTTGTACACATTTTGGCCAAAGTGCCAATAAATACAATTAGTTTGAATTTGAAATTGAGGAAATGGCATGTGAGAGGGAAAGAGGAATGAAATAAATGCCACTTGGCTCAATGCACAAGGATATGTAAGAGGAGTGAATGCCTTGTTGGATGTACAAGTCCACTTGGATTTTGAATTCAAATTTGAAGGAATACTCCTCCTTTATTCCATGTTGAGAGAAAATAGGCAATTGATTTATTGTGCAAGATTCATTCTCTAGAGGATTTTAGTGATTGAGATTAAATTAATCAAGATTTGATCAATTTAATTAGAGATTAGGTGATTTGACAATTTTGACTCAAATTTATGAGTTGATTTAAATGAGAATTGAGAGGAAATGATTAATTAATTAAATGTTTTTGATTTATTTAATTAAAGGGGATAATATTAGATTGAATCAAATAAGGTTTAATTTATTCAATTTAATGAGAAGACTTTAGGGGTTTAATAAAATAATGTGAATTATTTAATTAAAGAGGGATTTAGGGTTAATTAAATTAACTTGATTAATTTAATCAACAAAGGAGATGGACCTAATTAAAGAAACAATGATTTATCTAATTAAGAGATGAAAGGTGATGATAAGATGAGAGTGTGATTTAGGAGGAAATGAAATTAGTAATCAGGATCAAGTGCATCAGATCGAATTGTATATTTTCCATGTCTATAGTTTGCTCCTCTTTGAAGTAAAGTACTTGTTGCATTGATTCAAAGAATAAACTGTTGTGATCAAATTTCAAAAAATTTAGCATTTTTTGAATGCCCCACTATTGCCCCAATGAGAAGGATTATGCTAGTATATTGCCCCCTCAAGAGATTGGATGATTTTTTTTAATTTTTGGATGATCTCGCGAAAAAAGAGGACAATGTGCTCGAAAACTCCAAAAATGTCCCAAGATGCCAAAAACATGTTAAAATGCCAAGAAAGATACAAAATGGTCCTTGGTTGGACAAAACCAAGATTGGGGCCAAAACCCTAGTTGGATGGCCAAACTAGGTAAAAAAACCCTAATTTGTAGGCATAAATAGGCCTTGAGGGGTCACTTTGAATACATTTGCATACTTAGCCTTTACAATTTTTTGCACCTTGAACTCTGAGCCCTGATCGAAATGGTGCAATGACAGTGTCCCATGCACGTGTTGGAGAGAGTACATTTACACCAGCGACCAGTCGGCGTAGGACCCATGGTATGTACCCCCATCCCAACTTTTAATTTTTCATTTTGCATGCATTAAATAAGGTCAAAACCAACTTTAGGCTAAGTGGCACTATATAGTGCCACTATAAATGCTCGGTCAATGCCATGTAGTCCTAAACTGGGTCACATATGAGAATAGGACCGCATGACCCCATTAGGATATTAGGGTTCCAATGGTCAAACTTGACTGCATGCGAAAATAGCACCACGCGATGCAGTTAGGGATCTAGGTTTGTCAAAGTCTGTCATGCGGCGTAGTTTAAAAATTTAAAAACTATGTTGCATTTGCAAACAACACCACCTTTGTTGTTTCAAATGCAAAAATATGATGCGAGAGATAGATTTTTTTATGAGACTTGACATGGTGGTTTCCCTTGCACAGGAGGAGCTTGATATACTTCATTCGAGGGAGCATAGATGGTCAGTGCTCCATAGATTGCAAGATATTCATTTGTACCTTCAAGAGTAGCTTGGTATTCTTGGCCTTTGGTTTGTTGCGTACATCCCTCCTATTTGGACGCACTTAGGTATGATAACAACTTTGGTCAAGTGGTGGCATAGTGAGACTTCCTCCTTCCATCTTCCTACTGGCGAGGCTACCATCACTCTCGAGGATGTCTGGCGCATTCTTTGATTGCCTATCCACAGAGCAAGAGTGATTTATGATCCAGAGGAGGGCAGGGAGCCCTGATTTGATGTCATGGGTGTTGATGAACTCATACTTTCTAATGGATGGATTAACTTGGAGCGATATTGTGGTAGAGCGCCCACCTACAGGTTGATTGTTACAACTATTATTTTTGGTCTTATGGCACCTGATCGACAGGGTTGATACTTCAGTCCATGCTGGGGACTAGCATGGGAGGGGATGTGTGTTCAACGAGAGTGCTTTGCTTGGGGTCTAGTGATGTTGGCCTCCCTATACAAGGATTTACATGAGTTTTCATACCTGGACAGTCAGGCCCTTAGGGCTAGAGTTTGTTACACATCTAGGCATGGGAGCATATTCATGTGCTCCATCCAGATGTCACACCGATCGTCCTTGATATTGATGAACCTATTGTTTGGTGATATGGTAGGGCATAGATCCACTTTACTCACACTAGCATAGGTGGAATCGCCCATTGGTGACAGGTTCTTGATGAGATGAGGGAGTTCGTCTAGAGGCCTTGGATGCGCATAGGCCCATGGTATGATTATATAGAGCAACATTTTTTCACCCTGTAGGAAAGATGGATGCAAGGTCATGAGCATACCATGATAAAGAGGTATCTCCTAGACAGGGTGGCCCATCAGTTTGGCAAGATTCAGGATAGGTCGAATGATTAGTACATGGCAATTTTTGCTTGTAGTATGAGAGAGAAAGCATGGTGCCAACCCATTCCGACAGCTGAGGTAGTGTCCTCATTCAGATAGCTAAAGGCTCGGCCATTTCCATATGATTAAGGGCCTACAGATGCGAGAGTGACCTAGGCGTACAAAGATTGGTTTAGGCCTCCCTTGAGATTGGCAGTTCTCGGTGCAACACGTCCATGGTGGAGGCCCAAAGGAAGATCAACCAACAGGGGTAGAGGATAGGGGGGTAGAGGCAACATATATGGGGGCAGGGAAAGAGGAGGAGGTGGACCACCTCCTCATTAGACACCTCCCAGAGATCAGGCATAGCAGGCACCTCCATGGGTAGGGGCACAAGATGACTAGGGTAGAGATAGGGATAGACCAGTCCTGCAACCTCAACCACCAGGGTAGCCAAATCATCGAGATGCACTGATCTAGTAGTTACAGGGTCAAATTCAGGTATTGACTACGGAGAGGGATCAGGCTCGGCAACAGATTTTGACATTCACTACTGAGAGCGACCAGGCTTGATCTAAGAGGGATCAGGAGGTTGTTCGACGGAGGCAGCTAGAGAGTATGGCATCATCATCCCAGGGCCAATCAGTTTCATTACGGGCTTACAAAGAGGTAGTCATAGAGGTCAATTATTATCGACAACATTATAGATAGGCAGTGCCAGCAGCAGGCCGAGTGCCAGACTATTCTCAGTAGATAGGGGTGAGGCCACTAGAGGGTCACAGTGATAGGCCAGAGGGTGAGGGGCACAACTAGCAGGGCTAGCCCTTTCATCATAGGCAATTTTCATTTTTGATTCATGGGCTTTGATTATTGCCCCTATTGTATTATGTATTTGTGATGTACACTTGATCCAGTTTTTTGTACCATGACAGTATATTTTTGATGATATATATGAGATGGTTCAGTTTATGATATGCCCTATGATGCATGGATGCATTTTAATTTTCTATTAGATGTTATGGGATGCTTCTATTTTATGCTCATGTGATATGATGTATGCTCCTATATATGATGGATGTATTTATTTTTGTATCTTTTCTATGCATTTTGATGATTTCATAGATGCAATGTATGCTAATGATTTTTTATTATGTCCTTAATGATTCATGTATGATGTGAAATGAATGTAATGCAATTAGTTCTTAAGGTACTTAGAATAAAAAATCTATATTATTCCTCCTAACTTAAGATGATAATAATGTGGTATGATCCATATGATATGATATGTACTTATGTTGATGATTTGGTGGATGCGGGGTTTATGCATTGGTGATGTTCTAATTAACTGTCATGATACCATGTTAATATGGAACAAAGATACAAGAAAAAAAGATCCCACAAGTCATTTAGAATGATGGTGATTTTCTTACTAGGAGTCAAGATTTTTCAAAGGCCAATTACATTATATTTGATAACACACATAGGTACAATGCATCAAGGTATAAAGAACCAGGATGGCATTGTACCTAGTGTGATGGAATTTGACTCGACAATCAGATAGGAGTATTCCTATTCATACTTAGCATACAAAACCTCATTCAGGATGTAGTTCAGACATTCTAAACATCTTAGACCAAAACATAGGAAAGCTTGCTTTCCTATGTGGTCAACAAGATACCTAAAACATCCTCCCTACAAAAAAAAACAAAGCACACATGACTAAGTTATTTTACAAGATTATCCCACAAGCACAGTAGATAAAGAGATAATGATCATTTCCCCATTCCTTTCTCTCTAAACCATGTTTTGTTTAGGCATCCTTGAGAGGTCCTTAGAATGAGCGCAAAATAGGATAAGTCAAAAAAAGACCAAGATAAAGCAAACAAACAAGAAAATTTTCTTCATACCTCTAGCCAAGGCTAAACTAAGGTGAGATACCTGATGCTTATGTCCATCGTGGGAAAGATACATCCTAGGACATGTGATAAGGGTTTTGATGAGATTGATTAGGTGATAAGCTATTGATACTCTGAGTTGATTAACTTCCATGTTTACTAGCTTAGACTTATGACTTTGATAATTAGGTGTTCACTTTTGAAACCTACTAGACTTGCTTCTAATTGACCCACCAAAGGATGAAGGCGACGTTTGATTTATTAGGAGTGATGATTATTGCAGGTGAAAGTGAGATGAGGAAAATGCACCATTTTGGACTTTTTCAAATGTTTTGAGGTTGTTTTTGGAATTTTGAAATGTTTTACAAATGTTTTTGGTATTTTCAAGATTTTTCCCAAGAGATTAACTTAAAGACCTATCCTAGGGGTCTCAGGAGCTGATCCATAGATTAGCCTTGCCTACGTTATACACGCAAATACCACATAGTTCGATCGATGACATACTTGACTCAATGATAATATAGATGGGAAAACAGATTGCCATTGTGGCGGATGCCTAGAGGACTGACCTAGGGTGTTAAATAGATAGGCAAATGGATTTCCATTGCGATGGATGCCTAAAGGACTGACCTAGGGTGTGAAATAGATGGGAAAATGGATTTCCATTGCGATGGATGCCTAAAGGATTGACCTAAAATGTCTCGAGGGATGATCAAAGATTAACCTTGCATACGTTCAAGCTTAGAGATGACGTAGTTCGGTAAGGCCACAAACTGACAAGACTTAATGATGAGGTTTTCTAAAGACTTTTGAGATTTTTTGAGAGTTTTTTGAATGTTTTTGGGTTTTTCTAAATTTAAGGAAGATCACAAGAATATACACGAATTCAATCTGATGTAGTTACAAGAACATTCCCCCAACGTGATGTGATAGACTACTTTGATAAAGGCAGGACAAACTAACCTTGAGATATGCCAGGTAGTACTATGGTGGAACATGATACGAGCACAAGATCAGGCTATGGTATAGATGCAAACAGATGGTGGAATGAAAATGTAATGTAATGGAAAAGTGAGTGTGTGGAAAAGACCGTGAAGATCCTAGTGGATAGAGAGTGCTTTATTTATGCTTGGCACATGTTTTCCAGGTTTTCACCAAGGTACTTGTCCAAAGTGCCACCGAAGTGGTTTTCACTAGAGGACGATTTTTTTCTTTAATATTTTCAAACCTTTTTTTAATTTTTTTAATTTTTGTCGTTATCAAGACTCCTGTTTGCAATTTTTTCATCAAGGTGACCATTTTTTCAGTACATTTTTATGATTTTTTTGTATTTTTGATTCTATACCTTGCAAGATTTTTAGGCACAAAACTTTTTGAGATGGGAATTATTCAGGGGCTCCTATGAAAGCTCGCCTTCTGGTATTGATAGATGATAGGCTCCTAATTTATAGCTTGTTGTGATGATGAAAGGTTCCAACCAATTGGGCTCAAATTTTCCTTTGCTTTCTACATTCGACACGTTCTTTTGGTTCTCTTTTAGCACAAGTTCGTCGACTTGGAAGGTTCGCCTCTTGATCTTCTTGTTGTAGTTATGTTTCAGGTGATTCTGATAGACCTGTAGATGGTTGATGGCATCCATGCATCATTCATCTAGTAAATCTAGATCATTTATTCATGAGACCCTGTATTTTTCATCTGTGATGAGGTTTTGCAATGATATTCTCAGTGATGGGAGCTCAATCTCGATTGGGAGGATGGCTTCTGATTCGTACTCTAGGGGGAATGGGTTGGAACCTGTTGGCATATGGATGCTAGTGCAGTAGGCCCATAAGGTGGGATTTAGCTATAGATTCTAGTCATGACCAAATTCATTGACTGTCTTTTTAAGGATTTTCAAGATTGTTTTGTTGGTAGCTAATGTTTGGCCATTACCTTGGGGATAGTACAGAGTGGAAAAGCGATGTTGAATTTTAAATTTCTCACATAAGTCATGAACATCTTGGTTTTTGAAAGGTGTCCCATTATCAGAGATAATGGATTGGGGGACACCATATTGACAAATGAGATAGTTTAGGATGAACTTGGATATTTGATTTCTAGTTATGTAGGTCATGGGAATTTCTTCGACCCACTTTGTGAAGTACTTTGTGGCAGTGATGATGAACTTATGGCCATTGGATGAGGTGGGTGTGATTTTTCCTATGAGATCGAGCCCCCACTATGAAAAGGGCCATGGTGTAACAATAGGATGAAGCTCTTGAGTTGGTACATGAATAAGGTCTCCATCCTACCAGCACTATAAACACTTTCTAACAAATTTTTGTGCCTCTCTTTCCATTGTTGGCCAATAGTATCTAGTTCTCAGTAACTTCTTGGCCAAGGTCATACCACTCGAGTACGAATGACAAGTGCCATTATGTACATCAGTTAAAGTAGTCAAGGTCTCCTCAGGATTTAAGCAATGCAAAAGGGTTCCTTCAATGCTCCTACGATAGAGGGTTTCTGCTAGGATGAAAAAATGTAAGGAATTTCTGACAAAGGCTTGTTTAAGGTTTGGGGTTATGTCAGCTAGGAGAACTCCTATTCTCAAGTAGGTATAGATTTCGTTATACTAGGGATTACCGAGACCAACAAGTTCACACACATATTCTGACTCTGGTACCTCAAATGTGGGTACAAGATGCTTCTCTACCAAGAATTCATGTTTTAAGACTTTGCAAGGAATATCCAGTAATGATCCAATTGTTTCCATGGTGTCAGCTACTCTGTTGTTAGCTCTTGGTATCTACTCAGAGGTGATATCAATGAATGATTCTTTGAGGCTCTCTACTAACTTCTTGTATGGTGTCAACTTGTCATGCTTAGTTTGGTACTCACCATTGACTTGGTTGATGATAAGTTGTAAATCCCGTAAACCTTTAGTGTCATGATCTGCCACTGTGCTGCAATCTTGATACCTATGGTTAAAGCCTCATATTTTGCAATGTTTTTAGTACAAGGGAATGTCAATTTGTAGAATCTAGGAATACAATCCCCCTATGGGGTGATGAAGAAAACACCAGCTCCCAATCCATATTGTGTATATGAGTCGTTGAAGTATATTTTCTAGTGATCGACTATGTTAAGATTGAAGATGGACTCATCTAGAAATTTTGATATTAGTGCATTCTCTGAATACATTGGAGCCTCTACCGGTTGGTCTACAATCACCTGCCCCTTGATATCCTTGCACTCTACATATTCAATATCGTGTTCTATCAATATCATAACTCATTTTGTTGTTCCTTCTGTGAGACGATCTTTAAAGAGCAGATATTTTAGTGGATCTATCTTTGTGATCAACTTGATCTGATGAGCCAGCATGTAGTGTCTGAACTTTTGGGCTGCAAACACAACTACTAGGAAAGATTTTTCTATTGGTGTGTAGTTGAGCTCATGCCCTACCATTGTCTTGCTGATGTAGTATATCGCTCTCTCTCTTTCATTTTCATCATGTTGGGCTAATAGAGCACCGAGAGCTTCCATGGTTGTTGAAATATATAGAATCAATGGATTTCCTGGAATTGGTGGCATTAACACTGGTGGCATAAGTAGATATTCTTTGATTTATCTAAATTCCTGATCATACTTGTTGTCCCACTTGTATTCTACTCCCTTGTGAAGTAGATGTGAATATACAATTTGTTTATCCGCCAATTGCACTATGAATCTTCTAGTGGATTGGTGTCTTCCCTACAGGCCTCTAGGTTGTTTTAGTTTCTTGGGCACTTCCATGTCGGGGATTGCTTTGACCTTGGTGGGATCCACTTCTATTCCTCTCATCAACACTATATATCCCAAAATTTTACCTGATTGCACCCCAAAGACACATTTCTTGGGGTTGATTCTAACCTTGTACTGCTCCAGTCTATCGAAAATGGTACTTAGTGCTACTATGTGATCTTGTCTTTTCTTAGATTTGGCCAATATATCATGCATGTAATCTTTGACAATTTTATATATCATGTCTTGAAAGATTAGTGTCATGGCCCTTTGATATGTCACCCCTCCATTCTTTAGCCCAAATGGCATCATGCTCTAGTAGTAGGTGCCCCAAGGACATGTAAATGTTGTCTTATGCTAGTCCTCCTTTGTGATCATTAGTTGGTTTTATCCCGAGAAGCCATCCATCAGTGATAGCATCTCATGTCTGGTCGTCATGTCCACTATCATGTCAATGTTGGGTAGTGGAAAATCATCCTTGGGACACGATTTGTTGAGGTCTCTAAAGTCAGTGCAGATATGAATGCTCCCATTTTTCTTTGAGATTGGCACAAGATTGGACACCCATTCTGGATAATCAATTAGGTGTATAAATCCAATGTCTAAGAGTTTCTGCAATTCCACCTTGACTAGCAAGGCTATATGAGGGTGAATTTTTCTTAATTTTTGTCTTACTGGCTTTGCTCCAGGGTAAACAGTCAAGTGATGAACCACAAATTTCAGATTGAGACCCGAAATATCATCATTGGTCCATGCAAATTTAACCTTCCTTTCTTTTAGAAATGCAGCCAAAAGTTCTTGTTATTCTATTAGAAGTGATTCGGCATAGAAGGTGATCTTTGGTATTGCTTTCGTTCCTAGGTTGATAGGATTTCACTGTTCTGCCAAGACTGTCGATTTCTCTAGCTAAAGTGTAGGAGGGGGAGATTGAATCCTTCATCCTTTGGTGCCTCAGAGAGGTTTTCACCATTGGATGTGTCCTTTATTTTTACTATTCTTTGGTTAGAGAGTGCCACAGTATGGTTTTCACTCAATGACCATGAGCTTATTCACATTCTTTTTCTTTTGTGACTGAAGGACTCAATCGTCTCCCCATAATAGGCTTGGGTGTCCAGTGTGATGTCGAACCCATCCTTGTGATCTCCACATGGAACTGTATCTCTTAGTCCCATGAATTCTGAGAGTTCCTCATCATTTTCGAATGCATCTAGAACCAGTGATCCTCGTTGGTCATAGTTGATGAGTTGAGGGTAAGCTAGGTTTATTTTGTGAGTTTGGTGGTTTGACTCAATGGGTGAGGCAGTCATCATTAGTAAGGAGAAATACTCAAAAACAATGGGAAGGTCTATTATGGTATCCTCATGATCACTACTATTGTAGACATCAGTTATGTTGAAAGTGAAATTATCTAGGAGCATACCTATGGATACGGGTAGTTGAAGGGTGATTGTCGATAATTGAGGAGGAGACCTGATTGCTCTACTAGGGATACCTCTTCCACGTATGGTTATAATCGGAGGGGTACATCCAAGGCCAATGTTTCTCATTCATCTTTCTACAATGATGGGTTCTAGTAGTCCATCACTATTCCTTCCAAGGCTTTCATTTTTGTTGTAGCCCATACCAAGCATTATTTGCAATCCTCTACTAGTTTCATCCATGGGTAGAGTGGGTGTGGGTATTTCATCATGGTATAGCATGCTTGAAATTTCTTCCTCATCCACATTTTCCTAACTTAGATCCCCCCAATGGCATAATCTAGAAGGATTTTCCCTAAAAGTGTGGATAGGTGTTTCAACTGATTGAGGTTGCCCATGCGACCTAGGAGATTGTGGTAACTCTCCTACAAGAAATGCATTTTTCTTCATTTTGTAATCTCCACAACCGTTGTCTTGGATCATGAGCTTGATGTCAGATATATCAGGGATGGAGGGTGTCTCTATCATAGAAGTGGAGGCGAGTTTAGATGGAACTGTATAGGGAGTGGATGGGCCTTCATCATTTTTTGGTACTTGGGGAATTTCGTAAAACTTGGCTTCCAAGTTTTTACAATAGGAAAATGGCTCTGGATCACAATGTATTGCAACCTCCTCATTTTGGTATAAGAATTTGAAACACTGGTGGAATGTTGAGGTGAATTCCTTCATTCCATGGATCCATGGGTGTCCTAGGAGGATGTTGTAGGGCAAGTCAAGGTCAAGGACCTAACATGTGGTTTCCATGGTAGTTGGCCCCACTTGGATTGGGATCTTGATAGTGCCTTGAGACACTCTTTCTTGGTCATAATATACTCTTATGGTGATGCCTTTGTTCTTGTCGATGGAGTCCTCTGAGAATCCCAAGTTCTTTATGAGTTTGGGTGAACAAATGTTGAGGCCTGCACCTCCATCCAGCAGGACCCTTTTGACTTTCTTCTTGTGAACCAGCACTTGAAGGTGAAGTGCACGATTGTGAGATGGTTGGGTGGGGAAATATTGATCGAAGAAGGTGAGGAGATTTGGGGTAACAATGTTACCAACCATAGCCTGGAATTATTCTATATTAGGGGTAGTGGAGACAGTGGATACAACTAATGCTTCATCAAGGATTTTCCTATGGGTGGTGGAAATTTTTAGTAACTCCATGATGGCGATTTGAGTGTGAGTTCTTTTTAGCTGGTCAATAATGCTATAATCATAGGGAACAAATTTTGTGTATGAAATGGGGGTCTTAGATGGTTGTGATGCCCCTACAATAGTAACCTTTCTACCATGTGTGGTGACTCCATAATCAGCGTTGGCTCCTTTGACGCTAATAACCGTTACCATTTCATCTATGCATGTGGCAATGTCTTCATATACAAGGTTTGCACTAGAATAATTTTGCTTCCCTTTGTTTTTCCCTTGATTATTTCCCTGATTATGATTTGGCATTGGATTCGTGTATATTATAATGTCTTGATTTCCAACTGGTTGTTCAGCATTGATGATCTTGTCCTCAATAAGGTCCTGGATGATGTTCTTCAACCTCATGCAATTTGTAGTTGTGTGCCCTTTGATTTTGTGAAAATCACAAAGGAGATCTTAGTTGTACCATGGTGGTTTTGTCATGGGTTCGACATATTGCTTAGAGTTGGAAATTTTGATGAAGTTTTCCTTAACCAGATTCTTCATTATGGAGTCAATTGATTCTCCAAGGGTTGTGAACTTCCGCTTGGGAGGTGGTCCTCCTTGATTGCTCAAGTTATTGATTTGGTTGCTAGGAAGCAGTTGTTGTTGTGCCACCGTATTAGTTTACACATTATTGCAACTATGATTCTATGATTGGTGATGGGTCTAGATGTTCTGTTTAGGGGCACTGATGACCACCTTAGCATCGATCACTCCATGATTTATGATATTTTTGTTCCTCAACCATGTGCAAGGTTTATCATTATAATTTGTGGATAGGCGGTTATCCTGTTATGAAAGAAATGTTGATGCACCTCCTCTTGCAGTAAGGGCTATTTTGATATTGAGCACCTTTGGGATCGATTGATCATACATTGTGATGCATTGCATATCTAGGTAGAATTCCATGTTTTCATCTACATTGGCTATGATTGTGCAAACTTGTTGTTCTTCTGGCATGGTCCACTTGCTCTGATTGGCCTTGGATCACCATATTTGCAAGAAGGATGTGAATAGCTCTCCTTTTCTTTTCTTGAGTGTTGATGGTTCTTCCAAACTAACATCTACACCCAAGTTAAATGCGTAGTTTTAAGGAAAGATTTCACAATCTCCTAGAATGTTTTGGTGCCCGTGGGTAGGTGAGAGAACCATTACATGGCAAGACTAGTTAGACTCTGAGGGAAAGGTCGCATTAGATATGTGTCATCATATGAAACCTCCATGTAATGCACCTGAAACTCCCTAATGTGATTTTAAAGGTTACCCATCCCATTATATTTATCAAATTTGGGGATCTCAAATCCATTTGGGAATGGTACCATTATAAGACTTCTGTCAAATGGATAGGGGCACAAGGTTCTAGACATTCTGTTTTCTTTTCTTGACTGGAGGTCTAGCACTTGTTGTGAGAGCAGTTTGATTTGTGCTGCAACATTGTTTTGTGGATCAGGAGGTGAGCTGAAATCATTTTGAGGTGTTTGCAGAGTTCGATTGATGAGAGGGGTGTTGGTGGGAGTTTGTTGCAAGCTCTATTGTGCATTTAAGGCTTGTTGATATGCCTGCATTTATGCCAACAATGCTTGTTGTTGATCTTGTTGTTGTTCCAATGAAGCTTGTTGTTGGTCCTGCTGTTGATGTTCCCATAAAGCTTGTTGTTGGTCTAGCTATTGTTGTGCCAAAAAAGCTTGTTATTGGTCTAGCTATTATTGGGCCAAAAAGGCTTGTTGTTGGTCTAGCTATTGTTGCACCAACAAAGCTTGTTGTTTAGCTTGTTGTTGTGCCTAAAAATCTTGCAGGGCTTGTTGGTATGCTTCTTGATGAATTTCTTGTAGTTGTACGTGGTATTGCACTTGCACCTATTGAGCCTGGTGTGGGGCTTGAGCTTGAGCTTGTTCTTATTGGGCTACTTGTGTGGCTTGTGTGGCTTGTTGGGCTTGTGTAGCTTGTGCAACTTGTTTGGCTTGTGCAACTTGTTGGGCAGCTAATTATGCTTGTGCTTGTTGAGTAGCCTGTTGTGCAGCTTGTTGGTTTTGTTGAAGTACCCTTTGGTGGGTGGCCTTTTGGACTGCCCGACTCATGGTGAGGAATGAATTCATCACTTTAGCTTTTGGTGGGATTGGTAGTAGATTAGGGATGGTGCTAGTCATTGTGGTGGGTGGGGGGGTTCGTGTTGGTAGCTGGGACTTGGTTCGTGGGTGGTGTGATTGAGATGGTTGGCCCTTGAGAAGCCATGTTTTGAGGGATTTGGGGATTGGTTGATGTATTGATTGTGGTAGATTGAATGGTTTCCACTTACTATTGTGATACTACTAGAAAAAGGAGAGGATTTGATGCAATGCTTAGATTACCTTGATTGGTGGTGGGTAGGGGGGGAAGGCCCAACTCAACAGGTGATACAAATTTTAGAGGTAAAGGAGGGAATAATGGTGTGTTCCCTTGGAAAAGTGATGATGGGAATGGGTCTATGACTCCCCCTTGTTTTGAACAAAACACCTTATCCTTGTAGAATCAAGGGGAGCGAAGTTTGTATGTTCAACGAATAGGTTGGTGTTGCATGGAATGAGGATGAATCTGCATGATTATGGAGGGTAAGTGGAACATATGGATGCAATTAATTCACTAAGATGGAGTAATCCGGTGTGGTGTTGATATCTACCTCTTTATTGTTTACAAGACGGTGCTTTTGTAACTCCTGAAGCATGGCGCTTCCCTTGTTAACAACTGGTGAGGTCATGCGATTGTTGATATGGTTTGGGGGATCTCCTGAGTGATGTTCATAAGTGAAATTGGGGGTATTCTTGCAAGATGCCTTTCCATATTAGTACTTACATCAAATTCAGAAGAGAGTTTGGCCCCTCCTTCCATTAATGCACATATATATAGAGAGGGATTAAGCTTTAACATGACATTAGCAATTTAATGATTCTCAAAATTTTGAATCATTTCAATTATTTCCTTTTGTGTCATTCCCAAGTTATCATCAATGATGTCCTCCTCATAGCCTTCCACTTGAGGATTTTGTGATGACAAAGAGGAGTTGTTTGGAGGATTGCTTGATCCGGCAAGGTTTACTTCGGAGGTTCCTTGACTTAGGTCACTTGAAGTTGATGTTTCCTTGGCAATTTCCATGTTCCTCTTGTGTTGTGATCTTGTTTGAACCATAAAATAGATATCATTTGATCTTAATCTTAGGCACAAAAATGATAAGAACTAGGAGGGTATAATGATCAAAAGTGATGATGAGATAAATATAAGATGGATGACGCAGATGAGTGAAACTATTGAAAAACCTCAGAGGGGGACGCTAAACTTTTTAGGGCTTGAAATGACTCAATTTTGGTAGTTTGAATAGGTGTGTTAAGCCAAAAAAAATGATTTTGAACTTGTAAACCCTAGGAAGTTGTGTTATCCTAGAGAAAACTTGCACAAGAGAATGAATTGACTAAGTGTGTTAAGCCAGATCAAAGTGATTAAGAACTTGTAGACCTTAAGAAGTTATGTTATCCTAGGGGTAAACTCATTCAAGAGGACTAATAATTTGACTAAGTTTATTAAGTCAAACATGGTGATGGTGATTTTTCCTAATAGTTTAGCATGAATGATGTTTCAAAGTTCTCAAGAGTTTGTTGGTGAGATGAGATTTGATTTTGGTGATTGAGGGTTGGATGAGAGTGATGATTTTGATCCTAGACTTGACCTAGACAAGACTCTTTCTTACAAGACCTCGGTATTGAATAACATGCCATACTTCCTATGTGAGAAAAGAAAACCTTTAAAAAGGAGCTAGATTTTGTTGATAATAGAACTCATACAAACTTGGGTTATTCTTTGAAGCCTTCTTGTAGAAGTTGTATACCAATATTTCTCTAACTTCAAGAAGAATTTCAAGATGCTCCACATGAGCTTTTGGAATAATCTTCTTGAACCCTGGTTTTTGGATTTTGATTTTACAGGAAATCATTTGAGAGCAAACATGTGTGAGGTCCAATTGTCCTTATCTTTGTTTAATGAATTCCTTTTATCAAAAGAACTTTGTTGATTATGATTTCAAACTAAATGTCTATGTCTTAATTCCTTTTCATTCCACAAGGTCCATTATGTGAAAATCAAGGTTTCAAAAGCATAGTTTCCTAGGTTGAATTTAGTGGAAACAAATTACAATTAAACCCAAGTACTTAGAAACCTCTAAGGAAAAAATCCCTAGGGTAAGCAAGAGCATATGGATTTGTCAAGGGTATTTGTTTCCTCCAAAGGGTTTGGAATTTGAAGCTCTTTGTGAATGTTCATTTTCAAATGTTTTGATGACCAAGCAATGCATTTTTTTATTCCAAGCACATGCACAACCCTAGGATGAAGAGACAATATTTTGTTGGGTTCCCACTTGGATAAATCCAGCTGTGCATATTCAGTACAGATGATTAGATGCTTGACCACACAGGCTCCCCCTTATAGTGCACTCACTTATTGGCTCAATCAAGCATCAGTACCCATGAATCTCCCATGGCATACTTTTCATCTCTACAATAGAACCGCATGTATACGTGGGGCGGCTTCAAAGGACTTGACCTTTTGCACCAACAAAATAGTTAAGGATTTGGCCTTTTCTAAACAAGGGTTTTAATTCAAAATTTCTGTTTGTTAGAACCCAAAATTTCCATCATGAAATTAAATGATTTTCCCATTTTGAACTTAATATTTTCAATACCCTTCTTATAAAAATCATTTACTGCCCTTTACAATGATTCAAATGTCTTTTTCCTTGTTGCATTGCCTTAATTTTTGGCTTGTATTGCCCTTATATTTTTCCCCATTTAATTCTATGATATTTTCCTATCTTTTCATAAAAGTTTTTCTTCATTTTATTCCCCATACATTTTATCATACACTTCAAACCCCTACTGCTACACCACAAAGGGTAGTCTCAAGGCTCATGTTGTTGCGGTAAAGGGTTAACAAATGGTGGGGTAGCAGCTAACAGAGCAAGCATGAAATGTTTACCGCCACATCGCACACGGTCAGTTCATTAACCATGGTGTTGCAGTGGTGGTGAATAATCGGTTGTGGAATAGTTATGAAAATCATTACTACACCGCACGTGGTCAACACAGTGACCGCGGTGGTGCGGTAAATGGTTAGACGGATTAGCAACTGGTTGGCAGTAACAATCAGTGGTCACCGCATTACCGCATGCGGTCAAGCCAGTGACCGAGGTAGGGTGGTGAACAAAGGGAAGCAGTCAATGAAGCAATAGCTTGGAGATCCCACCACAGTATTGCACGTGGTTAACCCATGGACAACGATGACTGCAGTGGTCAAGGGGAAGCGATGGAGGTTGATGGTCAATGGTCAGCAATAGGTTACTGCAGAATTGTAGGCGTCATCTCACAAACCGCGGTGGCACAGTGGAAATCATCAGACAAAGGAGATACCGGTCAACATAACAGGAGATGTTTACCACGCTACTATTGGTGGTCATCTCATAGACCACGATGGCATGGTAAACCGTCAGCGGTCGGTGAAGGCAAGAAGTTAGCACGTGATGGATAGACATGGCAGTTAAGGTAATCATGCAAATGGTTATCGTGATGCCGCAGGCTTAAGAGGCAGGGGTCACGGTAATCTGGTGAGGAAGTGGTAGATAGTCAGGGGCAATAGGAATTATCAGTCACTGCTATACCGCGGCCGATCAACAGGTTGACCGTGGTAGAGCAGTAAATATAATGAAAGCTAGGGGTAAGCATAAATGAAGAACAATGATAAAGTTTAAAAAAAAAATCAAACACATGACTATGTAATAAAATATTTAAATTACCAATTAGGCAACTTATTTAAATATTTTTTGTTTCTATCAGAATGTGAAACAGTTGTGGCTAGTAAAATGAAGAGTCATGATTTTTGAAGTTTACTGTATAAGTATTGGCAAAAAATCAGTGACAGGGTTTGGTTAGAGAGGGCAGTGAGAGACTCTTTTCTCAAAAAAGAAACTAGGAATGAATTAATGTAAAAACCTTCTGGAATCAGTGTAATGGAGATGATTTCTTTTGACATAATTCCTTTCTAATTATTTTGTTGTTGTGATCTCATAAGTAGTAGCTTGCTTGGTTCTCTCCAATTTGAAATCTTTTGATCATTTGAATCAAAATATCAAGTATGTTTTGATTCTTCAGAGTGTATTTCTTCACTTTGTGTGATTTTATTTACTAGTGTCTACAAGACAGATTTATAATTCCTTTGAGTAAGTCACTGTGTTTGTGAGATTTCTTTTGGATTTTTGAAGGAGAGCAGGGTAAGATAGTATTTTAACACCATTTATGCCAGCCATAAATTCATGAAGCTACATGCCATTCATTAAAGCTTCATTCCTTAAGGTGTTTAATAATGTGAATTATGTTAGAAAGGAATATATATATGTAATTAGTAGTATTTTTGACTTTATTGCCCAATAAAGAGAAGGAAGTGATATGTCATTTCCCAGAATATAGAATTAATTATAAAATATATTTAAAACCTTTCAATTTGTTGTAGGATTAGTTATAGTATCTTTTGGTCTATCCATTCCCAATTGCCATTGTGGGTAAACTGTTTAGCAGGAAATTTGATTTAAATCTGCATGTTTCATATAGGTTCACCCACCTAGGTCTAGTAGAACCTAAAGAGTAGAAGGTTTAATAGAGTAATTGGCCTTGTATGTTGTCCAAAAATGTTGTAAGGGCCTGGCAAACTCTTATGGTTAAAACCTGCATTTTTGAGTACCAACAGGTTGGCGACTCTGCTGGGGACCATAATTTCAAATAAGCCTTTGTCATAGAGTCAATATTTTGTAGAAGACTCTACTGGGAACGAAGAATTGTAGATTTTCTCACTTTTGGAAAGTGAGTGGTGACTCTAAATGAACAAGTGCATTGAAACTGATAAGGTTAAGTATATATCTAAAAGGAACCTTCCTAGAGTTCAGACCATTACAATTGCTCCCAAAATGAAAGGAAGAAGATCTTTATATAAGGATGGTGATGGTCCTAATGGAAAAAATAAATGGATAGATAAAAATGATAAAGGTAAGAAGGTGACTAATGACACGGGACCATCAAACAAAAATAAAACATCAAACGCATCACTGGAGACACACTATTCATATGGTACATTAGCAAATCAAGACAACCCTTCTAGGGAACCTCATACTCCTAAAGAACAAAGGAATCTCTTTTATAATCCAAACCCTGAGAAAGTCAAGGATTTCATGGATGAATATGAAGCTGAGAGAGAAAGAAGACAACATGAGTATGATCAGAAAATGGCATTTCTTGAAGAGAATCAGGATGGACTTGGCTATGAAGCAACATATGAGGAGAATTATGAACTCATGAATAGGGATGAAATAAATGCAATACTAGAGCTTGAGAGACAAGAAGTGGAGAGAGCTAAAATAGAATATGAGTAGAGGCTCCAAGCAATTAGAGAACTTGAAGAGTTGAAATTGAAGAGAGTGCAGATGAATACTCAAATGGCTAATTTGCAAAAATATGTGCCACCTCATAGGCAAGGGAACAATAATGCAGGCCCATTAAATGCCCCACAAGCCAACCAAAATCAGGCTAGAAATCAAGGTAGGTATCAAAATGTCCCACCACAAAATCAAGGCGTTTAGCCACCTCCTCATCAGCAGTATGTACACCCACAAGGTCAGCAATATGTGGCAAATAATTATCCATTGTACCAGCATCAGTATTACCAAAATCCTCCTCCATAATATGCAACCATGATCAGGCAATTTGATTTGTCTGGATTTCAAATATGTCCTTATCCATTGGACAATAGTTGGAGAAGTCTTGTTCTAAAATTCACAGGAAGTAATGCAATTGCAGCTGACGAACATTTAAGGAGTTTTAATGCCTTTTTGCAAGATTTGGATATGTAGTATGAAGATGTGCAGATGAGGTTGTTTATGATGTCACTAATTGAAGATGCCAAAGATTGGTTCAATAGTCTGCCAACATCTTCTATTAATTATATCCATGTGTTTTATGAACAATTTTTTGAGCAGTACGAGAATCAATATGCACCAGAATTTGCATTGCATGAATTGGTGAATATTCAGAAGCAGCTTACCATTGAAAATAACAAGAAGGCTGCAGGGATGATGGCCAAGAGGGATAACCCTAGGGTTCTCCAATATGCTCCTCCAATAAAACAAGAAAGCACATATAGGAATGAAAGGCCAAGACTACATGACATGCCTTGTAATACAAATTGGAGAAACGGAAAGCCAATGATGGATAATGGGCCAAGAAATAAAGAGACGCTTGATCCTTTGAAGAAGAGAGGGACATAAATGGTTGATAACAATCCTTGGTGTTTAGTATGTGACATGCCACATTCTTTAGAACATTATGTTGTAGCTCAGTCAGTGTCAGGAAAAGACAGGGCAAAAAATAATAATGAAGAAGACAATAAAATCTATTTGACTTCTCACATTCTTCACTCCATAGAGCAGGGGTATTCATCCTCAGATGAAGGAGGATATGAGTATTATGTTGATAATAAGAAATATAATGTTCACATGGCAAAGCAACAGATTTTTTCTAATTATGAAGAAAGTGATGATGAACAAGCTCCTCATACCACATCATATCAGCCTAATAGGGGAAATATGAGGAGACCGACTGATGAAGAAATTAAGAGATTGACTATTGCAGTAGTTGAGCAAGCTAAAAGAAAGTATTGGCTAAGGAATAGAATAGTAAATGAAGATGAAGATGTTCCAAAAAGGAATATTTTTGAAAAATGAGAAGATGTCCCATGAAATATTAGAAAGGACAAATGATGAGCACTTTTATAAAAAAAGAACAAAAGTATATCCCCACAGAAGAAAATAAAGAATTATCCAAGAATAAACAAAAGACGGATCAGACATCAAAGAGGGAGAAAGAGGAAAATAAAGCTGAAACAACAGAACAAAGGAAGGTGATCAGAGCTGAAGGTGCATCTTTTGATTTTGTGCAAGCTTTATCCCAGGTAAAAATATTTGTCCCATTACTTGAAATGATGAAAATTAAAGAGTATAGGGAAAATGCTATCCAATTAATGTCTTGTGGGAGGAATCAAGTTATAAATTTTAAACAAAATGAGAGTCCTGCAATTGCTGATAAGAAAGGAAAAATAAAAGTTTCAGAAATTGGCCTAAATGATGCATTGATGAATACAGCAAAAATTGATCCATTTTTTACTACCCTACTTATAAATGGTAAATTGGTAAGAAATTGCATGATAGATTCAGGCCCTTCTATGAATATTATGCCAGTAGGGGTAATGAAATAGCCTGGTATGTGGATAGATATTGAGGGTGGTAAATGTTACGCCATGGATAGTAGGCCTGTACTAGTTGTGGGGATTATGAAATATGTAGAAGTAAAATTAGCAGCCTACCCACAGGCAACTTATAATATTGATATAATTGTGATTGATACATCTCCTCAGTTTGGAATGCTTTTGTCAAGATAGTGGAATGTAGCAGTTGGAGGTAATGTGCAATTTGATTTATCATATGCCACCATACTAGTAAATGGTGAAGAGGTCAAACTATATCGAGAACCAAGGGTGAATCAGATTATTGAGTGTGTTCCTCAAGAACAACTTAATTTCTTTTGTGATGTAGATTTAGGGAGTTTCAAAGTAGAATTATCTTAGCCAAAACTAGTGAATACTGACCCAATTGATAAGCTTGTCTCTAGAAATCAGTAGGGTGTGTGGAAAATGTATTTTGATGGGGCATGTAGTCAGGAAGGTAATGGATTTGGGGTAGTTTTCATATCACTAGAAGGTACAACATTTAAATATTCATTTTTGTTGGCTTTTGAATGTACAAATAATGTGGTTGAGTATGAAGCCTTGTTGATTGGTTTGAACATGGTTGTCAAACATAAAATTAAGTTGTTGTCTATCTTGGGAGATTCTGAGTTAGTTGTGTCACAAGTTAGATCAAGGTATTCTACAAAGAATAAGAGGCTGAAACAATATAGAAATGTTGTGTGGGATACAATGGAACTATTTGATGTATTTTCAATTGATTGGATAGATAGATCTGAAAATTCGATTGATGATTTCTTGGCTAATGTAGCCTTGAAGAAAGATGATATCACTTTGGCAAGAGTGTCTCAGGTTGAATTTAAAACAAGACCAGTAGTCCCTGACAACATATATAGTTCGCAAGTTTTTAATGATGATACTGACCTTTTGAAACTTCTTCATTGTATAGATCAGTACGAGGTACAATAGATTGATTTCAATGCTTTTGTGGAAGAAGTGGATGGGAAATAGATTATATTTGGGAAGGAAATTTTGCAGCTTAAGACTAATAAGCTTCCCAAAGGGATTGTGGCATTGGAAAGAGTGTATGATGGGAGTGATCGATCTCTCATGAAGCAAACACTTGTTAAGAAGGAAGATATTGAAGAAATAAATTTGGGAATTGAATTAGCGCCAAAAAGGGTTTATATTGGGAAGAAGATAAGCCCAACCATCAGAAGAATTTTGATTACATTACTGAGAAAATACAAGCATGTGTTTGCTTGGTCTTATGAGGATTTGAAGGCATATAGAGAAGATCTTTTTCAGCAACATGAAATTCCACTTAAGCCAAACACAAAGCCATTCAGACAGAAGCAAAGGCCTATCAACCCAACTCTGGAACCTAAGATGCAAGAGGAGCTAGCAAAGCTTAGAGATGGAGGTATTATAAAACCCATTAGGCATTCAACACAGGTCTCAAATTCGTTTCCAATTAGGAAGAAAAATGGGGACATAAGATTGTGTGTTGACTTTAGAAATCAGAATGTTGCTTCCCTACAAGATAATTATCCTCTTCCAAACATGGAGGCAATATTGCACAAAGTAACAGGGTGTGAGCTATTATCAATGATGGATGGATTTTCTAGATATAACCAGGTCAAAGTCAGAGAATCTGAGAAATACAAGACAACATTCACTACACCATGGGGAACCTATGTCTATATAAGAATGCCATTTGGTCTCACAAATGCAGGAGCTACTTTTCAAAGGGTCATGGATGTGGCATTCATGGATATGATCAATGCTATAATGGTGGTATATCAAGATGACCTCACTGCTTATTCCAAAAGGGTAGAGAATCATGTTGGTGACTTGGAGAAGGCCTTCATCAAAGCTTTAGAATATGGTATAAGTCTTAATCCTAAAAAATGTCATTTTGTTGTCACAGAGGGTAAAATTTTGGGGCATATTGTGTCAAAAGATGGGATTAGGATAGATCCTGAAAGGGTAGATGCCATAGATAAAATTCACATTCCTAAAACTATCAGTAATCCAATCATTCTTTGGCCAAATTAATTATGTTCGGAGGTTTGTGTCCAATTTTGCTGAGATTGTTAAACCTATATCTAAGATGTTGAAAAAATGAGAAAAATTCGACTGGACTGCTGAAGCTATGGATGCCTTCATATCTATAAAAAGAGCTATCAAAGAAAACCCTATCCTAAAGTCCCCTAATTTTACTAAACCATTTCAGATTTTTTCTTTTGCTTCATTTCATACCATAGCTACTATTATGTTACAAAAAAATGATGAAGGTCATGAGCAGCCTATTTCTTTGTTCAGCAAGTCTTTGCAAGGGTTAGAATTGAAGTATGATATTATGGAAAAATAGGCTTATGCACTAGTTAAAGCAGAAAAGGCTTTCAAACCTTACCTTGTTGGAGTTGAGGTAATTGCTTATGTCCCACATGCAGCTGTGAAGGATATCCTGGTGCAAACAGAAGTTATAGGGAAGAGGTGTAGATGGATTAATAAAATCCAAGAATTCAATATCGAGATTCAAATTACCAAGCTGGTAAGAGGATAGGGTCTGGCCAGGTTGATGGCAGAAACAAATATTGAAGCAAACCAAATCTGTAATGTAGAAGGTAAGGAAGAAGTTATAGAAAGTATTGAGCATACTCCATGGTATACAAATGTGATGCATTATCTGAAATACATGAAGTGCCCTGAAGGGCTGAATGATAATCAAAGGAGAACTTTGAAGTTGCAAGCTTCTAAATATGTTTTCTTAGAAGGGGACCTATTTTGGAAGAATATGGATGGTATATTGTTGTTGTGTATAAATGAATCCCAGGCAAAGTATATCTTAAGAGAAATGCATGAAGGGGTATGTGGAGGCCATTATTCTGCTAAGACTACTGTGCACAAGATTCTCAGGGCTGGTTATTATTGGCCTAGGGTGTTCAATGATTCTTTTGCATATGTGAGGAACTGTGAGGTTTGTCATAATTTTTTAGGAAAGTTGAAGTATCAGGGAGCATTTCCACTTAGACCTTTGCATGTGGAAGAACCATTTCACTAATGGGGAGTTGATTTCATTGGAGAAATACAGTAAATATCAAGTGGAGGACATAGGTGGATACTAGTGGCCACAGATTATTTTACTAAGTGGGTGGAGGTTGTTCTAGCTAAGCAAGCAATGAGCAAAGTGGTGATAAATTTTCTGATGGAGAATGTTATAACCAGATTTGGCACCCTAGTTAGGTTGATCACAAATAATGGGATGTGTTTTAGATCAGATGAATTTAAATACTTTTGCAAAACATATGGCATTAATATTTCCTATTATTCCCCATAACATCCATAAGAAAATGGCCAGGCAGAGTCAAGTAATAAAAATCTTTTGAAGATAGTAAGGAGGATGCTAGATACAAACAAAAAGGAATGGGATTCAAAGTTAAGATTGGCTGTATGGGTAGATGGGATTACACTTAAAAGGGGAAGTAGAAAATCTCCATTTGAGTTGGTATATGGGACACAAGCCAGGATGCCATTGCAGAATCTCTTGCCAGTCTATAACTTTATTTTGCAGGAAGATATGGATATTTCTAACCCAATGGAGGAAAGAATGAAGCAACTTGCAGAGCTTGATGAGGTGATAAGAGTGGCTCAAAAGCAGAACATGAAAATGCAGTCACAAATGAAGTACCTTTTTGATAAAAAAGGCCAAGGAGAGAAAGTTTGAAGAAGGTGATTTGGTGTTGATGTGGAATGCTCAGTGTCAGGAGAAGGGGAAACATGCAAACTCTGAAGCTTTATGGCTTGGCCCTTTTGTGATAATTGGTAAGGGAGGTGAAGACTCCTATTTCCTACAAAATATGTCTAGAGAGGAGTAGGAGTTGCCTATACATGGACAGTTCCTGAAGCTTTTTTTCTCTTGAGGATCAATAGAGGATTAAGGATTGCCAGTGCATGGAAATTTCTTAGCAATGCCTCTTTAAATATTATTTTCCATGCACAGTAGTTTTAGGAATCTTTGAAGGGTCTAAGTTTGCCAGTACATGGACATTCTTAGGAGTTCCCTTTATGAAAGCATTGCTTTCCTTTCCGTGTATACTAGCTTAGGATCATTTTCCATTCTCCATTTGCTCCATCTTTCATATCATTCATCTGTTCATTCCCTCCATCTACCACGATTTTCATTTTTCATATCTTTTGCTCGATCTGCTCTACCAAAGATACTCTGGATTCTTGCAATGATTTGCAGAACCACTCATCCCCAACAGGAGCCAGTGTTAGAACCCAAAATTTCCATCATGAAATTAAATGATTTTCCCATTTTGAACTTAATATTTTCAATTTCCTTCTCATAAAAATCATTTACTGCCCTTTGCAATGATTCAAATGTCTTTTTCCTTGTTGCATTGCCTTAATTTTTGGCCTGTATTGCCCTTATATTTTTCCCAACTTAATTCAGTGATATTTGCCTATCTTTTCATAAAAATATTTCTTCATTTTATTCCCCGTCCATTTTATCATACACTTCAAACCTTACTACTACACCACAGAGGGTAGTCTTAGGGCTCACACTACTGCAGTAAAGCGTTAACAAATGATGGGGTAGCAGCTAATAGAGCAGGCATGAAATGCTTACTGCCACACCGCGCGTGGTCAATTCATTGACTGTGGTGTCGCAGTAGTAGTGAATAACCGACCGCGGAACAGTTATGACAACCGTTACCACTACACCACGCGTGGTCAACACAGTGACTGCGGTGGTGCGGTAAACAGTTAGAAGGATTAGCAACCAGTTGGCGGTAACAGTCAGTGGTCACCGCGTTACCGTAGATAGTCAAGCTAGTGACTGCGGTAGGGCAGTGAACGAAGGGAAGTAGTTAATGAAGTAGCAATTCGGAGATCCCACTGTAGTACTATGTGCAATTAAGCCATGGACTACGGTGACTGCAGTGGTCAAGGGAAAGTGAAGGAGGTTCACGGTCAATGGTCAACAATAGGTTACCGCAGAACCGCAAGTGGTCATCTTACAGACCGCGGTGGGGCGGTGGAAGTCAGCAGACGAAGGATATACCTATCAGCGTAACATGAGATTTTTACTGCACTACCATTGGCGGTCATCTCATAGACCACAGTGGCATGGTAAACCGTCAGTGGTTGGTGAAGGCAAGCAGTTAGCACGCGATGGATAGATGTGGCGGTTAAGGTGATCATGCAAACGGTTACTGTGATGCCACATGCTTAAGAGGCAGGGGTCATGGTAATGCAGTGAGGAAGCGGTAAATAGCCAGGGGCGACAAGAATTATCAGTCACCGCTATACCACGACCAGTCAATAGGTTGACCGCAGTAGAGTGGTAAATATAATAAAAGCCATGGGTAAGAATAAATGAAGACCGGTGATAAAGTGTTAAAACAAAATCAAACGCATGACTATGTAATAAAATATTTAAATTGCTGATTAGGCAACTTATTTAAATATTTTTCGTTTCTATCAGAATGTGAAATGGTTGTGGCGGGTAAAATGAAGAGTCATGATTTTTGAAGTTTACTGTATAAGTATTGGCAGAAAATAGGGTAGTGAGAGACTCTTTTCTTAGAAAAGAAACTAGGAATGAATTAACATAAAAACCTTCTAGAATCAGTGCAATGGAGATGATTTCTTTTGACATAATTCCTTTCTGATTATTTTGTTGTTGTGATCTCATAACCACTAGCTTGCTTGGTTCTCTCCAATTTGAAATCTTTTGATCATTTGAATCAAAATATCAAGTATGTTTTGATTCTTCAGAGTGTATTTCTTCACTTTGTGTGATTTTATTTACTAGTGTCTGCAAGGAAGAATTAAAATATCCTTTGAGTAAGTCACTATGCTTGTGATATTTCTTTTGGATTTTTGAAGGAGAGCAGGGTAAGTATTTTAACACCATTTATGCCAGCAATAAATTCATGAACCTACATGCCAGTCATTAAAGCTTCATCCCTTAAGGTGTTTAATAATGTGAATTATGTTAGAAAGGAATATATATATGTAATTAGTAGTATTTTTGACTCCATTGCCCAATAAATAGAAGGCACTGATCTGTCATTTCCCAGAATATAGAATTCATTATAAAATATATTTAAAACCTTTCAATTTGTTGTAGGAGTAGTTATAGTATCTTTTGGTCTATACATTCCCAATTGCCATTGTGGGTAGACTTTTTAGCAGGAAATTTGATTCAAATCTGCATGTTTCATATAGGTTCACCCACCTAGGTCTAGCAGAACCTAAAGAGTAGGAGGTTTAATAGAGTAATTGGCCTTGTATGTTGTCCAAAAATGTTGTAAGGGCCTAGCAAAATCTTATGGTTAAAACCTACATTTTGTGAGTGCCAACACCATTCATAGGAGTTGACCCATGCGGCAAGAGACCATTGTTGCCCTTCTTATTGGAGCCAACCACATGATACTGGCTTTTGTTCCAGTACCTACTTTTATATCTCGGTTGGAAATACACTTGTCCTTAGTGTGTTACCGATTGGGTTATTCCCTTGGGTGATTAATTTTTCCCACAAGGCAGGCCCGCTAAGATAAAGAAAAGCAAGAAAGCATATCCCATAGTTCAATTGACCTTTGTTGAAAAACAAAGGGAGAACACTCGCAATATACTACACTCACACTCACATGATTGGTTCATTTTTAATCCCAAAATGAAATGTGGAGGCAATTATTTTACTCAACTCAAGATCACCAAAAGAACTTTTGATTCTCAAGATCATCGTGAGGCACGAGATAAGTGAATACGTTCTTTTGATGATATTATTTTGAATAAATAATTAAAAAACAAAACAACACTTGTTCATTTTAAGTCCACAAAGCAAAAGTGAATTCTTTTTAAAGCACCAAATCAAATGTGAAATTTGTCTTGTTCAATTGTTAAACCTCAACCAAATTTAGTAAATTGTTTCTAAGGTTCTTTTTAAGCTTTTTTCTTGCAAACTTTGAAAGAAAATTTGTGTTGTTCTTTTTAGAGCCCAAAAGAAAATTTATTGTTCCCTAAAGCATGAAAGATAACAAATTTATTAAGAGGAGATTGGAAATCCTTTAAAAGTGTTAAACAACACTATAGTGTTCAAAAACACTTTGTATAGGATGAGAAGAATGTTATAACAGAGCCTTCTATTTCACATCCTTCCTTGCTCTTACCTGCAAAATGATTAAAACTAGAAGATGTAGAGATAGTAAATAAGTTAGAAGTTCAAAAAGCTAGAAATAAAAAATCACATGTTAAAAAAAAATTAAATTCAAAATTTCCACTGTCACCTAGAGGCGTAGTCAGCAAATACAGCGTAGTTTAGAAATCTCATGATGTGATATAGCACCACACCTTGACTGAGTGTAGCACTCTGCAAAAAATAGAGAGCACAAATGCAGCACAATTTGAGAATGTGGTGCAGTTTGGGATTAAGGGATCCGCGACGAGGTTTGAAAATTTGAAATTCCTGAGTGGGAAAATAGGTGCAGCGGAGTTTGAGCTTAGAGCGGTGCAATATGGTTCCACGTGATTGTAAGCAGTGCAGTTTCCTGTAAACACAAAAATTGTCAAAAAAACAACAATATTTTGGAAAAATGTGATGAATTTCTCCAAATTTTCCCTCCTTCTAGCGCCAAAATGTGAACCGCAGTCCTATTCCTGCACAAACACAACAAAAAATCACAATATTAGGTTCATATGCAAGATAAAACGAGGATTCCCCATGAAATCCATTTATAATGCTGAATAATAGAAATGAAATGAAGAACAATACAAGAAACTAAATCAAATCTATTTAAGCAAAGAAAACTCTTGATCCCATGGGGGATTTGGTGCTAATTGGTATGTCAAAATTAGCCCTTTCCCAACTCCTTTGTAAGCTTTGTGATAATTTGTGGATGGTTGAATCTCCTTGATGAGATTTTGGCATAACCTAGCTATGAAATCATGAAAATGATGAATACTTGAGGAGAAATCGACAAAATTAGCTCTCAATGTGAAGAGAGTAACTTTGCTCTAGATTGTGGATGATGAATGAGAGGAAGAGCCTCTCATTTATAAATTTCCAAAATTGAAGAGAGAGTGGATTTGAGCAATGTGGGATCATTCAACATCCAATGGCCAAGTGCCACTTGTCAAAATGTGAATGGTTGAAGGCTGTACACATTTTGGCCGAAGTGACAATAAATGCAATTAGTTTGAATTTGAAATTGAGGAAATGACATGTGAGAGGGAAAGAGGAATGAAATAAATTCCACTTGGCTCAATGCACAAGGACATGTAAGAGGAGTGAATGCCTTGTTGGATGTACAAGTCCACTTGGATTTTGAATTCAAATTTGAAGGAATATTCCTCCTTTATTCCATATTGAGAGAAAATGGGCAATTAAATAAATCAAAGTAATTGATTTATTGTGCAAGTTGCATTCTCTAGAGGATTTTAGTGATTGAGATTAAATTAATTAGGATTTGATCAATTTAATTAGAGATTAGGTGATTTGACAATTTTGACTCAAATTTATGAGTTGATTTAAATCAGAATTGAGAGGAAAGAATTAATTAAATACATGTTTTTGATTGATTTAACTAAAGGAGATAATGTTAGATTGAATCAAATAAGGTTTAATTTATTCAATTTAATGAGAATACTTTAGGGGTTTAATCATATAATATGAATTATTTAATCAAAGACGGATTTAGGGTTAATTAAATTCACTTGATTAATTTAATCAATAGAGGAGACATACCTAATTAAATAAAAAATGATTTATCTGATTAAGAGACGAAAGGTGATGATAAGTTGAGAGTGTGATTTAGGAGGAAATGACATTAGTAATCAGGATCAAGTGCGTCGGATCGAATTGTATATTTTCCATGTCTACACTCTCGATCTTGAGAGAACCTACATCATGATGAGAAAAGTTGTTAGAGCTCCAGATATGAGTCTTCCTATGTGCCCTACCAACAAAAATATAGTACATTTCCTATGATGTATTGAGTCAGTTGAATAAACATCAAAAATATGCAAGAAATCTTAAAAAATAAAATATCACAAGAGCATTAAGCTTCACTATTTTTTATCTAACATGTTTGTTCACTATGCAAGTATAGGAGAAATCATGTTGGTGATCCATTTCCAAAGACATCATAGCATGTGGTGAAAAAATGGGCTCCCACAAGGGTTGAACCCATCATGATGCCCCTTAATTCAAGAGGTGAAAGAAATAGAAAATCATGCTCTTAATGCTTGAATAGAAACATTGAAATTGAAGGAGAAACTCATTAAGAAACTGCAAGAGCTTCAAGCTCATTGGCCATTCATGATAGTCAAATCTAATAGTGCAATGAAATGAACATCATGAATGATCAAGGGCTCATTTGAATAATTAGTGAATATGTTAAAAAATAATGAAATTGCACTATCTTTCATTGGAATTTTTGTTTTGCATACAAGTATGTCAAAGTGATCAGTTATTGACTACATAGTGTTGTTACTCTATCATGTTGCTGCCATATTTCATATTTATGTTGCTCACATTGGTGGGGCAGAAAAGTAAGTGTTGTTTATAATATGAAGGTGTCATTATATACATGATATTTACAAGCAGTATTTGCATATAAGACAACAAGGAGTACATTGCCATGGGGTGTGATACTAAATGGACGTACATAACAAAATATCACAATAAAAAAAGCAACTAAAGAAGTTGGGGAAGCCTCAAAGTACAGTCAGAAATCCATGACAAAGGGAAATAGATACCTTGACAAAAGATTTTTTTCTTTCATATTCTAGAAACCCAAAGAAGTGAATGCAATCCTACAAAGCCTCTGATGCTAAAAAAAAAGAAAATAATTTTCATTTAACTAAAAGTGCAAAAGAGAAAAGAATATATATAGTGACAAGCCGTGGGCAGTATTGAAGAAAATGCAAGATACTAGAAGAAATGGGGTTTTGAGAGACAAACCTAGAATTAAATAGAGGATTTTTTTTATGCCTTTCATAAGAAAACAATGTTGCCTCTTAGCCATTACATGCTAAAGTAAAAATAAATGCATTGAGAGGGTTTGAGCAAGGAGTTTGTTTAAAATACAGACCCAGTATGAGTTTTCTGGCCACAACCTTATAGGGGAAAAAGCTTTCTTTCATTTCTCCCAAAAAATGAATAATAGATACAAGAGTTAGGCAAGCTTTCAAGCTCGTACAAGGTGGAGGAATAGTCAAAAATATAAGAGAGGTCGTGGCCTTGCGTGAGTTCATTATTTCCTTTGTCTTTTCAGAAAAATAAAAGCATTATCTATTGCATTTTGCAAGAAATTAAGAAACCCTCTATAGATTTTTTCAGAATAAGAAGAATATAGGAAACCCAGATGGAGGAAATACATTCATGGCTATAAGTATGAGAAGCATGTAAAAATAAGGGTTTCATTCATTATGAGCTCAAATCGACATTTCACAAAGAAATAAGAGGTAAATTTCAAGTTCAAAGCTTACCTTCTTGTGTTTTGAAGAGGAAATGCATTCAAACCTTTGGGTCTCTCCACATAAAAATCCCTAGAGGCTCAAAGAAACATAGTCATGGTGACCCAAACTAGAGAAAAGGCATAAAAAAAAAGAATGCATCAAAAAAGTAGAGGTGGTCATGGCCAAGAAGGCCCAAGATTCTTCAGAAATGAGGGTTGATACCTAGATTTATGTCCAAAAAAAGCTTACCTCTATGTTTTCCTTCGAAATCTCCACAAGGATCTCACAAAAGAAATAGAAAATTGATGGTTCGAGCACCAAACCATCATTCTTCATGGCTTCCAGAAAGAGCTTTTCCTCCAAAATGTCAAATTATGAAATGACGTGAAAAGAGTGAAGTTTGGATGGTTTTGTGTTTAGGGTTTCATTGTGCCCTAATTCAAATGGTGATTTTTATCACATTGTTTAAAAAAATAAAAGCCATCATTAATACCTCTATCATCACTTAGGTATTTCTTTTGTAATTTTTTAGAGAAAATCAAATGGTCGATGCCTCTAGATCTCTTATGACTTCAAATGCCGAACTCTTACCTTGCCTTCCCTTTTGCATTTATGCAAAAATCAAACATGTGGCACACCTTAGTCCATCTTTTTCAGTCAGTTTGGATCAGTTTTGGGCCTATTTTTTCGACTTTTCTTTCGAGCTCAAAAATGAGTTGATGTTGCTATTTTGGAGAGCTTTTCACTCATATTTTTCTATTCTCACTATTAGAGACACTTAGGAGATATAAGTTGGAGAAAAAATTGATTTTGGGGAGGAGTTCAGATTATTGTTTCTTCCTCTCTTGCTCATTTTAGAGACTTTTGTAAACACTTTTGTACTCAGATTTTGATCTTGCATACTCCTTTAGTTTCAATAAATAGCAAAGCTTTCCTTCTCATATTTTGTCTCATGTTTTCATTATCAATTTGATGTCATTGTGATTTGAAACATTGAATCCTTTTATGTCTTATTATTGTAAGTTTGTGTGCAAAAAATTCATATAATTCAGGTTTTGTGTTCATGTTCAGTTCGACCCTTCATAAAAATTTCTATTGAATTGTATGTTTCAAGTGAGATTGTGAGTTCGATTCATCCTTAGGTTTTAGGATTTCATTTTCAATTTTCCTTCTAACCCTTTCCTCAAACAGACTATGTAGTTTACATGATTTACTAGGGGAACCAACTCTTCTAGAGATTCACTCTCACCATATATTACCCACAATCTCAGAGTGTTTCCATGTTTTAATAGGATAGTTAAGTTTATCTTGGCTAGGGTGCAATCCTGACTGACAATAGTACCCATTTCCATGTTGGTCCTATAATTTATCCCATCCATATTTGGTTTGAGTAGGATATATCAGTCCTCACATCAAACCTTATAGATCCCATCCACCTATCATCCTCATGGAAAATGATATTTATGGTGTATTGAACTTTATTGGTTCTTTTGTATTTTTTTAATCATTTAAGCTTCTTGTAGTATACCTACTCAAGGTTTCCATGATCCATCATATCATAGTGTGTGTTGAATAGTAGAACTAGGGGCATATGTTGGTTTTTTGTGTGATTATTTTTTCCTTGTCCCACATAATACCCACCAAGATCCTTTGTTGTATTTTGTTATGTTGGGGAAACATCTTTTGTTTGTATTTTTCTAACATTGGCCCCACAAAATCCCTTCATTACTTTGTGAGATGTGGGCTAAACCTTTGTTTGTTGTGCTTGTCCTATGTGTGTGATACAAAGTTGCCCTAGTTCCTCATACCCTGGTGCATAGTATCTCATGCTATATCAAATTAAGTGCTCACTACATGGAAACATAACACATAACATAAAATTTCTCAATCCCCCATCTCACCTATCCAAATCTCCCCATCCACTCACCCAAAATATTTCTAATCCATTCATCCTTCATCACTCTTTGTCATCTATCTATCCAATTTGTTTTCATCCCTCGACTTATTCCATCCTCATCATATCATAATATCTTCAATATATTCTAAAGATAATATAGATTTTTTATTCTAAGCATATTTTCACCCATCCTAATCAATTCATCATATCTTCAATTTTCTTAGGATAATATAGATTTGTTATTCTAAACATATTTTCATCCTTCCTCGTCATTTTATCATCTCTTCAATCTTCTTAGGATAATATAGATTTTTTATTCTAAGCATCTTTTCTACTATCATATCCATCCATTTCCTCAATCCTATTACTTATATCCATCTCACATATCATGCAAATCCTAATTCATTAAATATAGCACAAATCATGTAATCATATCTTTGGTCTTGTTCCTAGCCTTTCTACAAGCCTTCATCTAATCATCATCATTAGCATGTATCCTTCCCTATGCTTTTGTATTGTTTTGGGATATATCATTCCCTCATCAAAAATAATCTTATCATCACCATCGGGATGTATCCTTCATTATCCTTGTGTTGTTTTGGGATATATTGTTCCCACATCAATAAAAATCTCATAATCATCATTGGGATGCATCCTTCCCTATCCTTTGTTTTTTTTTGGGATATATCATTCCCTCATCAAGAACACTCTCATCATCATAATTGGTATGTATCCTTCGCTATCCTTTGTGTTGTTTTGGGATATATTGTACCCTCATCAAAAAAACTCTCATCATAATCTTTGGGATATATCCTTCCATATTTTTGTTTTGTTTTGGGATATATAATTCCCACATCAACACTCCCATCATCATCTATTTGTATCCTTCCCAATCCTTGTGTTATTTCAGGATATATCATTCCCTTGTTAACAACACTTCATCCATCATCAATCAAACTTGTCTTGTATCTTGATCAAGGAAATATCATATTTATCCTTGAACCCATTTATGATTTCTTTCTTTTGACTTTTCCTCATCCATTATCTCTTCCTCTTACCATCCTCTCTTCTATCCATCATCTTCCATCATTTTTCTCATTTTTGTTGCATTATCTCATCTATTTTGACAATGCACCCATGTTCTCTTGAACCTGAATGTCCTCTTGAGGGGGCATCATTAATTCCTAATCTTCATCTTTGATCCCATAATATTTTATTCCTATTCACTCCCTTGAATTATTGGGGCATATTCAATAATCTAACCATCTTCTTCCAAGTGCTATGTTTTAATCTTCTTTGAAATGATGCTACTTCGTAACACCATCTCAAAGAGGGGAAAAATGTAGACACCTAAATTTGACCACTTATGTTTGGTAAAATTTATCCCTTGTCCAAATATCCCCTTATCCACATTAATTAAATAATATTTCTATTATTAATTAATATCCTTAAAGTCCTCTAAAATCCCTAAGGTATTTAATTATACTATTAAATACTTTACCACCTATCCTTCATCCTTTTCCTCTAAGAATTAAATAAATAACCTATTTATTTAATTATTCACATGTACCATCCTCCATGATCCACTCCTAATCCTAATCCACTTGATAATCCCAACATTATGGATGTGCACATTCCTAATCCATGATTAGGAAGTGTCACATCCTCCAACTTTTGTAAGTGGGCTCTTAATCCCCATTAGTCATGTAACCTTCCTCTAATCCTTCATTAACTAGCCTAATCAACTCCTCCATCAAATATTCCCATCCCCCAAGGAATTTCTAATTCATTTTTGTCCTCCCAAGGTCCTTTGGATGATTTTTTAATTCCTCCTCAATCCCCTTGAGGATTATACTAGAATTTTAAATTCTCTTTTGTCCTCTCCTTACCATCCCTATGGTACCTATCAAGTACCCCCATCTTGTCTCATGAATCCACATGATGAAAAGTGTCATCACCATGTGTATTGATATGTCTCAAGCCATCTCAACCCTTGATCTTCAACTCTCAATCCTAGCCCTCCATCTAAAAATCTCCAATCTATATATCCAAACATAGCCATTTCATCTCTCTCTCACCCATTTTTTCATTTGAGTGTCATTATGCTGCCATATTTTTGAGTGAGCACACATCTACATGACACATCATGGTAAAATCAACACAATAGGAGGATTCATATGTTGTTTTGAGCTCCCTATCACCCAATTTGAGTGTTTTTCTTTAGATTTTTCATTCTACATGATTTAGTTTATTTGTTGCATTTTTAAGACATAAAAACACTGCACACTAGAACAAATAAGAGAAAAAGAGGTGGGTTGTGAAAGTCTTGAGGAAAAAATTATCTCTAAGAAAATATTTTGAGAAATCTAAGTGTTAATTGAACAAAATCTTGAAGTATGAAGCAACATTAAAATTATAGATGAGATCTTAAGCCACCAAAGGTCACCTTTTATCAATATTAGTCTAGGGTTTGGTGAAGGTCAAAATACAATTACAAATAAATCTAATGAGAATGTCTTTGGTAGTTCAAAAATTGATCAAAGAAAGGATATTGAAGATGGGAAGGAAAATAGGTTTACTAAATTCAACCACCAGTTAGTATAGAAGAAGATGATGAAAGCACAAAAAAAGATGAAAATTTAGAGAATAGAGGAGATTCTACTTGTAGACAACAAAAATGTCCTGACTAATACTATACATCTGATTTTGATCAACTACCATTGTATCTTCCTAAATCATCTCAAATTGATCAATTAATTGAATAATCAACAAATTAGGCTATTAATCAAATAATTAAATTTATTTGATTAATTCACCCTTCTTCTAACTAATTATTCATCTTATTTAAATTAATAAAAATATTTAATTAGATCCTCTCTTAATCCTCTCATTTGATTAAAAATCAATCAAATCAAATGTCACATCTCCTAATCAACTCCAATTAATTAATTTTGGATTAATTAATCCTAAATCAACTCTCTAATCATCATTATAAATTCCTCTAGCTTTTAATTCTTCAAGACTTAAATCGATCATGTTCAATTAACCAGGTTGCACATGAAAATAATTTTAATTAATTATTTAATTCATCTGTTTTCCCTCACCAAATCATATTCCAAGGAATATTCCTCTCAACCACCTCTCATTCAATTTCCCTCCAAAGGATTTCAAAAAACTATCACATCCTCTTACATTTGCAATAAATTCTCTTAAAATTTTTCAAATCCTCTTGCATCCTCTCAAATCTCATTCAATTCCTCTTACACCATTTTCAAATTCTCAATCATCAACATTTACTTCTCTTCCATCCTCCTCCACTCACACATTTCCCAAAATTTGCTCCACCCTCATCCAATGGAATGTTGACAAGTGCCACATTCTCACTGGCTCTCAATTTATCCCACATTCATAAAATCCTCTCATTCCTCAACCCTTAACTCTATAAATAGAGACATCCTTTTCATAATATTGATCCACAACTTCATGCATTATCACTATAGCCATTTGAGTTCTTAGTTCTTCATCATGTTTAAGTTTCATAGCCAGATTATAGTCAATTTCATCTTGAAATCTTCAACAACTCATCAATATTATCAAGGGATCTGGAAGGGGCTTCTTTCCACACCAAAGGAGCACCAATCCCCATATGGGATGAAGGTTTTGCTGTTTTAAGTTAGATTACATGCCTCATTTATGTTGTTTCCTTGTTTATTTCATGTTTTCTTTTAAATTAGTTGAAGAATCTCATAGGGAGCATTAGATTTGTGTTAGTAACATGTTTAACATTTTTTTGTTGATATTTTTTTATTGTATGCAAGATTTGTGATCACATTTTTGGTGCTAGAAGGAGGGTTGGTCGACTTAACATGTTCAATTTTGCATTTTTCTATTTTTTGTAGCTATAGGGGAGTGACGTCACCTTTCTGCAAATTTGATGCCACAGAGAACCACTTTTGACATACAATTCCACATTCTTCATATTGTGCTTCCTTCACATGCCTCTATAGCCCCACTTTTGACACATCGTTGCATATGCTTTCTCTACTTTCTACCTAGATTTCTCACCACAGAGTGTCGCTTTCACTATAACGTCATATTCACACTCTTTGTTTCTCTAGAGCACTGCATTTGACTTCACCAAAGCATCACATCTATATTTCAGTGTTGCATATGTTACTAACAAAGGACCACATTTTCCTTTCAGCACTGCATTTGTAAGAAGCAAGGGAGCAGTAGAGTTTGAAGTTCTAAAAGCATTTTTTAATGCTCTTTGTGACAATTTGGGATTTAATGTATGCATTTCAATTTCTAGGACCAACTAGATTCAATTTGGACTTAAAATTAACCCACAACTCAAGCTTTTTCAAGTTGGTCAAAATTGAATCTTATATAAGTACTAGCATTTCGATTTGGATTAAAATTGAACAAACAAATTTCACACTCAAATTTGGTGCTATAAAAAGAATCCATTTATTTCTTTTGAGAATTAAAAAGAATTTGTGCTTGTTCTTCTTTTGTAATCCTTTTTACAAGCTCTTTCCATTCAAATTTGTTTGCACTTCTCTCATGCTTCACAATGATCTTGAGAATCAAAAACATTTTAGTGACATTAGGTTGTCTAAAAGATTTCCTCCATATTTCAAATTTGAGTCTTTAAAATTTATTGCTAGTGTGAGAAAAAGGCATTGCGTGTGTTCTCTCTTTGTTCATAAAAACAAAGATTGATCGAACTATGGATGTACTTACTCGCTATTTTTTACCTTTAGAGGGCCTACCTTGGTGGGAAAAAAGTACTCACTCCAAGGGAACAACCCAAGTGGTAATGAGCATAACCCAAGCTCTTCTGAATCGCTATACAAATTTGTGGTTCCAAGGAAAGTTTGCAATCAACTGAGTGATGCATGATATCTCTCCGCTAGTAGCTTTATGGTGCATAAAGCCCTTGTTCTAAGGCTTGGGAGACCTCTTGAGGGAGTTTATTATTGTGTCCTTTGAACTAGATGCCCTTATTACAAACCCTTGTGTAGTAGCTAAAAATCCCAATATTTGTTGGCATCAGGAGGTCGGACCTCTGAAGCCATCCCACATACTTGTTGTTCTTTGTAGATATGAAAAGTTCATCATGGGAGATTCATGAGAACTGAAGCTTGGTTGACCCGTAGAAGTGAGTTTCGTGGGGGGGATCCAGTGTGGTCAAGCTTCTAATCATCTGCTCTGAATAAGCATAGCTAGAGAAATTCAAGTGGGAAATTCAATAAATATTTTCTTTTCCATCCTAGGGTTGTGCAATCTTTGAGTCAATTAAACACTTTTCTTGGATCCAAAACATTAAAAACAAACACTCAATAAATCACCAAAATTTGAAACCCTTTGGGAAGAACAAGTACCTTTGAGGAATCCATGTGTTACTGCTTGTCCCTAGGTGTTCTTATCCCTAGAAGGCTTCTAAACATTTGGATCCACCTCTAAATTTGTTCCTCCCAAAGTTAATATAGGAAACTATTTCCTTGGTTCTTTTTATTTCCACATAATGGACCTTATGGGATGAAAATAAATTGGGACATATAAATTTAGTTTGAAAAGCTAAACAAGAAAGCATCGAGGTGGTAAAAAGAATCAATCTAAGCAAGATAGAAAGCAATTGAATCTCACATGTGCTTGATCTCATGATTTCCAAAAAATTTAAAGTTCCAAAATCAAATCATTGTAAGCACCTTAGTCCAAAAGCTCTCTAGAAACATCTCTCAAGAATCTACAAAGTTAGAGAAATATTGTTCTATAATTTTTACAAACGTGCTTCAAAGGAAAATACCAATTTGTATTCATTCTATTATTGTCAAAATCCATGTCTTTTTCAATGGTTTGAATTTCTCACATAGGAGGTATAGCATGTTCTTCAATACCATGGTCTTGTAAATAAAGTCTTTCTAGGTTCAATCTAGGATCAAATCAACACTTTCATCCATCCCCCAAACATCAATTAAATCCCATCTCACCAACAACTCTTAGAACCTTGGAAAAAATCATTCATACTAGACATTTGGTAATCCTTCAAATCAAAATAAGAAATCATCTTGTTTGACTAAGTGTGTGTGGATGAATCCTTCTTCATACACTTAGTTAAATTATCACCTTGTGAAAAAATTTATTTCAAGATAACATCCAACATCTTGGGGTTTATAAGTTCATTATCCAAAATCCAAAATCGAAAATTCCTAAAGTCTAGTATTCCTCCAAGGTTTCTTAAAGTGTTCAATCATTCACAACCATCCATCTTTCATTTATCCTATCGCCATCATTTGATCCTTAAAAAAACTTAGATTTTCTTCTTTTTACCTAAAGTTTAGACCAACCTAAGGAATTAGATGTTTTTCTACATAATTCTGAAAGTTGATCCTTATTTTATGGTTCAAACTAGATCATAACATAAGAATAACATTGAGAATAAAAAAGAGACATCCACTTCAAGTGACTTGATTCAAACCACACCCGAATTGAACCCCATTTGATCTAACAACCCACTCAACCTTCCGCAACAACCACAAGATCCTCAAGAGGGAGGTTTTCAAGTGGAGGATATAACCAACAATCCCTTAGGAATGACTCAAGAAGAAATCATGGAGATAGTCCAAAATCATAAGGTAGTCAATACCATGATGAGATTTAATCCTTCACAATATATGTTGGCATTAGCAAAGGAAGGGGCTAAACTCCCATCTGATTATGATGTAAGCACTATTGTGGAACAACCTCTCAAGATTATGCCACCGATATCATTCACACCATCCTCCCAAAACATCATTCAACCCATCCCACAACCAACATCATCTCATGCTCCAAGCCAACCCATGATAACCAATGGGAGTTCATTGCTCCAAGATCTTCAAACACACCTCCTTGTAAACAATCAAAATTTGGATGAAAACACCATCTTGGGAATGATGAACAATGTCTCACAAGACCCAAAACATATGTTTGTTCCACTCATTTTCCATGAAACCAACAATGCATCCACCTTCTCTGCAACACCAACATACCCTCTTGGGGCACAAGTATCTCTCCCCATGGTATCATAAGGACAAGGGGGTTTATTTTGATAAGGGGGAATCTTTGATGCTTCATCATCACTTTCTCAAGGGAATGTACCCCTTATCCTCTTTCCACTTCCTCCACTAACATCGATATCCACATTGACCCAAGGTTTAGGGAAACCCCCTCTACCCAACATACCAATCCCAAATCAAACAAATCAAATCAATCTACCAATCACAAATCAAATCAACACCTCAAGCATACCAAATAATCCTAACATTCCATCGATATTGAAAAACTAGGTGGCACCAATCCAAACATCCCAATCAACCATTACACCATCCAAAACACCTCAAATATCTCAAAATGTGGTCTCCCAAGGACCTAGCAGAATGACCATACCATCAACCACATCACCTATGGTCACCACTCAAACACCTCAACAACCACCTCAACAAATTCTCATCACACCATCTCACACCATTTTGAATCCTCCACCTCCACCACCAAATCCAAGCATGGCCAACCAATACAAAATTTCCTTGCAAGTAGCTCAACAAGCATACCAAAAGGCATTTCAACAATTCCAAGCCCAACAAATTGCTCAATAATCCCAACAAGCTGATTAAGTTGAGCAAGCCACCTAGGCTTCTCAAGATGCACAAGTTTCCCAAGCACAAGCACAAGCATATCTACAATGGCAACAAGCCCAACAATCTACACAAGCTACTCAAGCCACCCAAGCTGCACAAGCACAACCACAAGCTCATACATAGACACAAGATCAAGTGCAACAATCTCACGCACAAGCCTTATTACAACAACAAGCTTACCAAAAAGATTTGCAGCAATACCAAGCACAACAACAGGTAGCCCAATAGCAAGCCCAACAACAAAAATTGTTGGAACAACAAAAACAACATGCATTTTTGGCACAACAACAACAACAAAACCAACAACAAGATTTATTGGTGTAGCAACAACTACAAGCATATCAACAAGCATTATTGGCACAACAAAATCTTGCAAACACACCACCAAGTCCGTAAATCACCCCACACATCATTCAAGACACTACACCAGCCCAAAACACATTCATTCCACCACTTGATCTGAAAAGTGATTTGTCCACTCAAATAAAAAAGATCTCACAACAAGTGTTGGACATATAATCTGGGAAAACCCCAAAATCACAAGAAAATTCATGCCCTTATCTATTCGATAGAAGCATTGTGATGAAGTTGTTCAAACAAGGTTTTGAGATACCAAAATTCAACAAGTACCATGGAACTGGAAATCCTATAGATCAGATCAGGGAATTCCATGTACACTACATAGAAGTTGCCTATGATGACTCTTATCTAATGAGGCTCTTTGCTAGAAATTTGGCTGGCCCAACCATGGAATGGTTCTCTCATCTCCCTCCTAGAATAAAAAATTTTGAAGAAATTTTGGATGCATTCATAAAAAATTACTCATTTAACATGGGTATGGATGTAAGCTTGGAAGAGTTGTCCAATCTTAAGCAAAAAAAGGGAGAGTCATTCGCATCCTTCTTGCAGCGATGGTGATCCAAGGCCAATAGGATCAAGTGGGCTATGCGAGAAGAACAACAAGTCAGAACCATCATCTCAAAGTGCATTGTATCAACACCTATGATTATCTCATCCCCAAGCTCTTAACATTGAAAGAGTCCTCATTTCACAACGGGGGACACCCATGTATCAAAACAATCATTCATCAACAAGCTACAATGACAAACCTCAAACATGGGTGAAAACAAAAATGTTACCAATGATGGTGTTGTTGATGCCAAGGTTGTAATCAATGCTCCAAAGCAAAAAATGCAACAAAAAACATAACAACAACCTCAGAATAACACCCAAAACACCCCACAACCCAACACATCTCAACAATAAACCAACTCACAAACAGTCAACAACATCAATGATCAAGGTAGACCATCCACAAGAAATAGGTATCCCCAAAAGAAAAAATACACACCCCTTGGGGAATTGATCAAATCTATCATCCAGTGACTCATTGAAGCCAACATCATCATGCTCCCAATCATTGAAAATTATGAGGAGCCTCAAGTTAAACTGCCCTGGTATAACAAAAAGAACGTTTGTAATTTTCATAAGATTAAGGGACACACAAGAACTAGTTGCATGAGGCTCAAGAACTTGATCCAAGATCTTATTGATGAAAATACTATCATTGTTGAGCAACCAGCTAGAAATTAGGACCTCAAGATATACTCAATCCATTTTCGGATCACAATAAAACAAACAACAATGGAAAAGGAAAAAAGTACAGTAGCGTTAACCATGTTTATGACCATGTTGTCACATCTTTAGATGAATGGGTAGGTGTTATATATATCACAGGGTCCAAATCTAAGCATGGAGTCACCACACGAGGTGGAAAAATCACTATCCTCGGTCCATCCACACAAGCTAGAGCACCCCTTGCAAACTTGAAGTCAATTGCCAATGGTTATGATGTCTTAGAACAGCTAAAGAAGACCCCCACCTAGATCTCCATCATGGATTTTCTGAAAATCCGCCTTGCCCATAGGGAAATTATAGAAAAGACACTCACTGCAAGGTATGTGCAGGATCATCATGGAAAAAATAGGACCTTAAGTGGCAATGAAAATTCAGAAAATCAGAGTTAGGCAACTTGACGTAAAATTTTGAATAAGTTATCTATATTATTTCAAAAATATGTAAGAATAGAATTTGTAGAAAATTTCATGTAGTTTCTAAACTAATAGGTTTTTTTTTTATAAAAAAATCTATTTGGTGAAAGTTTGAAATTTCAATGCAATAGTACTTAAATTTCAGGGAAAAAATAAGAAGTAGGTGTCTATCTGACCACCCTAACCACAATAAAATGATAATATTTTTTAATAAGATTTTAGATATAAGTAGAGGACTCATGTCTCGATGTGATACATATTGTTTTGTAATTTTTTTCCAAGTAAATAATTAATTATGAAATTTTTATTACAACTTTTGAAAAATATAAAAACTCGTATGTCTAACCACCTTACCTTGGTCAAAACTTCATGATTTTTTAAAAAAATCCTATATTATGTGAAGCATAGAATGTGACGCATGTTTTGAATTCAAAAAATGTGATACCATTTGAAAGATATAGATATTTTTCAATCAACCTATCAATCAATACTTTAGTCATAATTCAAATAGAAAATTAATAATAATTACTTATTAAATTCAAAGTAAAAAATAATTTGTATTGGTGGAAAGCTAAGAATCTCCTTTAAAAACCCTTTTTGTTTCATCAATTTTGGGTAAAAAAAAATTTGTCAGCCACATGGGCCATCATAACACCTACATATCGCCACTTTTTGGCCCATCATGATCCTATACATACCCTGCATCTTTCATACCCACAGATCTTGATGCAGACCAGTTCCAATCTATGGTCAGGCACATCACCACACCACATCTCCTCACGTTATCTAAACACGATCTTCCAACCCAACCATCTCATAACCATGTGCTTCATCTTGAAGTCTTTTTCCATAAAAATAAAGTCAAACGGGTTTTGGTGGATGGAGGTGCAGGTTTGAACATTTTTTCTCTCAAGTTAATAAAGAATATTGGATTTTCTAAAGATATGATTGAAAAGGGAAAATGAATCACAATTTGGGCTTATAATGATCAAGAAAGAGTGTCTCAAGGCACCATTCAACTTCCTATCCAAGTAGGACCAACCATCATGGAGACTACTTGCCAAATCCTTGATCTTGACCTCCCTTATAACATTCTCCTAGGGCACCCATGGATACATGGGATGCAAGTTGTTGCATCCACATACCACCAATTTTTTAAATGCTCTTATGAGAACCAAGCGGTCATGGTTCATGGTGACCCAAAGCCCTTTGCTTATTGCAAGAACTTGGAAGCCAAATATTACAAAATCCTATAAGTTCCTAAGAATGATGAAGGCCCTATGAATCCATATGTAGACCCATCCACCCTAACTTCCACTTCTGATACAAAGACACTTGCCATTCCCAAAAATTATGATGTTAAAGTCATTATCCAAGATAACAAATGTGGAGACTACAAGATGAAGAAAGGTTCCTTTGTAATAGGAGAGTTACCTCAATCTCCAAGGTCCCATGGACAACCACAATCAATTGACATAATATCTCAAACATTTAGAGTAGACCCCTCCAGATTCAAAAGTTGGGGGGGCCTAGGCCAAGAAGTGGTAGACAAAAAGGATATATCTAGTCTCCTATACCAAGATTAAAGACATGTTCCTTCCCTTCCAATAGACGATGCTAACAAAGGACTATAGTTAATGTTGGGCAAGGGCTACAATAAGAATGAAAGCCTCAATAAAAATAGAAATGGCCGATTAGAACCTACAGTTTCTAAGAAGCATATAAAGAATCTTGGCCTTGGATGTACCCCTCCAAAAAGAGCCATACTTGGTAGAGGTACTCCTATTAAAACAATAAAAGCTCCTCCTCGGTTACCAATATCCATAGGCCTACCCTTAGACAATATACCTTCAATATAACTAATGTATGTAGTGATAGGATTCCCTCACTGACCTACCCATTTTATTTCAAGACTCTTCCATGTTCATGATTTCCACTATGTTTTTTTAGTCAAACAACCAAACCCATGAATTAAAACTAGTTTATCCCCAGCTAATAGACAATGACCAACGAGGACCACCAGTTTTAGACACATTTGAAAATGATGAGGCACTCTTAGAATTCATGGGACTCAGGGATAATGTACCATGTGGAGACCATAAAGTAGGATTTGACATTGAGCTAGAAACGCATGCATACTATAGGGAGACGATTGAATCCCTTAGTCACAAAAGTGAAAATTTAAGAATAATCTCTAGGTCTTTAAGTGAAAACCACACTATGGCACTTTCTGACCTAAAAATAGTTAAAACAAAGGATGTATCTGAGGGTGAAAACCTCTCTGAGGCACCCAAGGAGGATGGATTCAATCTTCCCCTTAGTGAAATTAATTAGGAGATTTCAACAGTATTAGCAAAGAAGCGTAACCCCATCAACTTGGGAACTAAAGAGATGCCACATATAAAATTCTATGCAGAATCACTTCTGACTAAAGAATAGGAACTCCTAGCTGCATTTTTTAGAGAAAGAAAGTTAAAATTCGCATGGACGTATGTTGACATGCTAGGTCTTGACCCAAAGGTGGTTGTTCATCATCTAGTTGTATACCTAGAAGCAAAGCTAATGAAGAAGAAACTAAGGAAGATGCATCCACAAATCACACTATTAGTCAAATTTGAGTTACAAAAACTACTAGGTGTTGGCTTCATAAGACCGATCGACTATCGTGAATGGGTTTCAAACTTGGTACCAGTCACTAAGCCCATTGGGGGCATTCGGATCTGCACTAACTTTAGGGACCTAAACAAAGCATGCCCCAAGGATGATTTTACCCTTCCTAACATTGACATGATTTTAGATCAAACAATAGGGCATGAAATTTTGTCATTAATGGATAACTTTTGAGGGTATAATCGGATAATGATAGCAAAAGAGGATCAACATAAGATGACCTTTACTTGTCCCTAGGGAACATACTGTTCGAACATGATGTTTTTCAGATTAAAGAAAACTAGAGCCACCTATCAAAGGGCCATGACTCTCATTTTTCATGACTTGATTTACAAGTCTATAGAGGACTTTGTGGATGAAATACTAGCCAAGTTAAGAAAGTGACAAGATCACATAGCGACACTAAGCTCTATCTTTGACAGGCTAGAAGAATATAGGGTTAGACTCAATCCTAAGAAGTGTGTCTTTGGTGTGCAATCAAGAAAGCTCCTAGGGTAAATTGTATCAATGAGGGGAATCAGGATAGAACCTACCAAAGTCAAAGAAAATCTTGAAATGGAGGTGCCAAAGACATTAAAATAGTTAAGGGGTTTACAAGGAAGACTCCAATCCATCTATAGTTCCATAGCATAGTTGGCAGACAATGTTATCCCCTACTCTCACCTACTCCACAAGGGGGTAGCATACAAGTGGGATGAAAAGTGTAATCAAGCTTTCAACAAAATCAAAGATTAATTGCTAACACCACCAATACTCATGCCACCGATTTGGAAAAAGCCACTAATATTGTACATATCAGCAACAACAATAGTACTTGGGGCTCTATTAGCACAACATGATGAGATGGGGAAGGAAAGATCCATATACTATATTAGCCAAACCATGGCAGGGAATGACTTAAATTACACATTCATTGAAAATGTTTTCCTAGCAGTAGTGTTTTCCTAACAAAAATTTAGACACTACATGTTGGCCCATCAAATCAAACTCATCACAAAAATAGACCCCCTCAAATATTTAATTTCCAAGGTGAAACTTACGGGGCAGATGGCTAAGTGGGTCATGATCCTCTTAGAATATGAATTGAATATGTGGAAATAAAAGTTATCAAGGGAAAAGTGATTGCGGATCAATTAGCATAAGCACCCATCTATGCAAAGAACCCACCTATATCAGAATTCCTAGATGATTTTGTGTTCAACATCACTGTTGAAGATCATTGGAAGGTTTATTTCAATGGGTCATATACACAACATGGAATAGGAGAAGGTGTTTTCTCCATCATGCCACAAGGGGATTGTATTCCTAAATCCTACATGTTATCCCTCCCTTGCACTAACAACATTGCTGAATATGAAGCCCTTGTGATTGGACTCATAATAGAAGTACAATGGTAGATCATGGTTCTTAAATTTTATAAAGACTCTCATTTAATCATCAACCAAGTCAACAATGAGTACCAAAAAAAGGTTGACAAGTTGACCACATACAAGAAACTGATGGAAGACCTCAAAGAATTCTTCATTGGCATCATCTTCGAGCAAATACCAAGGGAGAACAATAGGGTAGCGAATACCATGGAAATGATTGGATCGCTATTGGACATCCCACACAATGTCCTTACGCATGAATTTCTGGTAGAGTAGCTTCTTGTACCAGCTTTAGAGGTACCAGAGTCTGAATTTGTATGTGAAATCATTGGTCCAGGTAACCCATGGTATCATAACATATACACATACCTAAGAATAGGATTCCTCCCTGTCGATATCACTCCAAACCTAAAAAGGACCTTTGTCAAAGAGTCATCCCTCTTTGTTATCCTAGGTGACACCTTGTATCGTAGGAGTATTGAAGGAACCCTTTTACGATGCCTAAGCATTGAGGAAGATTTGATTGCTTTAACTGAGGTACATGATGGTATTTGTGGTTCACATTTGAGTGGTATGAACTTGGCTTAGAATTTGTTGAGAATAAGGTACTATTGGCCGAAAATGGAGAAGGAAGCTCAAAAATATGTCAAGAAGTATCTATAATGTCAATAGCATGGGGACCTCATCCATGCACTAGGTCAAGAGCTCCACCCGATTGTAACACCTTGGCCTTTCTCATAGTAAGGGCTTGATCTCATTGGAAAAATCACCCCCACCTCATCTAATGGACAAAAGTTCATTATCACTACTATGGAGTACTTCACAAAGTGGGTAGAGGCCATTCCTATGACCTATATCATTGGAAAGAAGATTGATAAGTTCATCCTAAATTACCTCATTTTTCGCTACAGTGTCCCACAAGCCATTATCTCAGATAATGGGACACCTTTCAAAAAATAGGATGTTTGAGACCTATGCTAGAAATTCAACATCCAACATCACTTTTCTACTCCATACTAACCTCAAGGTAATGACCAAGCTAAGGCTACAAATAAAACCATCCTAAGAATCCTCAAACTATAGTCGATGAAGCTGGTCGTGATTGGCACTTGTAGTTGAACCCCGCCCGATGGGCTTACCGAACAAGTATCTGCAAACCAATAGGTGCAACCCCATTTTCCTTGGTCTATGGATCATAATCCATCCTCCCTATCAAGATCAAGCTCCCATCCCTAAGGATATCATTGCAAAAACTCATTACAGATGAAGAATATCGAGTATCTTGATTGAACGAGTTGGAACTATTAGATGAGCGATGCATGGATGCTCTAAACCACCTACAAGTCTACCAAAACTGTCTAGAGAGGAGATACAACAAGAAGATAAGGAACTGGTCCTTTTAAGTCAGTGAGCGAACTTGTGATGAAAGAAAATCAGAAAAATGTGTTGAATCCAAATACCAAGGGAAAATTTGAACCCAACTGGTTGGGACCTTTTTTCGTCAATATGAGCTATAAATCAAGAGCATATCAACTATCAACACCTAAATATGAGCCTCTATAGGAGCCTATAAAAAAATCCCATATCAAAAAAAATTATGCCTAAGCTTGCAGGGGTATAAATCAAAAACATCAAAAAATATCAAAATAAAAAAAAATCAAAAAAATGATTGAAAACAATAAAGATAAAAATTGTCCTCTAGTGAAAACCACTTCAGTGGTGCTTTGGGCAAGTACCCTGTGAAAACTTGGAAAACACACACCTTGTGTAAATAATCACTTTCCATCCACCATGGACTCTTCGACTTGTTCTTCAATACCCTTCACATCCCTTCCATCTATCCATTTGTGTCCACATCATAGTTTGATCCTACGTTTGTATCATATTCCCCCTAGTACTACTTGGCACATTCCTAAGGTTAGTTTTTCCTACCTATATGAGAGTAGATTATCCCATCACATTGGGGGCATGTTCTTATACCCACATTCATATTGGTTTCATGTATATTCTTGAGATCTTCCTAAAATCATATCAAAAATCTAGAAACAGATTGAAAATAGAAAAGGTCAAAAAAAGAGTCATCATGTCGAGCTATGACATCTTTGAGCTTGAACGTAGGCAAGGCCATCATCGATGAGCCCCTGAGACACCCTAGGTCAGTCCTCTAAGAGTCTGTCACAATAAGCTGACAATAAATTATTTGTATCTCATCAATAAGAATTTTTGTGTCAGTTGAACTATGTGGTCTCTACATGTATAACGTAGGAAAGGCTAATCTTTGATCAGCCCCAAAGGCCCCTAGGATAGGTCCTTAGGTTAGGTTCTTGGTCAAAATCTTGGAAAACACCAAAAATATTGGAAAATTTCAAAATCAAAACATTTGTAAAACATTTCAAAAATCCCAAAAACAACCTCAAAACATTTTAAAATACCAAAAACATCCAAATATTTAAAAAAATCCATCCATCTCATTTCAAAATTCACTTGCAATAAGTACCCATTCATAATAAATCAATCGTCACTTTCATCCTTTGGAAAACCAATCGGAAACAAGCTTAGTAGTCAAAAGTGAAAACTCAAACGTGAAGATCTCAAGTCCAAGTTAGTAAGTTAACAAATTGGTCAACTCTTGGTATTAATAGCCCATCATCCAGCCAATCCAAAAATCATTTGATAACATCATGTCCTAGGATGCATCCTTCCTACAATAGACATTAGCATCAGGCATCACTGCATTTTAGTCTTGGCTAGAGGTATGAAGAACACTAGCTTGTTTAATTGGTCTGTGTCTTATTGATTTATCTTATTGCACTCATTCCAATGAACTCTCGATGATGTTTAAACAAAATGATTTAGAGAGAAAGGAATGGGGCATTGATCATTATCTTTTTTATCTATTGTGCTTGTTGGATGTTCTTGTAATATAACCTTGGTCATGCTTACTTTGTCTGGTCTATAGGGAAGATGTTTTGGATATCTTGTTGACCACATAGGAAGGTTCTACTTTTCTATGTTTTGGTTCAAGATATTTGAGATATATGAACTGCATCCTAAATAGCGTTTTGTACTCTAGGTGTGAACAAGGATACTCCTATCTGATTGTCAAGTCAAATTCCATCACACTAGGTACAACACCATCCTGGTTCTTTATACCTTGATGCATCATATCTATGTGTTATCATCATCATAATGTTTTTTGTATCATCTCGAGGTCAAGGGTTAGTTTATCTTTCTTCTATCTTTCTCACATACTAAAACTAACATGGTATCATGAAATTCAGAAACAAAAAACACCCATGTATGCACCCATCCTACATCCACAAAACGTCAGCATACTGCATATCATGCATAATAGGAAACATCGATCATCTTATACACATTGCATCAATCATAATATAGATTAGTTATTCTAAGCATCTCATAAACCATACATTTGCATAAAACATCCATTGCATAATCATATAGGCATCATCACATGTTGTGTCATACATACATACATCGCATATGAAAAGGGTACTAAAAAAGAGGGGGGGATGAATCAGTGTTCTACAACTTTTAACTTTATTAATCCAATCTTTAAACCGCTTATAGTATTGAACTGAAAGACAAATGCAAGAAAATAAAGAAATCATCCACAACACCATAACACAAGGTTTTTTACATGGAAACCATGTTAGGGGAAAAACCATGGTGGAGGTCAATCCACAATTTGAGTACTCAAATATAAGTTTTACAAAAGGGAATGCACTTGCATTCAGGCACACTGCCTAGAGCTCACTACTCAAAATAGGAAGGCTCACTACCTTACAAAATGTTCAAATTAAATCCTTCTGAGGAATTGAATTGAAGGAATAGCATCTAATAATGCTAGATTACAGTTCTGGTTAATCTCATCAATTGCATTCTTTGACCTTCTATCAAATTTTAGTCTTTTTCTCTGCTATGCTACAACTCACATCACAAATCTTATATGCACAAATGAAATCGCATAAATTCCCTTCTAAATTTCACATCACACTTCACATCTATCATACTTCGATACCAAAATGATATAAACAATCAATCTTATATATCTGCATCAATGGATAATATCATCTTCATGTTGGATTTAACAAAACATATAATATTTTCCAACCATTGGCTCAAACCACAACTGATTCTTAATGCACACAATCCAAAATCAGCCACATCATAGTGACGACCTAAATAAAAATCCATACACCCAAAAATATTTCAAACAATTTTTCCTTGAACAGATCCACAATACGCTACATTCACTAAGTCGGGTTTCTAGCACTGTTAAACAAAAAAACAATCGAATGGATATCCAAACTCATACACCAATCGATATGATGGCATAAAACTCGAGAATAAGGTATTCTAGATATGCAACGACCTTCCCTAAGATGCACAGAACGAACTGATAAACTGATAAAATGGATCAACATACTCAACTTCAATCAAATACCCTCTTCTTCACTCTGACTCTCAGTATGAACAAATACTAAAGTGTATACTGGGTTAATGAATTAGGTTTCCATCAATGACAACACTAGAAGCCATATGCCAACAATCTCCCCCTTTGGCATTGATGGCAACACTTAGTGAAAAATGACTAAGTGTCAGAATCAACATACTACAATCCTTTAAGACTTCAAAAAGTTATAACTGACACAACTCTCTTAAAAATCCCCCTAAATTTGAGAGGGCATTTTTCACTTCTCTCTCTCCCCCTTTGACATTAATGACAAAGCTAGAAATTTTTTTCCAAAAAATTACTTATTCAAAACTGGTTCAAAATTTGATGGCATCCATCCACTACTTGAGTTAAAAGATTACTTTGTACTTCTTCCATGCTTCAAATGCAATCATGGTGATTATGATCATGCTATTATTTTCAGATGTATAGTTGATAATCTTGATGAGAGATTTCAGAATGGTTCAATGGCTTCTTCTAGTTTTTCTCCTTTCCTCAGTATCTCAATCAATTATTCTAGTTGGCATTTTTTTATGTCTTTTACTTTCCAAAACGTGTCAATGATCTTATTTTTGGTGTTTTGCACATTTGTATGCTCTATCTATAATTCTTGAATCCTTTTCTTGATTGCACCATCTTGATCTTGGAGCATATTAAAGTTTTTCCCAATACTGTTCAGTTCAGATTTAATTTGCTCCAATTTTTTTGTGTACTTTCTGATTGCATGAGGCCAATGAAGATAATAGTTGTAAATGTTGTTGGCAGAGTTTATGCATTGCCTTAGCTGATTCATGTGACTTTTTAGCTTGGTAAATGATAATTTGTACTGCTTCTTCAGATGTACAATTACTTCCTCTTCCTCCTTATTTTGAGACTCAGAGTCCATGATTTCTTTGAAACATTCAATCATCTCTTGTGGTAATGAATTATGCAAACTCTCCAATTTAAACTAGTTATGCAGAAGATGGGCACTTAATACATTTAAAATCATATCCTACTCATATGAAGGTTTGATAGACCATAGGTTTGCAATTTTTTGCATTCCATCTTCCTCATGAATAAGATGCAATAGTTTTTTCTTTGGTTAAATCACCTTCTTCTTCACTTCTTTTTGACATTACATTTTCTTGTTATGGTTTGGCTGATTCTAGTTCTTTTCCCTGGGTGACCTTAGTTTCCTTATCAGATTCCTCATTTGGAATATCTACAACCACCTTTTCTTTTCCTTTCCCTTCAACTCTTGGAGTCTTTCATATTGAAGGGGTATAGACAAAAATCTATTTTTCTCCTCTCTTCTTCTTTTCCATCTCACCGAAGGAGGAACCAACTTCAATTTCCCTTATCGAAAGGGAAATACCAACTAAGCCAAATTTTCTTAGAAAACCCTTAAAGAAGTTTTCATATACTTGATCACAATTTTCCAAATTATTAGAGTACATGTAAATTTTTGTGTACATCGGTTCACTCTCTTTCCATGTTACATTGTTGTTCATCGGTAAGAAATTTAGAATATACATCACAAGACATATAACTAGAGTACCAAACCTTAAAGGGTAACCTGTCATCTTTGACAATTGTATGTTCTCCAACAATTGATCCTTCAGTAATCCGCAAAGATCAAAATCCTGACCTTCCATTAACATATTGTGAGAAATGTGAACACACCTATCAAAGCTGTACCTTCTCTATTTTTGAAAAATATTTTGTAGGATATTCCATGCGCAATGTACCTTGTCACTTCATCTCTGATTGTCAAGATTATTAATTCCATTTGATCTCCAATAACTCTAGTTAGGGTTTCGAATTCTTTATTTTGAATTGAATTCTTCCTCAGTACATCCCCAAATTTTCATAATCCTATTAAAGTTCCAATCACTTCTTTTGAGATATGGTAGGGTTTATTAATAATTAGAGTATCATCATTCAATCTATCCAAAATAAACTTAACAATTTTTGTGTTCTCAAAAAAAGGGAATTCACTCCAAATGTCCATGCTTTTGTGTTTAGCTTCTTTCAACCATTTCAATTCATCAAGTGAAAAAAATCTCCTTATGGATCTAATATTTTCACTATTATACTCATCCAAGTTGATCATTCCTTTGATTTACTCCATTTTTCCTTTCATACACATGTTTTGTTCTTCAACCATGCACCAAATTAAATGAAAATTTCTCAATATAACCGAAGTACCTGACAAATTAGGGTTTCACTATTGAATTGTCTTCACGCCTTCAAAATTTTGTTGTTGAGTGCTTCTTCTTCGATATAAAGTGGGAAATGATGGTTTCAAATTTCTTTTTATAGCTCACGTAGACTTAACCTTATGTTGTAATATGTGGTTTTTCCCTAGGTGTTTCAAATACCCTATTTTATCAGCCAGTGAGAGAAAAATTCTTTTGTGCACCTTTAATTGCTTGAATTTACTTGTGAGTGATTTCTAATGCATCTGTAGATCATCAATACAACTGTTGACAGTATTTCGTATTCCAATACCAACTAAGGACAGGGGAAAAAGGAATTTCTTGAAAAACTCCCCTTAGGCCAATGGCTTGAGATCAATTCCTGGAGGAATTACCAAAAGAAGGTTCTGGTGTTGGCTTATTTTCCACAATAGAGGGAATTTTCTTCACCCATGTCTTCTTCACCTGATCTCTTATTTCATCCATAGTCACTTTCCCTTTTCCTTTATCATCTCTCTATGCATTTTTTCCTTTGTATACCAGACCTATTCTATTCACATTTCTGTTTCTATAGAATTTTTCAATGTGACCATATTTGTTGCAATTATAACACACAACATTTCCTTGTCTAGACCAATCATTCCATTGATTTCTCCTTGATCTACATTGATTAGCAATATGCCCAAATCTTCCACAAGTATAACATTTAACATTCTTTCTACTGACATACATGTTTGACATGTTTTTGCATTCAATTGACTTATGACCAAACTTTTTGCAATTGAAACACTGACCACAGAATGATGGATCACTCAATTTCATTTTACTTCTACATTGAGCAGCCATATGGCCAAATTTATTGCAAGAAAAATAGTATCCATTAAAATTTTGAGCATTAGGTTGTCTTACCGAATGCCTTTTTGCTCTGTTCATCGAATTAGCTTGCCTCAAATTCTTTTGTCCAAATCTAGAAATTTCTCCTTTCTCATACCCAAGACCTCACTTGTCATTTCCACTGTTCTAACTTTGAGTCATCTCATCAAGCTTAACTAAGCTAATCGTGAGCTTCTCCTTGTATTCATTTGCAGTAGCAAGTTCATCCCTGAGAATAACAATTTATTTTTCAAGCTCTTCTTCATTGTTTCTGGATTGTTGCAGTTCATTTTCTAACTGAATGAATTCTCAATTAATTCTTCTTCTTTCATCAGATCTTTCTTTTAAGGATTGAGTAAGATTCTCCTCATTCTTCTTTCTAACTTCAATTTATGTAGTCAGATTCATCACCATAGATTCCATTTCATGCTTTAGGGTAGCATTGTTTCTGGCAAGCTTTTCACTTTCTTCAGTTATTTCCTTCAAGGTTTGATTCAGATGAACATCATCCATGATTTCACTCTCTTTTTTCTTAATCTGATCACATATATCGTTCCTCTTTTCTCTAGATTTAACAATATGATCCTTAAATGACTAAATGAATTTCTCAGCATCCCTAAGATTTTCTTTCAATTCCTGGACTTATGCTTTAGACTAATCAAGATCATCAAGTGCCACCAAAACTTGTTTTTGAAGACTACCAATGTCCATTACATTCCAAGATCCACCTCAAGTTGTCAAAATTATTCTAAGGAACTAAGCTTTGATACCAATTGTCAGAATCTGGGAACATTGAGAGGGGGGGTGAATCAGTGTTTTGCAACTTTTAACTTTATTAATCTAATCTTTAAACCACTCATAGTATTGAACTGAAAGAAAGATGCAAAAAAATAAAGCAATCATCCACAACACCATAAAACAAGTATTTTTACATGGAATCCATGATATTAGGGGAAAAACCTCGGTGGAGGTCAATCTATAATTTGAGTACTCAAATATAAGTTTTACAAAAGGGGATGCACTTGCATTCAGGCACACTACCTAGAGCTCACTGATCAAAATAGGAAGGTTCACTGTCTTAAAAAATGTTCAGATTAAACCCATCTAAGGAATTGAATTGAAGGAATAGCATCTACTAATACCATATTACAGTTCTGGTTAAGCTCATCAGTCACATTCTTTGACCTTCTATCAAATTCTTCTCTTCTGCTCTACTCTGCTGCAACTCACATCAAAAATCTTATATGTGCAGATGAAATCACACAACAGCCCTTATGAATTTTGTATCACACATCTATCATAATTCGATACGAAAATGGTATAAACAATCGATCTTATATATCTGCATCAAAGGATAACATCATCTTCATGTCAGCTTTAACAAAACATATAATATTTTCCAACCGTCGACTCAAACCACAAATGATTCTTAATCCACACCATCCAAAATCGGCCACAACATAGTAATGACCTATAACAAAATCTATAAACCCAAAAATATTTCAAACAATTTCACCTCGAACATCCACAATATGCTACATTCACTAAGTTGGCTTTCTAGCACTGTTAAATAAAAAATCAATCGATCGGATCTCCAAAATCGTACACCAATTGATGCAACAACACAAAAATCAAGAATAAGGTATTCCAAATACGCAACAACCTTCCCTGAGATGTGCAACATGAACTGATAAATTGATAATGCAAATGGATCAATAGACTCAACTTCAATCAAATACCATGTTCTTCACTCTGACTCCCGGTATGAACAAATACTAAAGTGCATACCAGGTTAATGAATTAGGTTGCCATCAATGACAACACCAAAAGCCATATGCCAACATCTCATAAACCATACATTTGTATAAAACATCCATTGTATAATCTTATAGGCATCATCACATCTTGTGTCATCCATACATACATCACATATGAGAAAGGTATTAAAAACCAAGATAAGCATTACATCATATTTGTATTTTCATCCACCACATAAGCATCATTAAAAAATTCACATTTTGCATCATGCATACATAAATATTACATCATCATAAAAATGCGTAGAAAATATACAAAAAAAAAATACATCCATAATATGGGCATCCATGAACATCTACATATCATAGCATCTCATGAAATAAAGGTTGCACATCATATCACATTCACATAGATCCATCATAACATTAAATAACATAATAAATCATATAACATCATAAAATAAACATTGTATGCATCCATCCATCCATATATATATACACACATCACATAAAATAAAATAAGCATCACATCATATTAAGGCATCGCAAAGTCATCTCATGTATATATCCAAATAGATGAATGTCATGATACATCGAAATTAGATATATAGTATCAGATATATAAGAGTCTAGTCAAAATACTCAGCCAATGAATGTATACACATCATAATCAGGTTGTACAAAAAGTGTGTCCCTATGTGCTCTTAGTAATCTTAGTTGCCTTGGCTATGTCTACCTCCGTGGTGACTGCCTCGACTTTGGTGATGAGACCTTGTGGGTATCCCTGTTGTGCCTAAATGAGGGGTCCTAGTAGGAGCTATCTAACTGAGATGGGATAAATCTTCTTCCCTCCACTCCTATGCCACAACTCTATAATACACTACCCTGTAATAGGATGACTCCTGCATCACACAACAATACATCTTGGCCAACACTATAGCCTGCCCCTGAATCTACTGGGTTGCAACCTCTAGCTACTATAGTCATCATGTCTTGAGTACAAGGGCCATATCAGATTCTTGCCTCATCTGGCACTCATATGCCACCTCATGTCGAGCTTGGTCCCTCTCCTGGACCAATGTCTGAATCTAAGCCTGTACCTGTCGAAGCTACCCTATGAGAATCTAGACCTACACCTACAACGTTGCTATCTGACTGTCACTAGGATCAGGATCTGGTGGTGGTCGTGGTGGTGGCATATGTGGTTGTTGTGGTTTCCTCTATCCAATGGGTGGCACTAATGGAAAAACTTGTATGTCATTCCCATCATGTCCTACACCCCCATCTTGTCCATCCTACCCATCCTATCCTAGTTGCTGGACATGGCCAATCCTCAGTCTCCTGACCTGACCTCTCCCTATGGCCGACACTACTGGTGTAAGAATGGGAAAAATCAAATAGTATAGATTAAATGATAGCCAACACTTCTTAACTATTATCCCAATCTAAACAAGAGAATACAAACAAAGAGAGCAATCAAAATGAAAGCAAATGAAATAAAGCACTCCCCTTTGAAGTTGATTATTTCTCTTGTCTCTCCTATTTCTTCTTATGCCAATATTGCCCTCAGATTTGTTGTTGAAGTTGTGCAAATACCTGCAAATAGTAAGCAAGATAGTTGGAGATAATTAGCTGTTAAATTGAAAATGAAGGGGAAGGGTTTCGTTTATAGACAACCATTCAAATGGACGGACGAGATTGATCTTCTAGAAAGATTCTAAGATCAACGGATGAGGATTCATGAGAGGGAAGTTACGAAACGGATGGCCAAGATCGAGTTTCTAGAAAGATGCCAAGATCTATGGTTGAGAATTGATGCAACCAGAATATGCCATGCATGGAAAAGATATGATGCCGATGGCTATGACTCCTGACGGCTGTGACAGACATGCAGGACATGCAGACTATGACATGAAATAATGACAGGGGATCTTTGACCAAAATAGAGGGATTTTAAATTATTTATCCGAAAATGGAAGGGGATGACAAGTGGCAAATAAATAATTTATTTTAAATTATTTATTCGAAAATGGAGGAGAAGGACAAGTGGAAAATAAATAATTCATTTTAAATCATTTATTTGGAGGAAATGAAAAAGGAGATTTAATTAAATTCATAAATTTAATTAAAGGAGGAGATAGAAATTGAATATGGATAATTGATTTGGATCAATTATTTAAAGGAGAAGAAAGACACATAAATAAATAATTTCGTCAATTATTTAATTATAGAAGAATAAAAGGTCAAATAATAATTATTATCTGACTATGGACATGTGATGAAATATAAATAATTAAATAAATAATGATTTATCTAATTATTGAAGAAAGGGGTATTAGTGACGCAATTAATTTATTTTAATTGATCAGGATAGAATAAATATTAGAAAGTGAATTAATTAAATAATTAAAAAATCATTTAATTAATAAAGGAATATGATCAAGAATAATTAAATAATTAAAATTATTTAATTATTGGAGAATGATGACTAAGGAAAAATGTTGCTTGTAGACTTTAGGACATTTTTCAGTGTCTACATTTTGCCCCTCTTTGACATAATGCAGTTCATCGCGTTGTGTCAAAGAAATTTAATTCTGAAATATGCCCCAGTGTAAAGAGAAAGGGGAAGGGTGACCAAGAGGGTCGCGGTATGCCCCCTTGAGAGGACATGCGGGTTCAAAGAATATGAATGCACTCTCGAAATGGAAGAGAAGACTAGAGGATGAAAAATGGAAGAAATGTTAGCATGAAGGAGATGGATGTTAGCATGGAAAAAAAATAAGGGAGATGGGATGTTAGCGTGAAAATGGGAAAGAAGATAGACATTAAATGATAAGGGAACCAACTTTCATTCTTACATTGTTATATTTATCATCATTGGGCATAAAGAATGTCACAAATGGACCACAAACACCATGGTATGACATAAACCAAGGTGTGCAAGGTGACCATTTGGAAGAGACAAACAATCAAAAAAAGACAAGGAATGCCCGAGCTCATACTAGGGACTCGATTGTCCCAGTCTTTTTGCCAAGACAAACCACAAGCAACAAACAAAGAAAAGAGGTCATGATCCATCATCATCCCTCTAAATCCATTGATAGGACATCCTTGAGGAGACTAGTAACATGACCCAAAACCAATCAAAAAGATAAGAAAATACAAACCAACAAAGTGTTTGCCAAGAGAGTGTTTTCCAATGATAATGATGATTGTTTGGTTGGTTGATTAGGTTGACCAAGATGATTGAGTTGATTGATAGGTTGATAAAGATTGATAAATTGATTTGATTGACCACACCTAGCCTCAGGAAGGACACATCCTGATGAAGGAAAGATTGATTGACCAAGCTGATAAGATTGAGTGGTGTGACAAAGTTGATTGATAATGATAATGCCCGATTTCAGGAAGGACACATCCTGATTAAGGAAAGATTGATTGACAAAGTTGACAAGATTGTTTGATTGTTTGACAAAGATTTGATGAATATGACCAAGTGATGTGATGATACCCAACCATAGGAAGGACACATCTGATAAAGTTGACCAAGTGACAAGTGTTGACATGACACCTAACTGCAAGGACACATCCTGCTTAAGGTAAATGACAAGGTTGAGAAAGTCTAATCCCAGGAAGGATGTATCCTGATAAAAGACAAGAGATAAGACCAAATGAGACAAACGACATGATGCCCCATTCCGATATAAGACTAGTGACTTGATTGAGTTGATGATAGGATAATTGATTGATGAAAGATTTAATTTGTTTGTTGTTTCTTGAAGCGGTTTGGATGATGATTTCTTTCAGACCAAGGACGTGACCCAACTCGATGAACCCTAAAGGGCTTGATCTAGGGGGCCTCGGGGGCTCATCGATAGATGGCCTTGCCTATGTAGCAATGCACAGAGACCTCGCAATTCGACACGACTTGACTTTGTCTTATTCGACAAAATACCGGGTCATGATGTTATTTGGACAACCTAAAGGGACTGACCTAATGCCTCAGGGGCTCATTTAAGATGAGCCCTGCCTATGTAGCAAACGCACAGAGGCAATGTAGTTCGACCACTCTAACAAAACTGATTCAGACTCAGACTCTATTTTTGGGATTTTTGAAGCTTTTTGATTTTTTTGGATTTTGAAATGTTTTGATTTTTTTTGGATTTTGAAATATTTTGGTTTTTTTTTGGGTTTTGAAATGTTTTGATGTTTTTTTTTTTTCAGGACATTATATGATTTTTTCAGGACATTTGATGATTTTTTTTTATTTTGAAGGTTTTAAAGGGGTGATACCATGTATTATTTCCCATGAAGATGGAAGTCAAGGAATTGCCCCCAGTTGAGTATAGGACAAATTTATTATGTGCGAGGGGAAGCGACAAATGCGATAGGTGGATATGAAAGCGAAGGATGCTAAATGTCGGTGGTTTTTGGTTCATGGAAAGGATGGCACTTTATTATGGATGATAACTATAGGGATCATGAAAAATGCATGTGAAAGATATCCACAATCAACCAGGAAGGCATGCACATGAATCCAAGGACAAACATGATCTTGACCCTAGTCAAGCTGAGAACCAATTGATAGGTGATGATGACGATGACAATGTTGTTTGATAGGGGAAGGACACATCCCGAAACAACATGAGGATGATGATTATGTGACTAAAGGATCAAGGTTCGCAGCAGGGCTAGGAACAAATCCAAGAAATGTTTTGGATGATGTGCTAGGTTGCATAGCAAGATTGTATGGATTAGATTCATTGCATTTGGAATGACTAACCTTAGAACTAGATGGGATTATGGAGGGAAATTGGATAAGTGGATTAGAATCCTTAAACCAATGACAAGGGAAAACGAAGTCCAACAATAGGCATGAAAGGATAATGGATTGATTTTGGAAAAGGATAAGAGACATGAAGATTATTGGATGGAAGAATTAGGATATGATCTCCAAGGACTATTTTGCATAGGAACAATTTGTTTTCTCCAAGATATGGGTTTGTATAAATTCTATGAAGGAAATGACATGATATTTCATGGGTAGTGTATGACCAAAGGATAGACATGTCCAACATTTTTCCAAAGCATGATTTATGTTTGTACCCTATTTCTTATCAAGATCATGGTAGATGGGAGAATAGATGGAAATGATAGGGCTTACATTGATAGGTGGAAGTTTCATGAGAAAGGCATGGAATATGAGACAACTTGCCCCCAAGTGTAATAATCCACATAAATAATTTCTCTTACACATGACGCATGTTTGCCAAGTTTTCATCATGGTACTTATCCAAAGCGCCATAAAAATGGTTTTCACTATTGGACGAAATTTTTCTCTTTACTATTTTTTTTTTCTTTTCTTTTGATGATGTCACACAAAACGCCTGCTTGCTAGGTTTTCATCAAGGTGACATATTTTTTGACTTTTTATATCGATTTGATAGTTTGGATGACTATTGATTGTTCTGAATCTTTTGATGGTGTTGATGTAGATATTGGTGTCATGATATGCCAATAGTGACCTGTATGGAGTAATTGTCTTGTCAAGATCATAGCACTTGCATACAACTGATCGATGTCATTGTGATCCTCTCTGATACTAGTGTTGGCCTTATCGAAATATGCACATCGTGATAGAGTACCATGGGAGTCCTTATGATAAAGGGTTGCTGCCAAGATGTGATAGATTTGTGAAGTAGGATTTTTAGACTTTAGGCGAGATGCAAGATTATGATGGATGATGGTAGGTGTGGATGGAATATTTGGTGTTTTAGATGTAGCAATTTTTATTTTCCAAACTTGGGATGGTGGATGATGGAGTTTGGAATTTTGATTAGGATAGTGTTTGGAACCAACATTTTTATATGCCTTTCTTGATGACCATTTTAAAGGAGGTGGACATTTACTATATGTGGGAGTCCTCTTTTCTTGTGGCTCCATATTTTGATTGAATTTTGGACTTGAAATATTTTCTTTGTTTGATCCATTTTTCTTTGGGATCCATTTTAACTTCATTTGTCCACTTGAATTTTTGTTTGATTCAATGGCCTTTGACATTTGATTTTCAATTTTGGATTTACAATAAGTTTCTTTTTGTTGGTTCCAAGTGGAAGATTTATTCATGTTGGAATGATGGTTTATGGTGTGGATGGAAGGAGTGTTGGCAACAACCTTATGACAAGGACTACTCATGGCCCCCATTTTGATGTTTATATCAAATAAAGTTGCCCCCAATATCAAGGAGGTACCACTAACATCATTTGATTCTCTGATTGAAGAATAACCAAGACCTTGATGTCTAAGATTTGCATAAAATTGTATTGGTTCTATAATGCCTTGCTCATGTAGGCCTAGTCCTCTTCCTTGATACTGCATGCTCTGATAGATTTTGTTTCTAATGAGGTATTTATTTTGAAAACAAGATGATAACCCATCATTTTGTATGTGAAAATTGTTACTTGGAATCTCCTCATCTACAAGAAATCCTGCTTTGACAAAGGTGGACACTCCTAATTGAAAGGATGTTTTGGCTTTATCATTCGTCATGCTTGTCTCTTCTCAATCATTTGGGATATCAATTTGATTTGTCATAGATTTTGTTTCTTCTTTGACTTGATCCATAGTAGCTTCTTTGTGTTCTCCTTTGACTTGATCAATAGTAGTTGATTTATGCTCTTCTTTGATGTTATCCATATCATTGATTTGATTATCTATGTGTCCAAAGGAGGCAAGTGTCTCATTTTTGGGAATGGAGGTGTTTTGTGTTTGGATGGGATCATCTTCAAATGTTTGATCATGGATGGTATAAAGGTCGATGAGAGGATCATTTTGAATTTCTTGTTCAATGGTAGGATCTTGGTCAAAAATAGGTGTATCTTGGAGAACATGGTTGTGAATAGACTCTTGAACAAGGATAGGTGTATTTTGGATGCCATGATTATCTAGAAGGACTTCTTGGATGGACTTAAGGATGGGATCATGAGATGGACTGCTTCGATCTTGATATGAAAGTGAAGTTGTGATGTCATGCTTTGGACTTTCTTTTTCACATGTATCCCAAGGTGTAGACAATGTGATGTGGTTTTGGATACCCTGACCAAATGTAGTTTGGGATGGAGTGGATGGAAATGGGCTAGTGGATGATGGACTAGGATAAGATGTGGATGATGGATTATGATAGGATGTGGAGGATTGGAATGGACTAGTGGAAGGTTGGTTTTCCTTGTCAAAGTTAGGATAGGGATGACTAATGGACATTTGTTGTGGGTCAATGGCATGGATTGTGCTAAGGGACTCTTGATAGTGAGGGTAGATGAATGAAGGACTAAAACTTATGGATTGTTGGTAAGAAGGGTATGTGAGTGGTTGGTATTGACGATTGAGGATTGATTGGTATTCAGCTTGACTATGAAGAAGATCAAGGTAAAGTGAAGACATGGTCATGAATTTGGATTATGATGGATAAGGAAAACTTAGTGAAGACCATAAAAAAACTTGTGACCTTTGGATGGCAATGCAAGGTTCTAATGCAAAATGGATATGAAATTATGCTATTTTTTTAAATTTTTTTGAGATTTTCAAGGATATAAGGATGCAAAGTGCCAATGTACCTAAGACCAAGATTAAGGAATGGTGGAATGATAATGACCCTATTACCAAGGATATGATATGCAAGGATGAACCTATGGGTGAATGCAAACTAAAGATGTCACTAATGGAAGATTTGAGCAATTTTTTATTTTTTTTGGTTTTCGATAGAGGTTGTTTGATATCAAATTGGACAAGTTTGGTCTTAGGTTTTAGACTTCAAAATTTGGAATTGTTTCAAGTTGAATGTGTGTGTTTCCAGATTTGTGAAAGGTGTTTATTTGTCTCAATGTCCTAAAAAAAACACTTGGCAAACACAATATCTTGTCTTTGAAAATTTGAAAACATGAACAATGAAGACAAGCACAACCTTAGGTTAAACAAGGACAATATTCGCTAGATTCCATGTGAGTTTCTCCAACCGCACTTATTCTTTGCGTGTGAATCCAGAAGCTTGGCCGCATGGGCTCCCCCTTACATTGCACTCACTTCTCAGGCCAACTAAGCTTTCAACCCCCATAAAACTCCCATGGCAGGTTGATCACCTCTACTAAGAATTGCGAGAATGTGGATGCCTTCACAACGACCGTTGTTGCGCTAGCAAATAGAAGGATTTTAGCAACTACACAAAAGTTTTTAGTTTGGGACCCCCGTTCGAGTGGCCATACATGGGGCACAAGATTAAGCTCCGTTTAGGAGGCACTCCATCCTGAAGAGGTTACGCTCAATAGGGTTTTGGGGAGTACTACTTGGTCCGTATGACACATCCGCACTCGTAATCCTAGGCTTTCCCTTAGGATTCACATTTATATACCGGTCGGGGGTAGCTTGGCCAAAAATCTCTATTGCCGGTCTGAGTCGCCTTGGGGTGAGTACTTTTTCCCACCAAGGAAGGCCCAAGTTTTAGAGGCAATAACCATTTCTCTTACACCCAGGATCACATAAATGCGCAAGGGGAGAGGATACTTCGATTATTGCATCAAAGGGTAACACAAAATTGAAGACACTTATAAATTTTAATTACCAAATGATAATGTGAGGAGGAAAAACAAGACACTTTGTTCATTTTAAAAGTTTAACTTGATGTAAAACAAACAAAGTTCATTTTAAGCCAATGACATGAAATGCATGTTCATTTTAACCATATGAGTGTGAATGCAATTTGTGTTCATTTTAAGCCCATGACATGAAATGCATGTTCATTTTAACCGATGAGTGGAAATGCAATTTGTTGTAGTTGTTGAAAGCAAACAAAATTGATTATGCCAAAAAAAATTAAAAGTTCGATTTTTGCTTCTAAAGAAACAATTTTTTTAGACTCCCTCCAAGCTATGCCACATGCTAAAAACAAGAGATTAGTAACTCAAAAGAAATGACAGCAACAAATTAAAACAACCACAACTTTTTCAAAATTTAATGAAATTTCAAATCGTTTATATCAATGGAAAGCTAAAACTCAAACCTTCAAAACCCAGAAATTATTTTTCCAAGATTCTACATTAAAAAAATGTTATAGGCAAAAGAAAACACAGGTTTTTACAGTTAAACTAAAAAATCAGCAAATACTAAAATAGCCATAACTTTCTCAAATCTTAACGAAATTTTAAACCATTTAAAGTTTCGGAAAGCTGAAAATGAGGGCTAAAAGACCCAGATGATCATTTTTAAAGAATCTATGTGCCCATTTTTCTGTGCTCAAAAGAAGATGACGGGATTTCGTATGAATTCTTGGTTGTAACCTACAAAACAACCAAACAAACAAGAAAACAAACAATCTTTTGCAATATTATTCTATTCACATCGGGTTCACCAATGTAAGAATGGGAAAAATCAAATAGTATAGATTAAGTGACAGCCAATACTTCTAAACTATTATCCCAATATAAACAAGAGAATACAAACAAAAAGAGCAATCAAAATGAAAGCAAATGAAATAAAGCACTCCCCTTTGAACTTGATTATTTCTCTTGTCTCTCCTATTTCTTCTTATGCCAATATTGCCCTCAAATTTGTTGTTGAAGTTGTGTAAATACCTGCAAATAGTAAGCAAGAAAGTTGGAGATAATTAGCTGTTAAATTGAAAATGGAGGGGAAGGGTTTCTTTTATAGACAACCATTCAAATGGATGGATGAGATTGATCTTCCAGAAAGATTCTAAGATCAATAGATGAGGATTCATGATATGGAAGTTACGAAAGGGATGGCCAAGATCTACGGTTGAGAATTGATGCAACCAGAATATGCCATGCATGGAAAAGATATGACGCTGATGGCTATGACGTCTGACGGCTATGACAGACATGCAGGACATGCAGACTATGACATGAAATAATGATAGGGGATCTTTGACCAAAATAGAGGGATTTTAAATTATTTATCCGAAAATGGAAGGGGATGACAAGTGGCAAATAAATAATTTATTCGAAAATGGAGGAGAAGGACAAGTGGAAAATAAATAATTCATTTTAAATCATTTATTTGGAGGAAATGAAAGAGGAGATTTAATTAAATTCATAAATTCAATTAAAGGAGGAGATAGAAATTGAATATGGATAATTGATTTGGATCAATTATTTAAAGGAGAATAAAGACACATAAATAAATAATTTCATCAATTATTTAATTATAGAAGAATAAAAGGTCAAATAATAATTATTATCTGACTATGGACATGTGATGAAATATAAATAATTAAATAAATAATGATTTATCTAATTATTGAAGAAAGGGGTATTAGTGACGCAATTAATTTATTTTAATTGATCAAGATAAAATAAATATTAGAAAGTGAATTAATTAAATAATTAAAAAATCATTTAATTAATAAAGGAATATGATCAAGAATAATTAAATAATTAAAATTATTTAATTATTAGAGAATGATGACTAAGGAAAAATGTTGCTTGTAGACTTTAGGACATTTTTCAGTGTCTACAACTGGTAAAGTCAATCGAATAGGGGCATGGCCCTACCAATACACATCATATGCCTGGGTTGTCCCTACATCCATATGACCATCAAAGTATACCCAGGTCACCATAACTAGCTATCTGAAATCATCAATCACCTACTGGGGGATCCTCTTTCCCCATGCTACCTCTCTAGATCTGTGGGAAAAAATGGCTATCTGGGTGTCGTCAGGTGCATCCTGGACCTCCCCAAACTGGCAAGCAACCCTATTGGGAATGTATCGCTCAACCATGTAATGCTCTTGTCCCTACATGTATTGGGACTTCTGACAATAGAAAAGATGATGATCATCATCTTTCCATCTCAAAAAATGGAGCCAGAGCCTCCAAGTGAACACTATCATCTCATCCAAAACCTACCGCTAGTGCGAGATGCTTATGATACCTATAAAGTGGAGGGTAGTCATCCCCTCATATATGAACACTATAGGATCATCATGATCAGTCTGAACATCTACAATCTACAACCTCAAGATGACCATGTGCTCATAGGCCAACATGTGCAAAAGGGTGACACCCACGCCAATGCTATGGGCCTCATTGTAGATGACCTAGTGCATATCATGGTACAAGGAGGCTAGGATGACTAGCCCCCAAGTGTAGGCAATCATGTCCTCCATCATCCTAGACCAAATGATCCCCTAGCCAATGCTGCATCCTTGAGCTCATCGATCGAGAATAAGGACTCTTGAGATCAGTGCACCAACAAATAATGTCAAGTCAGGGGAAATCCCCTCATAGCATTGGAGGTCTATCTAGCCACCATCCACCTCGTATGAGTCAATGCCAAACAAAGTAAAAATTGCATCATCCTCGACCTCAACATCATAGATTATGCACTCACCATGAATAGAGATCTGTAGGATCTACCACACGTCCTCTAAGGTAATGATGGCCTCATTAATTGGTAGGTAGAATGAACAAGTGTCACTTCACCATCTCTCAACCAGCGCTATCATCATTGTGAGGTATGTCCGCACCTCTGGAATCTGAGCAATATGGCCGAAATTGATCACTCCAAGGAAAAATAAGGCCCAGTTTGACAAATGTCTCACTCATCACAATAATCGGCTCCTGTTCTCATTCAAATGGAGCACCAACAGGACCTCCTACAACCAAAACACACATGACATCAAAAAATTGCAAAGGATGCTTCTCAAAAAATTAAAAAATCCTTCAAAAAGTAAAGGCGAGCCTATATTTCAAAAGCGGAATGACATTTTCAAAAGTGATTATCTACATTTTTTAAATGGAGCACTAAAATCAAATGTGGCACTATTCTACAGAGGTGAGTCGACATTTTTGCGTGACCCCGAACCCTCCTAGGGTTGCACAACTCTAGATCAACAAAGGCAAGTCAGTATTTTTGTGCGACTCTGAAACTCGAGAGTGCTACATGATGCTTCACTGCAAACATAGGTTGACATCTACAAAAGTGACGCCACCCATAACAATTGTGATGCCCTAGAGAGCTGCTTTTGGTTGACCTAAATAAACCCTAATAAATCCTCGAAAAATGTGAAAAATGAGAAAAAAATTGAAAGGCGTACCAGGGGTCTTGCTTCCTAAGGCCTCTGGAACTCTCAAACTCAATCTATCTGATGTCGGGGAAGCATGCGAGCAACCATTTTGTCAACAACTTAGAGCAAAAGTGGCAAATTTTCTAAAAGGCAAGTGTGGAAATGATTTGAAAAGGACCCTCTTAATCCCTTTTATGTAATTTTTTTGGGGATTTTTGGATATTTTTAGTGTTTTTTAACCTATTTAATCTGTTTTTGACCAAACAAAGCTCATTTTGGTTTGTTTTCATCACTGTAAGCCTAATTTCGTATCCCATGGGCTATTTTCTGCTCCTACTGAATCTTTTTTGCGAGCTCGACCCAAAAATTCAAATTTTCTCCCAATCTCTCGAGGGGGTAGTATGGTAGCATAATTATTCCAATAGGCCAACAATGGGGCATCCAAAAAAAATAATTTTTTTTAAAATTTTGATCTTGGCAGTGTTATTCTTTGAACTAACGCAATAGATACTTCACTTCAAAGAGGGGAAAAATGTAGACACCAAAAATGTCCTGATTAATACTATACATCTAATTCTGATGAACTAACATCGTTTCTTCCTAAATCATCTCAAATTGATCAATTAATTGAATAATCAACATTATTTAATTAAAATCAACAAATTCAACTATTAATCAAATAATTAAATTTATTTGATTAATTCACCCTTCTTCTAACTAATTATTCATCTTATTTAATTAAATCCTCTCTTAATCCTCTCATTTGATTAAAAATAAATCAAATCAAATGTCACATCTCCTAATCCACTCCAATTAATTAATTGTGGATTAATTAATCCTAAATCAGATTTCTAATCATCATTATAAATTCCTCCAACTTTTAACTCTTCAAGAGTTAAATCAATCATGGTCAATTAACGAGGTTGCACATGGAAGTAATTTCAATTAATTATTTAACTCATCTATTTTCCCTCACCAATGCATATTCCTCTCAGCCACCTCTCATTCAATTTCCCTCCAAAGGATTTCAAAACTCTATCGCATCCTCTTACATTTGCAATAAATTCTCTTAAAATCTTTCAAACCCTCTTACATCCTCTCAAATCTCATTCAATTCCTCTTACACCATTTTCAAATTCTCAACCATCAACATTTACTTCTATTCCTTTCTCCTCCACTCACACATTTCCCAAAATGTGCTCCACCCCCATCCAATGGAATGTTGACAAGTGTCACATTCTCATTGTCTCTCAATTTATCCCACAATCATCAAATCCTCTCATTCCTCAACCCTTGAACTCTATAAATAGAGGCATACTTTTCATAATATGGATATGCAACTTCATGGATTATCACTATAGCCATTTGAGTTCTTAGTTCTTCATCATGTTCAAGTTTCATAGCTAGATTATAGTCAATTTCATCTTGGAATCTTCAAAAACTCATCAAGCTTATCAAGGGATTGGGAAAGGGCTTCTTTCCACATCAAAGGAGCACCACTCCCCATATGGGATGAAGGTTTTGCTGGTTCAAGTTAGATTAATTGCTTCATTTGTGTTGTTTCCTTTTTTATTTCATGTTTTCTCTTAAATTAGTTGAAGAATATCATAGAGAGCACTATATTTGTGTTACTAACATGTTTAAAATTGTTTTGTTGATCTTTTTTTAGTCTATGCAAGTTTTGTGCTCACACTACTAAATATGTTAACAAAAACCATTCTAAAAATCAAATTCTAAGAAATAAGAATGACAGAGTTATGACTAGGAAAAGGCTAGCAAGGATGCATGAATAGGTAAACTTCTATCTATTAACTAAGATAGAGCCTAGGAATTTTGTAGAGGCTAGAAAAAAATGAGAACTAGATCAATGAATGGAAGAAGCATCAAATCAGTTTGAAAATAATAAAACCTAGGAACTTGTTCCAAGATCTGAGAACAAGAATAAAATTGGTAATAAGTGGGTATTTAGAAATAAATTGAATGAAGATGGGAAGGTAATGAGAAAAAAGGAAAGATTGGTCTACAAAAGATATGCTCAGGTAGAAGGTATTGATTTTGAAGAAACTTTTTTCATGTGGCTAGATTAGAAGAAATTAGGATGTTCTTGGCATACTTAGTTTATAATAATTTTAAGGTATATTAGATGGATTCCAAATCACCCTTTCTAAATGGTAATCTTTAAAATAAAGTGTATATTGAGAAAACTAAAGGATTACAATTATCTAAGAATAAGGATTATGTCTATAGATTGAAAAATACATTGTATGCACTAAAACAAGTACCTGGAACACCAGGGATTCAAAACAGGGATTGTAGATAACAATATTTACATCAAGACAAAAGGTGAGTATCAACTGATTATTTTTGTCTATGTTGATGACATTATTTTTGGTGGCATTAGTGAAAATATGTGCAAAGAGTTCAAAGAAAATATGAAAAAGGAATTTTAGATTTCTATCTTGGTGAGTTATCTTTCTTGGTTTGTAAATTGCTCGGTCATATAAGGGAATCTTTGTATCACAAACCAAGTATATCAAGGGGATGTTGAATAAATTCAAGAAGAAAAAATGCAAGCTAGTAGGGACACTAATGGTGATAAGATGCAAGATAAGAAAGGATAATGAGTCACCTAAAGAAAATTAGACTATGTATAGGTCAATGATTAGAATCTTGTTGTATTTGACTAAATCTAGACCTAATATTATGCAAATAATATGCATGGTAGGAATATTTCAAGAAACACCTAAAGAAACACGTGTTAATGTTGTAAAGAGAAATTTTAGGCATTTGAAGAACACCATTGAATATGGTCTATGGTATCCTAGAGGTGATGATTTCACTCTTCTATCTTACACATATTTTGATTGAGAAGGAAGTGTTGATGACATGAAGAGTAATTTTTGGTGGGGTATTCTTTCTTGGTGACAAACTTGTGTCATGGATAAGAAAGAAACAAGATTCAATATCTTTGTCTACAACGGAAGAATAATACATTATTGTAGTATCATGTTGCAATGAAGTGCTTTAGATTCAAACAAACATTGAAGGATATAAAAGTTGAGTATAATTAACCTATTTCCATTCTCTATGACAATACAAGTGCAGTTAACATTTTAAAGAATCTAGTGATGCATTCAAGAATAAATCACATTTCAATCAAACATCACTTCTTGAGAGAAAATAATGTAGATCAGGAGGTAAAACTAGAATATGTGGTTACTCAAAAGAATATATCAAACATCTTTACAAAATATCTTCCCAAGGATACTTTTGAATAGCTCAGACATAAGCTAGAAGTGAAACTTTTTTCTTTCTTTTAGTAAACAATTAGACAAAGCCCAAGTTTAGGGGAGTACTTTCTACTTTTCCTTGGAGTATTGAACCCTTAAGGGGAGTGTTGTAGAAAGTTGTTAACAATAGTACAAATCAAAGGGGAAGAATTACGATATTGTTGTGATTCTTTTCCTTTGATGTCAAAGAGGGAGAGTTACAGAAAGGGGAAAAGTTATTGGAAAAGGGAGAAGGATTTGAAAATTTAGTTTTTGTTGCCATCAATGACAAAGGGGGAGATCAATGTAGATTATTGTCATTGATGTCAAGAGGGAAAGATGTTGTCTTTGATGTCAAATCTTTGCAATATAGGAAATTTATTCTTGTTCTAGTATGTTCATGTTTGACCATTCTACAATGTGTCATGATGATTTGGTCCTCTCTAGATTGCATCAATATTAGGGTTATATGCTCCTACTAGGGTTTTAGCCCTAATTCTTCTAAACCAAGTAAGTTTTCTTCTTATTCATCTAATTTATCTTTTGATTCATCATTGACCGGCTATTGACTATTTTTGGTTGCTTAATTTATGGCTTAAGCCCTTTGATGTTGTTATTTTACCAACCCATTTACTACTTTATCAGGTTTAAAATATTGTCCCTATGTATAAAGTTAATAATTTAGTGGAGTTTTAGATGACGTCAATGGGATAGGTGTTATAAGTCAGATTCTCATCTACGGGTGTAGTAGCGGGCCTCTTTTCTATTCATGTGGAAGAATGAAATGGTGATAAAGTGGTGATATAGGTGACATATAAATAGTAGGCCTTGAAGGAAAGTGTCTTGTACAGATGAAACATAGTACATTTTTTCTTATTTGCAAGGGTCATGATGATTCCTAGTTCTATATGTTTGGAATTACAAAATGATTGACATGTGGAGTCTTTTTGTGACTCAACAAGAGGAAAGAAAAGAAAGAGAGAAGGTGGTGTAGAAGCCTGGAATGTTGACAAGTTAAATCTTTCCACAAGTCTATGTGGGGAAAGAAGTAGAGAGAGATTCTTGTGAAGGCACCTAATGCCAACTTTTTTCCTTGAATTTTCAATGTGGTATCTATTTTCAAACCTCAATAAGACATTGAGATTTATTGAGCGGGGAGCATAACTACAAGAGGAGAAGGGTCTCTTAGGATATTTTTTCTAAATTTCCAATCAGGTTTTGAAACCCTATGAGGATCATCGATAAGTCAAGGAGCAAGACTCAAAATGGATATTGGACCCTTATCTAAAATTTCCAATCGGGTTTAGAAAACCCAAATGTTTGTTCATGGAATATTCATCTATTAGAAGGCATCTAGATCTAAATGTGTGTCATTCCTTTTTACCTGCAAAGATCGAAGATTGATGACCGAAATTTAAACATGTCAATGACTAGTTCTTTTTTTGAATTTTTCCTTGCATAGGTCGACAAGGTATTGATGTGAAATATTTTTCATAGGCTGACTTCACTACACTAATGGATCTAATTTTTGGTTTAGGTCGACATTGCAATATTCTCTATTAATCTAGATTAGTATTTAAGTAATTTGTTTTAAATTGTTTTTGTGGAGAGTAACAACATAGTTTTGTGTCTATGCATAGTTTAGTGACTTTTCTATGTAGTTCAATGATCAATCCCTTTAGGACAGAGGATTTTTATGTGAAGTAGTGTAAGGCATGTATTTGAGGTTGTGGAATTGATAAAGAAAAATTACAATATCTTTTCATGAGCTTCATGAAAAACTCATATGTAAGTTTTTTTGTGATCATTTGTAATGTACTTTGTGGTTGGTGCTATAACTAATGAGGTTGGTGCCTCATGTTCATTGATTCAGTACTCTAATCATGAGGTTGGTTCCTTTCTAATAAGTTTGTGTTTATCAAAGTGTATTGTGGATTGTTGTCTCTATTAGGTTGATGCCTACAAATCTATTGTAACATTAGTATTTCATTACGAGGTTCTATTTGGATAGTAGATCCAAGAAGCTCTTCTCATAGTGGGTTTTCCCTTTAGGGTTTCCATGTAAATCTAATGTTGTCTTGTGTGATTACTTTCAATGCTATCTCTAATGTTTTCAATGATGCTTGGATGTTAATTGATGTATTGATTAAAGTTAAAATTTTATGCTATACTAATTCACCCCCCACCCTCTCAGTATATATTTGGTTGTAAGGGTCAAATATCTAACTCTAATTGTGTCGGCCTCATGGTTATCATTGCACCAAAAGATCAACCTATTAATGCCCAATACAACTATCAAAGTTTACGGATCCATGGGAGGTGGTTAGTCCATGTCATGAATCCCGAGGGGAGCACTGACCATCTGCTAGAAAACTCCCCCTCAACGTTACCCAAGGGGATTCGAACTTGGAACCTTTGGCTCTGTTACCAACTATTGGCCCCATGATTGCCATTACACCAAAAGATCGACCTATCAATGCCCGATACAACTGTCAGAGTTAACAGATCCATGAGAGGTTATTTTCCATGTCATGAATCTCGAGGGGAGCGCTGTCCATCTGCCAACAAATAGGAGGGTCCAATGAAAAATGCAACCTAGACTAAATACTTTCTATAACTCATTAAAGAACATAAGTAACACCATTATCCTTTATTAAGTCATAATAAAAAATGAATTATATTTTTTGCAATGGGCTTCAAACATGGTGGACCACAACCATTTGATTATATATGGGAAATTACAAAATTCAAATGATATTACAATATAATTTCAATGCCAAGTTATCTTCTAACTGCATTGATTTTCAACAATCTTGTGGAATGCTTCTAAATTATCTTCTAGCCTTAGGAATAATCTCATTCAATTGTAGGTATGTGCAAAGCTTAATGAGGTATAATGTACCATTAGGAAAACATTTGGAAGAGTCTTCTAAACTATTCAAATGTAGTGATTAAATGGAAAAATAAATCATAATTTGCTTCATACAATAAGCTCTCTAAGTTCCAATATGATTGGAAATGTGTTCATTTGTCATTAAACATTTTGGAAAGTGTTACAAGCTTTGAATAGTGAATTTTTTATTATTCTATTAAGCTCGATAATGATTCTAGAAGTTAATTAATCCTTTATGGTGATTAGAAAGTCACGAGGTTTGGATATGATGTCACTAGCTTTATTTATAACCTAATTCTTAAACCATCGGATGGAATATGTAAGTGCCATGAAATGTGATAGGATTTTCATTGATTAGTTGATTAATGAAATAATTTTTGAAACTGATGCAAGATTTGTCTTACACCGTAGGATGCTTCTATATAAAATTTAAAAGGCTATGAGAATTTTTCAATAATAAAAATTCTATTAAAGTGAGCAACACTAATATAAGAATCTTGCAATATAATAAAATAATTAAATTTGATTCTAAATAAATGAAGCAATGGATTGAAATTTATAAATATTTGATATTAATGAATATTATACCAAAGGGAAGCTTGTGCAAAGATTATTGTTAAATACTTTTCGCCATATAATATCGAATTAGGAATGATTTTTCATGGGCTATAATTTTTAAAATCTTTCTATAATGGAAAATAATATATTGGGTGTCATCTCTATTAGTTTGATTAGTTTTAAAAAATATAGAGAATGGCATCATTAGATAAAAAATATATTTTTATTCTTATATCTCACCTCCATTTTGAGTGAAGTGATAACAAGAAATGCCATAGGTGTTTTATGTTGGAAGTTTGTCATTGTTGATGTTAAGAAAAAACATGAACATGAGGTGCATATATTGTATGGTTCAGTGTTTTCATTGATGTCAATGTTGTTATGATCATTATAGCATGGATTGGAAGCATTGTTTAAGACATTTGGATAGAGCAAGTTGATCCGAAAAACATGGTTATACAATAATTTGGCTAAGTATTCCTTCTGATAGTATTTTGGTTCAATGCATCAGCTTTTGGGTCTACACTCCACTGCAAGTGGATATATCACTCTACCACTAGTACATAAACAATATATGACTGAAAAAAATAATAAAAATTGTTGCAACGGTTTTTGGTTTAGATTGCATGAGAGTTTTTTGCATCAACGTTTCGGATCACACTTCGTGATCCATCATCAAGATGAAAGAGCTTAAGGAGAAAAACTTTCACACAATCTTGATGATGGATCATGGAGTGTGATCCGAAACGTTGATGCAAAAAACTCTCACACAATCTAAACTAGAAATCATTGCAACAATTTGATATGGATTGTGGAAACTTGATATCATTAAATAATAAAAATTTCTTATAAATGACTAAACTTGGTCACATGACCATTATTAGTTTATTGCCAGTCATTTATAATGTGACCAAATTTATGATTAAACCAATTTTAGTCATTTATTGGTTGTTTTGATTGATTGATTTGGTATTATATTTAGTCATATATTTAGTCATATTATTCAATGAGCTTGGTCACATGACCATTAGTAGTTTATTTCCAGTCATTTATTTAGTCATTTGATCAATTTGGTCATATATTTAGTCATATTTATTCACTATTTTCTATTGAAACTGGTAATATATTTAGTCATATTTATTCACTGCTTTTTGTCAACTGATAGTATATTTAGTCATATATTTTAAGTCATATTTGAGGATTTAAACATAAAACACAAAAATACACATCATGAATCATCAATTGCACATAATAAGACATCCATTGAGAAGGAAAAATTGGTGAACTTTATTAATAAAAGAAAGGTGTTCTAGTTACAGCTTAGAAATAGAGTATTACAATTTTTATTTTCAGTCAATCTGAGTCACAATATTGCATAGAAATGGCCACAATAATAAAACTTCTCCAAAATACTTCTACAATGATGCAACAACATTCTTAGATCCCTTTAATGTTGTGGAATAGAAGAAAATATAATCATTTATCTTCCACCATAGTGAATCCATTATTTTGTCCTCTTCAATTCTAGGTGAAATCATGTTGCCATCAACATGACTTAATCATGTCTCCTTGATGTAATTTATAAGTTCTCCAATAGGTAGTGAGCTATTTCTAATTCTTGCAACATTATATAATCTCTTGTCAAAATTTGTAACTGAATCAATGCCTCTAAATTTGATTGTAGCAATGTCATATGTCAAAGCTGCTTCTTCCTCAGTTGTTGTCAAATTGAAAGAGCCAATGAGTTCACCACAACTATTAGGTGGTTTACTTAATGGATAAATCTCTTTTATAAGTGAAATATATAGTAGATTTTTTCATGTTCGTTGTACTCAATGTATGTTCCTAGATATACATCTTTGTTTCCATTAATTCGTCCAATTCTAGCCTGCTACTTTCCTTTTTGATGGCACATCTCTGATATGTTACAAATTTTACCATTAGAGTACAACTTTTCCTACAAATGTTTATTTAATAGCCATTTCTATAGTCATATCAAGATCTCAAAATTCTAAATAAAGCTATCAATAGAAGATTATACGTTAGCACCATACATGAAAGTAATCCAATACAATATCTTACTCAAACTAAATATAAAATGCTATCATAGACCTTATGTTGACCCTATTGTGTATGAATTTTTTGATGGGTCATTTGAATATGAATAAATTCAAGATAGGGAAACTCTTCATGTATTTAAAATTTTAAGCTTTCTATACTAGTGTACCCTTTCTTATTCTATTAGAAATGCATATACGTACTTTTAGTTCCAGAAACAAAATCTCCATTGCCATAATTTTAATCTAAAAGACTTCAATGCAAAGAATTCTGATACCTTTTGAGATAATTAATATAGTCTACGGTGGTCATCTATTTCATAAATTCAAGCTCTTCTTTGTATTCAGTTATCTACATAAAACATGTTATTTTAACAATATTGTGCAAAGGTAGATGTGTGTAATCTAGAATAATAAATAGTATTATATGTAATACCCAATGTAAAATTCTTATAGGAAAATTTGTTGTGCTTTTGTCACCCCAATACTTGAGAGCAACCTTATCATAAGATCTTGTTCCTTTCAATTTAGTGTCATAGCCACCGACAAGTACATCAACCCTAAGTCAAAACTGCAATCCAATCTAGTTCAACTGATAGCTAAATATAAAATCCCAAAGACTAGAGTATCAAATCAATATTTGAATGCAATTCTTAACAACTTCAATATATCTAAAAAATGATAATGCTCACCCAAATATATTGTTGAATATTTAAATGGATGTCTAGATTTGAAGGATGATAAGGTCACACGCAAATTGTTTAGTATTAGTATCTAGATAAAGACATCTTAGATCTATAAACAACAAAGAACATGAACTACTCCAAAAAAAACTAATGAAAAATGCTAAAAAATACTTTAAATACAAACATTAGGGTTCCATAGTCTATTATAACTATAATTAGGGTTCTACAATGTATTATAAATTTTTGATAAAACTACATAATATTTTTTATGATCGACACTTCAAGTTAAACTTAAGATAGTGATACATGGACAATATTTCTTATGGTGATCTAAATCCTTTTAACATACCTTGTCCTCCCTTTCATTTGTAACCTCCTCTGATGAAGTTGTCCCACAAATGGGCTTCATATCTCCCTTTTCATTTATGTCTACAAGATAAAAGGTCCAAGAGTTGTAGCCAACTATAATGCTTTGGATTTTATTAGTATGTTATTGATATTGAATCATGGACTGAACTATCTAATACCTTATGACTGAAGATCTTGTATGAACAAGGAGATATGGATCTTGTTGCCACTAATCTGCCGAAAGAAATCCATATGCTAATATTTGACTTCTGAAATATAATTAAATATTTGATTTCTTGTTTCATGTGCCTCCAAATAGGTGCACTAGATCCTTGAACTAGATTAACAAAGATTTATTTAGCAGGCAAAAGAGATTAATTCTATATAATTTTGCTTTATAATTCATCCCAATGCTAAGATTGATCATTATCAGCATTGGGATGAGTTATAAAGAAAAATCATATAGAATTAGTCTCTTTTGCCTACTGAATAAATCTATGTTAATCCCATTCAAGGATCTGGTGCACCTATTTGGAGGTACATGAAACAAGAAATCAAATATGTAAGAAAATGCAACCAATGGGTGTAAAACCCAACTCCTCAACCTTTGAAAGTGTCCTTCATTCCTATGTGTGAATTGGAGCTTTGGATGAGGAAGTTCTTTCAAAGCCAACAAAATAATCATTACAAGTCATCAAAGCCAACAAAAAGGAGACCAATATATAAATGATTAAAACAAACGAATACAATCAAAATACTAAAAGCAATAAGTAAAATTTTATTGCATAACAACAATCTCTATAGATTCCATTGCATCATTAACCATTTAACTACCAATAACTCATTGTCTCGGAAAAGACATCCAGTCATCCACCATCCATCGCTACACCGCTATACACAAACTAGCTCATCACAGTATGGTGGTATCTACCACTCTACCGCACCAAGCCTCCTACACCATCATGGTGTGGTGGTGACTATACCGCACCCTCACAAGATACCTTCGACCATCGTTGCAGGGTAGCAGTAACCACCGCTATATTACACCAATTAACATGAAGCACCATGGGGTTGCGGTAACACCACACTACTGCAAGCTCAATCTAACACCTCTGTGGGGTAGCGGTAAATATCGCTCAACTACTAGTCACTCTATGAGATGTCACACGATGGTGGTAAAGGCTCGAACTCTCACTTGGTGTAATTTGAATTGATGACGACCAAGTTGGGGGTCCACCAGTGAATTTGGGGCAGATAATTCCAACAAGTAAATTTCATAAATGGGTATGTGCAGGATCATGATGGGCCAAAAAATGGCGATGTGTAAGTGATATGATGGCCCATGTGGCTGGTGACTTTTTTTTACCCAAAATTGATGAAACGAAAAGGGTTTTTAAAGGAGATTCTCAACTTTCCACCAATATAAATTATGCTTTACTTTGAGTTTAATAAATAATTATTATTCATTTTCTATTTGAATTACAACTAAAGTCCTGATTGATAGGCTGATTGAAAAACATCTATAGCTTTCAAACGGTATCACATTTTTTGAATCCAAAACATGTGTCACATTCTATGCTTCACATAATATAGGATTAAAAAAAAAAGAATTGAATTTCATGAAGTTTTGACCAAGTTAAGGTGGTCAGACATACGATTTTTTATATTTTTTCAAATTTGTAATAAAAAAATCATAATCAATTATTTACTTGGAAACAAATTACAAAAAAATATGCATCACATCGGGACATAAGTCCTCTACTTATATCTAAAATATTATAAAAAAAATATTATCATTTTATTGTGGAGGGTGGTTAGACATACACCTACTTCTTATTTTTTCCCTGAAATTTAAGTACTACTACATTGAAATTTCAAATTTTCACCAAATAGGTTTTTTTATTTTTTAAATAAACCTAGTAGTTTAGAAACTGCATTCAATTTTATACAAATTATTTTCTTACATATTTTAGAAATAATATAGATAACTTATTCAAATTTTTATGTCAAGTTGCCTAACTCTGATTTTTTTGAATTTTATTGCCACTTAAGGGCCTATTTTTTCCATGATGATCTTGCACATACCCAAATTGTCCAAAAAAAATGCACATGTATCACACTCAAGTCACTTAGGCAAATAGGGCATGTGAGACTTCCTAGTAAACCAATTCAAAATTAATAAGGTATAAATATATGGCTCTTTTAGCACTGCAATTAAGGTGTAAATCACAAATATATAAGCAAGATGTGGCATAGCTACCAATAATTGCAATCTATAAATCAAGCACTACTTAAAAGGAAACAAAAAGAGAGATTGCAACAACAATCCTAGCCGAAAGATAAGACTGTTATTTAAAAATCAACAAAATGAGAAGCTTAAACTTGTATAACAACAACATAGAACACCTAACCACCCAGTACATACAAAGTAACCTTTTTATATAGATCTTGATCATGGGACATCCATCAAAGAATAATAGCAGGGATTTTTTATCATACATTGTAGTTACGCTAGACATATAAGAAAATGTGGAAGCATAGACAATTTGTATCAAGCCAACTATAAAAAATTAAAATTTAAAAGGAAAATCCTTACAATTGGACCAAGCTGATTTATGATTTTATCTTTAGAATGCAGGAACTTTCTTTGTTCAATATTCATGACCTCAAATTGGATAAAAAACTTGATAAGCAGATTTATGATTTTCTCTATCCACCGACATTTGTATTCCTATAATTAGGTTTTGCTTCCAAGCAAAAACACCCAGATGAGTTTTAGGCTGGTTGAAAGTACTCTCCAACCTAGTTATATCATTGATAGCAACTCAAGTTTTCCTAAACC
>CM021100.1:185069594-185090465 GCA_007115665.2 Sequoiadendron giganteum
AAAAATCTTGCTTAGCAGTTGTGTTTGCAACCCAAAAGTTCAGACACTACATGTTGGCTCATCAGATCAAGCTGATTGCAAAGATAGATCCGGTACAATACCTTCTCTCTAAGGCCACTCTCATAGGATGAAAAGATAAGTGAGTCATGATATTAAAAGAACATGATAGATCCGCTAAAGTACCTGCTCTCATAGGCCACAATTGGATCACTCTTGGAAATCCCAAACAATTTTCCAGAACAAGAGTTCCTTGTAGAGAAGCTTCTCGTACTAGCATTCGAGGTACCAGAGTCTGAGTTCATGTGTGAACTTGTTGGTCTCAGTGATCCCTAGTATCATGACATTTACACCTACTTGAGAATAGGAGTCCTCCCAATTGATATAACCCCAAACCTCAAACGAGCCTTTGTCAAAAGGTCCTTACATTTTGTCATCCTAGGAGAAACCCTCAATCATAGGAGAATTGAAGGAACCCTATTGTGTTGCCTAAATTCTAAGGAAGCCTTGATTGCTCTAACCAAGGTTCACAATGAAATTTTTGGTTCACACTCAAGTGATATGACCTTGGCTAAGAATTTGTCGAGAACCAGATACTACTAGCCATCAATGGATAGAGATGCACATGACTTTGTCAGAAAGTGTTTATAGTGTCAGCATCATGGAGACCTTATCCATGCACTAGCTCAGGAGCTTCATCTTATTGTTACACCATGGCCCTTCTCACAGTGGGGGCTTGATCTCATTGGAAAAATCACACCCACCTCATCCAATGACCATAAATTCATCATCACCACCACAGAGTACTTTACCAAATGGATTGAAGCAATTCCCATGACCTACATCACTAGAAAGAAGATATCAAAGTTCATCCCAAACTATCTCATTTGTTGATACAGTGTCCCCCAGGATATTACCTCTAATAATGGGACACCTTTCAAGAATCAGGATGTCTGTGACCTATGCCATAAATTCAATATCCAACATTTCTTTTCCAGTCTGTATTACCCGCAAGGAAATGGTCAAGCAGAAGCCACTAATAAAACCATCTTGAAAATCCTTAAGAAAACAGTCAATGACGTTGGTCGTGACTAGCATCTACAGCTAAATCCCACCTTATGGGACTATCATACTAGCATTTTCATGCCAACAGGTGCCACCCCATTCTCCCTAGTCTACGGATCAGATACCATCCTCCCTATTGAGATCGAACTCCCATCATTAAGGATATCACTAAAAAACCTCATTACAGATGAGGAATATCAAGTTTCAATTTTAAATGAGCTGGAGTTACTAGATGAGTGGTGCATGGATGCCCTCAACCATCTATAGGTCTATCAGAATCGCCTGAAGCACAACTACAACAAGAAGATCAAGAGGCGAACCTTCCAAGTTGGTGAACTAGTGCTGAAGGAGAACTAGAAGAATGTGCCAAACCCAGAAAAAAAAGTAAATTTGAGCCTAACTGGTTGGGACCTTTAATTATCATGGTGAGCTATACATTAGGAGCTTATTAGTTATCAACACCAGAAGGCGAGCCCCTACTGGAGCCCATAAACAACTCCCATCTCAAAAAAAATTATGCCTAAAATCTTGCAAGGTATGGAAACAAAAAAATAAAAATAGAAAATGTCCTATAAAAAATGGTCACCCTGATGAAAACCTGGCAAATAGGTGTCTTGGTGACAAAAAAAAAATCAAAAAATCCAAAAAAAATCAAAAAATCGATTGAAAATAGTAAAGAGAAAAAAACTGTCCTTTAGTGAAAATCACTTCGGTGGCGCTTTGGACAAGTACCTTGGTGAAAACTTGGCAAATAGGTGCCGAGCATAAATAAGAACTCTATATCCATTAGGATCTTCATGGATTATTTTTAACACTCACTTATCCATTACATCTTACCATTGATCCATCATTAATCTTCCATCCATCCATCTGTTTGCATCCATACCATAGCTTGGTCTTGTGTTTGTATCACGCTCCACCCTAGTACTACTTGGCACATTCCTAAGGTCATTTTGTCTTGCCTTTATCGAAGTATTCTATCACATCACGTTGGGGCAATGTTCCTATACCTACATCGGATCAGATTCATCTATATTTTTGTGATCTCCCTAAATCTCAAAAATCAAAAAACATTCAAAAAATTCCTTCAAAAATCCAAAAACATCAAAAAATTCATCAAAAATATTGAAAAATCAAAATCATGTCAGTGGGTCATCTGACCAAACTACATCATCTATGAGATTGAACGTAGGAAAGGTTGATCTTTGATCATCCCCTCAGACATCCTAGGTCAGTCCTTTAGGCATCCATCGCAGTAATCTGGCAATCCGTTTGCCCATCTATCTCATCAGTAATCAAGTCAATTATGTGTCAGTCAAACTACATGGTCCCTACATGTATAACGTAGGAAAGGATAATATGTGGATCAGCTCCCGAGACCCCTAGGATAGGTCTTTAAGTTAGTCTCTTGGTCATAAATCTTGAAAATCCAAAAAAATAAAAAATCCGAAAATCAAAACAACCTCAAAACATTTCAAAATTCCAAAAACATCAAAATATCGAAAAAACCCAAAATGGTGCATCCGTCTCACCTCGCTTTCACCCGCAATAATCACCATTCATAATAAATCAATCATCATCTTCATCCTTTGGTAAGTTAGTTAGAATCAAGTCTAGTAGTTCCAAAAGTGAACACTTAATTGTCAAAGTCTCAAGTCTAGGGCAGTTACAAGCAAGTTGATCAATTCTAAGTATCAATAAATTATCATCCAATCAATCTCATCAAACCCTAATCACAACATGTCCTAGGAATGCGACCTTCCCATGATGGACATTAGCATCAGGTATCACACCTTAGTTTAGCCTTGGCTAGAGGTACGAAGAACATTAGCTTGTTTGATTACTTTATCTTGGTCTTTTTTGACTTATCTTATTTTGCCTCCATCCCAAGGATCTCTCGATGATGCCTAAACAAAATAGGTTTAGAGAGAAAGAAATGGGGTAACAATCATTATCTTTGTTATCTGTTGGGCTTGTTGGATATTCTTGTAGAATAACTTGGTTAAATGTGTCCTTTGTTTGGTCTATAGAGAAGATGTTTTAGGTGTCTTGTTGACCACATAGGAAGGTTTGATTTTCTATGTTTTGGTCTAAGATGTTTAGAATATTTGAACTACATCTGGAATAAGGTTTTGTATGCTAAGTGTGAACATGAATACTCCTATCTGATTGTTAACTCAAAGTCCATCACACTAGGTACAATGCCATCCTAGTTCTTTATACCTTGATGCATTGTACCTATGTGTGTTATCAAACATAAAGTAATTGATCCTTTGAAAATCTCGACTTCTGGTAAGCAAATCATTGTCATTTAATGACTTGTTGGATCTCTTTTCTTCTATCTTCTTTCTATACTAACATGGTACCATGATAGTTAATCATAATATCACTAATGCATCAGTCGTGCATCCATAGATCATTAGTATAATGCATAAACATATAGGAAAGTTAATCATATCATTACATTTCATACATCATTACATCTTACATTCACATCATCTTAAGTTATGAAGAATAATATAGATTTGTTATTCTAAGCATATTTTGAAATCATTGCATTACATTCATCTCATATCATACATCATCATGATTTTGAATAAGGAAAAGAAACAAATACATTGCACAAATCATTAAGGGAATAATAGAAATCATGAGCATATCATTTACATCCATTATTATTACATAATCATTTGCATCAAATGAATAGAAAAATACAAAAATAAATACACCCATAATCATCATCACATCATGTAGAAACATTCATCATATTGCATAAACATAAAATAGAAGCATTTCATAATCAGGTAGTCCTCAGAACGAGCTATGCAACAAATATAATTTTAATATGTTTTGGTTTTATTATGTATGTGTTTTTTTAGTTTTATTAAACATAGTTTTTTCACTGAAAATCAAGCTCTTTATTCTGAACATGTGGAAAAATAGCAGATTATCAAAATAAAATTTTAAAAAATACGTTCGGGCTAGGTATTGATGTCCTTGATCCATTAATTTTTTTTTTGAATTTCGATACATACAGAAAAAGTTATGCTGTATATAGTCCACCTATGTCTGAATTGCAATTGGTTTGACTTTGAAACTTGATTAAGGAAAAAATATTCAATTAAAAACTATGAGATCAAATGAAAGGGCTAGATATCATAGTTACAAATCTAAATTCGAAAAAATTAGAATTTTATCCTTCATACAAAAAAAGTTATGTTGTATATGGTGAGCGCCACGTTTTAAAAATGTTGTTTTCTGAAAAAACCAGTTTTCGTGAGAGATGGAAAAAAAAGTGCAATCTAATTCCAATTTTTTTGAAAAAAATACTTTTAGAATCTGCACAAAAAATGTGATGAGACTCTAGTTTGCATTATCTTCAAATTCCTCATGGCTTAGCTGCTATAGGTGACCGAATATGAATATTTAGTTAAAAATAATAATTTCAGTGTCCAGTTTGGCCAAAAATTGTAAACCACTATTGTGGGATCACCCTTACACGACATCTCATAAATAGGATCATCTCATGTATATCATAAAAAATGTACAACTATCATGATACAAAATTAGATCAAGTGTACACATCAAAATACATGATGCAATATGTGCAATAACGATCAAAGCCCATGAATGACTGCCTGTGATCAAGGGCTAGCCTTGTTGGTTGTGCCCCTCCCCTTCAAGGTCTATTTAAGCCTACAAAATAGGGTTTTTTTAAACCTAATTTGACCATCCAGCTAGGGTTTTGGTCCCTCGATCCTATTTTTGCACAACCGAGGATTGTATTGCATCTTTTCTAGCATTTTAACACATTTTTTGGCATCCTGGGGCATTTTTGGACCTATCGGGCACCTTGTCCTCTTTTTTCGCGAGATCTTCCAAAAATCAAAATTTTTGTCCGATCTCTCGAGGGGGCAATATATCAACATATATCTTCCACTGGGGCAACAGTGGGGCATTTGAAAAATCAGAATTTTTTTGAACTTTGATCACAACAGTTTATTCTTTGAACCAATGCAACAAGTGCATTGCTTCAAAGAGGGGCAAAATGCAGACATGGAAAATTGACCGACATACTTGATCCTGATTACTAATATTGTTTCATCCCGAATCAAACTCTTAGCTTATCATCACCTTTTATCCCTTAATTAAACAAATCATTATTTATTTAATTAGGTCTTTCTCCTCTGTTGATTAAATTTATCAATTTAATTAGATTAACCCTATATCTCTGTTCATTTAAATAATTCATTTTATTTAAATTGAGTCTCTGAAGTCCCTTTATTAAATTGAATAAATTAAACCTTATTTGATTTAATCTAACATTATCCCCTTTAGTTAAATAAATCAAAACATTTATTTAATTAAACCCTTCTTCTCAATTTGATTTAAATCAATGCATACATTTAAATCTAAATTGTCACATTTCCTAATTACTCATTACATTAATTAATCTTTGATTAATTTAATCTTAAATCATGTCCCATCCTCTAGCTTTAACCACTTGCACATGAAAATAGATTTAATTGATTTATTAAATCTCCATTTTCTCTCAACATGGCATAAAAGGAGAATATTCCCTCAAATTTGAATTCAAATCCAAGTGGACTTAGTCCTTCTGACAAGGCATTTATTTCACCTTACAAGTCCTTTTGCCTTGAGCCAAGTGGCCATAACTCCATTTTCTTCCCTCTCCAACAAGTCATTTCACTAATTTCAAATTACACTTAATATCATTTATTGGCACTTTGATCAAAATATGCACAACCTTCATCCATTCACATCTTGGCAAGTGGCACTTGGCCATTGGATGTTGAATGATCCCACATTGTTCAATCTTGCTCATTCTTCCAATTTTAAAATCTATAAATGAGAGACGCTTCCCCTCATTATCCATCCACAATTTGAATGCAAAGTTATTATCTTCACATTAGAGCAATTCCATATCATTTTTTGAGCATTTTCCATCACCATAGCTAGGTTATTGCGGGTTTCTCTCAAGGAGTTCATCATTGTTCTTTACCATCAAGTGGATCAAATCATCAAAGCTTACAAAGGATTTGGGAAAGGGCCAATTTCTATACACAATTGGCACCAACTTCCCCCATGGGATCAAGTGTTTGCATTATTTGAATTAGGATTTAACTTAGTTGCTTGTTTTTTTTCTCTTTCATTTCCTATTGGGTGATCCCACAATAGTGGTTTACAATTTTTGGCCAAACTGGACACTGAAATTATTATTTTTAAGTAAATCTTCATATTCAGGCACCTATAGCAGCTAAGCTGTGAGAAATTTGAAGATGATGAAAACTAGAGTCTCATCACATTTTTTCTGTAGATTCTAAAAATATTTTTTTCAATTTTTTTTGAATCAGATTGCATTTTTTTTTCCATCTCCCATGAGAACTGGTTGTTTTCAGAAAACAACATTTTTAAAAAGTGATGCTCACCGTATACAACATAACCTTTTTTGTATGAAGGATAAAATTCTAATTTTTTTGAATTTAGATTTGTATCTATGATATCTAGCCCTTTCATTTGGTCTCATAGTTTTTTATTAAATACTTTTTCCTTAATCAAGTTTCAAAGTCAAACCAATTGCAATTCAGACATAGGCGGACTGTATACAACATAATTTTTTTTGTATGTATCGAAATTCAATTTTATTTTTTTAATAGATCAAGGACATCAATACCCAGCCCGAACGTATTTTTTAAAATTTTATTTTGATAAGCTGCTATTTTTCCACATGTGCAGAACAAAGAGCTTGATTTTTATTTAAAAACCCATGTTTAATAAAACTAAAAAAACACATACATATTAAAACCAAAACATATTAAAATTATATTCGTTGGATAGCTTGTTTTGAGGTCTACCTGATTCTAGTTGGGTTTGTGAAGATTCCTCCATTTTCATCCTCAACTCGAGCTCTGAAGTGCCAAATTTAGATTTTTTTTGTGTCTTAGATGGGGGATGAGGGATAAGGGGGTTTAGTTGAACCCATAGGGGTTTGAGCGAACCCCTTCAAAGAGGTTCACTCGAACGCCTTTCCTATGCATTGTTTGGCGGCCAAGATTTGAAGAGGTTTGGTCAAACCTTGGTTTGCGTGAACCCCTTTTTGGTTTGGTCGAACTAGTAGGTTCGTACAAACCCCTAAAATCACTCCTTTTGCCTTGGGGTCATTTTTTGTGAGTTTTTCTTCCTCAATTGAATTGTAAACCACTATTGTGGCTTCACCCTATTTTGAATATTGTAGATGGATTTCATGGGGAATCCTTTTTCTAACTTGCATTTCAATCTAATAATGTGCTTGTTTTCCATGTTTGTGCAGGTATAGGATTGGGGTTCATAGTTAGGAGATGAGAAAGTTTAAGGGTCATGGTTCGGGAGACTAGGTAAAGTGATATAAAGAAATGTTTTTATGATTTCATCATGTTTTTGTTTAATGGTTTGCGAAGGGGGATGAGGAGAGGGACAATCAAGACCCTCAACACTTGTAGCTTTTCGCACCAAGATACCTTCATCACTAATAGGAGAGGTATAGGGAGAAGTACAAGTATGATTGTAATGATTATCAACACAAATGTCCTCGTCAAGGGGTAAAGCAATGTTAAGAATAGTGTCTATGTTTTCGTTATTAACATGTTCTCTAATGAATTCATTATTGTAATCTACCTTGAAATCATAAGAAGGAATGTTGAATTTATGCAATCCATTTGAAACCAAATCAAAGCCAAATTTTTTAAAATAAAATATTGTATGAAGAGAAGGGAGAGAGAATGTAATGCAATAATTTAAACTAAAATATTGAAATGCAATTTTTAGATTTAAAACAAGGTAATTTTATGATTACACTATGTAACAATCTGAAAAAGAAATGTAGTATATGCAAAATTAAAACTAAGAGATTCATGAAATGAGCTAATTTAAGCTAGATTTAATGAAATGCATGCTATAAAAACTCAACCAACTAATATAGATATTTAATGGCACAAAACAAAGGCTTAAAAACTGAGTTTTCAGCTTTGTAAAGGGTCGTTTCAAAATCATGAAGGGACTAGGTCGCCCAGGATGGCGACCTAGTCCTCTTGGTGATTTTTTTAAGAATTTCTAGTAGTATGGGACTGATATAGGTGGTTTCTGTGTTGTACAATGTAGGTCTAAGAAGAAAATGCAAAGTTGTAGAAATATTTAATGTTTTACAATACAAAAATGTAGTCTAAATGCACCTTTCACTAATTCAAATTTGAAAACCCTAGAATGCAATTTGAACAATGCCTAATGCAATGCAATGTAATCCTAGGGGGAGGAAGAGGTCCAAATTAGAAAAGGAAGGTGTAGGAATGTCGGATTCACCAAAATGAACCACCAAAAACATGTACACAATAAGGGAAGAGGAGGTTGGATAACAACCTTGGTTGAACCACAAAATTTAGGTGCTTTGCTTTGTGTGTCTGGAGATAAAGGAATGGGTCCTCTATAACTTTCTAGGGTTTCACCTAGAAGGAAGAGGGTTTTCTTTCACCTCCATGGGCACCATTAAATCTTACGATTCATTCAATGTTTAAGGATTGAATGTGTGAGTGAGATGTTGAAATGTATTATGGAAACCTAAATACTTAACCCTAAAATAATAACAGTTATGTTTCTGGAAAACACATGATGTAATGAAATAGAGATGAAAGCAATAAGAGTAAAATAATCTAACATAACATAGAAGTGCACCTGGAAATCGAAGAGGGCTGGAACTAGGATTGTGGAAGTCATTGGAAAACTAGAAAATCAGGGTTTTGAGCTATCTCGACACTTACGCCTAGTGGGGTGATCTATTCCCTTTTTGGGAAATCTGCTCTGAGAGTCATTTCTACCAATTGGGTCCCCGAATCTCAAACTTTCAGTGTCAGAAAACCTCAATGGGACTAGGTCGCCATTATGGGCAACCTAGTCCCTTTTTTCTTTTCTGAGAAACTGAAAGTGGACTTTGGTGCCTTAGGTTTGTGTTCTGCTTCTCCATGGGAATCCTATCCAAAACCTACAAAACAACCTACAAAACAGAAAGTATTTGTGTTTCTAATATTGGGTTTTCCTTGGTCAAACCCCTAGTTTGTATTCAAACTTGAAATGAATTAGCTATTTTTATAAACCCTAGCCCTAAGTGTGTCTAGAACTAGGAAAACCTGAAACAAAGCAAAATGCTTTTCTATTGTACTATAATAAGATGTATGTAAGAGAATTGAAATGATGCAAGACTCTAAACCCTAGAAATCCTAGAACATTGCAAATGAAAAACCAAGAAGGAATGCAAATAGAATGCAAACATCAAATCTCCAAGTGGGTTGAAGGTAGAAGATGGAGGCACTTTGAAATAAGTCTTTAGGAATGATTTGGTGGCTAGTTGCACCTCCTCAACCTAGATTTCTCCATGAATCTCCATAGGCATCTATCTTCAACCTTGTCAATGTATGATCTTGGATGTGAAGTGAGCTTCAAGACCTACAAAAAGCCCTAGTTTGTTGTCTAAAAGCTTCAACTTTTGCTGTGTGAGAGATGAAACTTCTTGAGGAAGATGTTTTTGCACTTGATTTTGGAGTTGAGTGTGAAAATTGAGCAAGAGAGAGAGGATAAATGACCTAAAAACAAGTATATATAAGCAACATGACCTAATTCTCAGGAATTTTGACCTAAGAAGCTGACACCCATCGGGGATTTTTGACTAAATATTCATTTTCCTGCTTAAAACTTGAAAAATCCTCAAAAAGGACTAGGTCGCCGACTTGGGCAACCTAGTCCCACTAAGGGATTTTTAAGTGGGGACGGTAATTTTTGAATGGTTTTGATGTGTTTTGTTGGGGGTTGAATGATCCCTTGGGTATATCAAGCCTCTAAGTCAAAATTAACAACCTTAGGGGCCTATAAATGTTTTTTTGGGTGAAATTTGGTGAAATGGGACCTAGAGTAGGACCAAAACGGGCACAAAATTGTCCTTTTCTTTAAAGGTATACAATTTTTGGTGACACATTTAGTCCCCACTTTAGCATCTATATGAATCTACGTGCATATGTAAGCTAAAGGACTAAAAGAAATAATGCACTTTCATTTTCATAAAAAGGATACTCATTTAAAGGGTAGGATAATTAAAGGTAAGAGGAGGTTGGATAACAACCTTGGTTGCAGACATTAAATGCCTAATACATAATTTTAAATACATGAGAGAAATATTAAATGCCTAGATAACTAGATTCCTATTAATGAGATATGGTACCATTAAATACTAGTTTCTAGAAATCCACCTAGGAAACTAACCCCTAAGTAAACTTATTAATGATGTGAATAGGTCCTCACTAATAGCTAGTTAGGAAATAACCCCATTCACACTAACACCCCCATAAGTGCAACTTGGGAGTGTAGTTATGGTCTAGGGGCACCTAGCTTTCATGATGTAAAAGGGGGGTTAGTTGGTAGGTTTTCTTTGATTGAGTCATTTTGTATGTAATAAGGTCTATTTAGACCATAGTTAATTTTTTTTATCATATGAGGTTGGTTTTGTGAGAAGTTGTCAAAATTTGCAAATGTTGCAAAAGTTGCATGAGTACGTTTGCATTTTTGGTGTAAATGGGAAGTTGAAGAGTCAGATGTTTAAAAGATAGTTTGGAACCATTGGTTATGGTTGGAAAAGGTTAAAATACATGCCTTTTGTTTTTTGAATCAAACTTCTGGTGAAGTTTTGGAGAGATATCAATAAAGCATACTTTGTTTTTCTGTAATTTTTAGTGTTTTATTGTTGCTACATGGGTTTGTATGATTTTGTACGACCTCTAATTGTTCTAACTTGAGTTGGAATTGATGATTTTGAAGGTGGAGGTTTTCAATCCAATCACAATCAAGAAAAATTTAACACTTTGATACCCTAACTTGGTCCTTTTCTCACAAGTCCTTCAATTCCCTTTGTAGTACTCCAAACAACGATTTTCCATCATATCTTTTTGAACCACCGGAAAGGTATACAAAAGGGAAATAGGATTGCGTAATGAGCTTCTAGGGTTTTTCACCTAGAAGCTAACTTTAGAAGAATGAATTTCTTTCTCCTAATGATATGCTTTTTGGTGACTTCATTCAAAGGGGGTTTTTGGGGTTTGTGATGTGTGTGGGAAATGATCTAAGTGCTATAAACTGAAAATAGAAACTAACAATAATCTAAAACTTAAGAAATGCAAGGTGTTGAAAAACACACTATGATATGCAAATGACCCTAGAAATGTAAACTAATTGTAATAGAAATAAACAAAAATTAAGGAATGCACCTGGAGGTTGAAGAGGGATGGAATGAGGGTTTGGAATCCTGAAGAATATGATGAAAAATCCAAGAAGGACACTTACACCATTCTGGGCGATCTAGTCCTTCTGTCGGGAAAATTTATCGCGACTCATTTTTGCCAAAAGGGTATTCAGATCCACCCAAAACCCAAAAATGCATGTATGGTGGGACTAGGTCACCACTAATGGTGACCTAGTCCCTTTCAGGCTTTCGCAAAGTCTAAAAGTGGAATCTGGAGGTCTCAATCTACACTTTCTGCTTGTCCAAGTGTCTAGATCTGAAACATTGATTCTCGAGTCTGAAAGTGACTTCTAATGGATGCTTTGCCCTAGCCAACAAGGAGGTGTTTCCAAAAAGTCTTCAATCCACTCTTGAATGATTTCCAAACCTACAAAATACCTAAATCTGCAAACACATAAAGAGGGAAGAAGAAATGTCGATTGTTAGAGTATGGGGGCTTGCCTTGGTCAAGCCCCTTTGTAGATAATTAAATCAAATGAAGAGACAATGAAGTAAAGCATGAAATGAAGCATGAAATAATGGAGTTTACCTTTCCATGATGGTTGATCTTGAGTTGTAGCAATGGAGGATCCAACCCTTGAATGCTTCAACAAGATGTCTTGTTGACCTAGAATCTGAAACCCTAGCTTGCTTGAGAAGAAGGAGAGAGGAGGTAAGAGTTGAGTGATGCACCTAATGTGTCTCTAATGAGAAATTCTGGTTTTTAGGCCCTTATTTATACAAGTTATGCCCAAATTTTCTTGAAATAACACCATGCAGGCTGAACTTAGGGCTTTAGAGATAAGAATCTTGAATGAAATTAAGTTAAAATTGAAATTTAAGCCACATGGGACTAGGTCACCCAAGGTGGTGACCTAGTCCACTTGGGCAATTTTTATTGGTTTTCGGTAATTAAAATGTGATTATTTATGTTTGTCGGAATTGTCTCACAAAACACACTGAGATAGGACTTATATGCACATTAAGGGGTCATTAAAGGGTTGATTTAGTGGTGACAAGCCTAGGGAAGAATGAAAATGTTTTACAACACCTGAAAACGCTTCGGCACAAGGCTTGGAAATGGGTGAAAAGAGGCTAAAAAGGGTCCAAAATCCATAGGCAAGGGTCCAAGTGAGCGAAAAGTGTCAAAGCCTACACTTTTTGGAAACACACTTTCAAAGAAGAATTTAAAACCAAAATTGAATAACCAATAAAAATACCCTTTATGCCACTTTGAAACATACCAAGTTTGTGAATATGCTTGTTTTGTAACAATACCCTCTAATATTGACCGCTACGCTGCAATTTGGCCTAATTGGGCTAGTTTCACAAAGCAAAAAATAGGATTTCAATATCCAAACTATGAACCATCACACCATAGCCTTTAACATGTCATATGGGGTCTAAGTATTCAATTCCCATCAAGTGGAATGATCTCCAAACAATTCTTGTACAAAACCCTACTTCTACCTATCTTCCTAAGCCTAATACACAAAGATATTAGGCTAGGGAAACATCCAACTTGGCCCAAAATACATCCATTGCTCCTAAAATCCATACAAACATTAAAAGAACCCTAATTACCTCCATTCCATCAAATTTTAGAATTTTCCACCAATGGAATGGATCAAAATTCAATTTTTTTTGATCAAACCCTCAAGAGTTAGGGTTTCCTGGCTCTTTGCAATAAAAAGGTTCTAACTCACTCCAAACTTAACCAAAATCATGGATATAATAAATTTTAAAAATAAATTTAACTCAGTCCAACATCAATTCCAATTCAAGTTAGAATAATTACGGGCTGTACATAATCATACACACCCTTGTAGCAACAATAAAACACTAAAAATTGCAGAAAAAAAGAGTATGCTTTATTGATATCTCTCCAAAACTTCACCAGAAGTTTGATTCAAACAAAAAAAGGCATATTTTAGCCTTTTACAACCATAACCAATGGTTCTAAGCTGTCTTTTAAACACCTAACTCTTCAACTTCCCATATACACCAAAAATGCAAAGTTTCTTATGGAACTTTTGCAACATTTGCAAATTTTGACAACTTCTCACAAAACTGATCCCATATGATCAAAAAAATTAACAATGGTCTAAATAGACTTTATTACATAAAAAATTAACCAATCATAGAAAACCTAACAGCTAACCCCCCTTTTCATCATGAAAGCTAGGTGCCCTTGCACCATACTGCCTGGGAGAACAAAATCTCAAGCTCCACTTTGAAGGGAGAAGGGGGTGCAATGCAGAATACCTCCCTAACACTAATACAACAGAGGAGAAGAGAAAAAATGAGTTCTATAGCTTCTTAAAGACTACTAAGATGAATACATACAACATATAAAAGAGATAACAGAAAAATACATTCACAGATTAACACAAGTATTTACGTGGGAAAACCTTTCTAGGGAAAAAACCCACCACACCAAGCAAAGACAATTTTTATTACAGTAATGAATAGATTACATACAAAGTTTGGTCTTCACTCTAATCTGTAGCTCACAACAACACACTCGAGTTAACTCACTGTTACAATGCTATATCAGCATACAATCATTTACAACTCTTTTTGGTTCTACTTTTTAATCACATCAACCTCCCCAAGCCGTCACCTTTTGGTTTACATATATAATAATGTATTTGACTGTACAAGTTAGACATCTCATTAAACATTCCAACCAATCACTTGACTTATTGATGCATTGATCACCCAATCAAGAAACCAATCTTCATTGACAGATCTCCTTTGCATCGGGCCGCCTTGACATTTATTTCATTGCCTAAATCGGGTTTTGATCATCAACCGAACAAGATTTGTATTAACTGCTTTTACTATTTTGGCCTTTAACCAATCAAATCACTGACACTGAGCCATATTTTACCTCCTCATTCGCTCCTTGCTTTGACTTCTAGTCCAAGTCGGTCAACCTTGGTCAGCCGAGCTTTGAGCTCACCTTTCTTTTAATGCGCCACTGCTACGAGTCTGTTCGTCCACTATGGTATGGCAGTGAGCCCATGTCAGTCCAACCTCGGCCTCCAATCATGCTACTACTAAGCCTTCCAAGTCTCCCCATGGTGAGGTGGTAACCATTTTTCATACCGCTAGTGGTCTTACCACATAACACGGAGGCCACCAAGCCACCCCGCAGTAGGGCAGTGACCGCCCTGGTTGACCGCCACCAGTCTCACTGCCTGAGGTGGGGTAGTAACCACCAGGCCGACCACAGGTGGTTTACTGTGGTGAGCCAGTTCATCACCCGCGGTAAGGCAGTGGCGATTTGGCATATCGCCAGCCTCAATGCGGTCCCGCAGTGAGATAGATCACCAACTGTGGTAAGGCGGTAAGCAGTCATCGCAGACTGCTAGCCGCTTACTGCGGCCACCATGGTGAGGTGACTCACCATGCATGGTAAGGTGATAACCACCAACCCCTTCATTGTGGTACTACCAAGGGTAGATAAGACTACCACAATAGAGTGGTAGAGGCCAGATAGTGAAAAAATTCACCAAGTCCATTTTTATCAGAGGCTCAAGCTGGAAGTTGAGGCATCATTTCTCAACAAGCTCCCATTTGATGAATAATTCCAGCTTCCTCTTAGAATTCATAAAATTACTGATGATCATAGGCCCCAAGGCCCATCGAATCTGTGCACCATCTAAAGTTTTTTGTGCTCACTAGCTTCATTAATGCATCTGCAAAATTCTTCAAAGTGTTGACCTTTTCAAGAAAGACCTTTCCATATTCCACCATGTCCCTCACGAAGTGATACTGCACATCAATGTGCTTTGTCCTGGCATGGAAAGTTTAGTTCTTTGCTAAATAAATTGCACTTTGACTGTCACAACAGATTGTAATATGCCCTGCATTAAAACCAATATCCAAATGCAAACAACTCAAGCAAACTACTTCCTTGTAGGTGTGTTTTGCTACCATGTACTCTACCTCTGTGGTGGATAAAGCAACTACAACTTGTTGCTTGCTCATCCAACTGATTGCTCCACCATTTAACATGAATGTGTATCCACTGGTGGATCTCCTATTGTCAATGTCCCCTACCCAATCAGAATCAAAATATCCACGAATGCTGAGTGTTCTCTGTGAAGCAACCAAACTGCCATGGTAACACAAAGCATAGTCTCCAGTCCCCTTCAAATATCTAAACACTCTCTTGACAACATCCCAATGTGATCTTCTCGGATTTTCCATAAAACGACATAGAAATCCCACTGCTTGGGAAAAGTTTGACCTTATACAAACCATCGCATACATTAAACTGCCAACAACACTTGTATATGGCACCTTGGTCATGTCCTCCATCTTAGTAGTAGACTTTGGACAGTCTTCAACAAATAGTTTCATTCGCTGCATAACTAGAACAACTAGCTACTTGTAGTCATTCATACCAAATCTCTCCAAAACTGTATTGACATAATTACTCTGACTTACCCAAAGATTTTTGCTTGTTCTGTCCTTGGTTATCTCTATTCCCAGAATATACCTTGTTGCACCTAGATCTTTCATTTCAAACTTTGCAGACAACTAAAATTTAAGATCAGAAATCGTAGACTTGCTATTTCCAATGAACAACATATCATCCACGTACAAGGTAATAACAAGCACACGATCATTTTTAGATTTATAATAAACACAATGATCAGATTTTGATCTCACAAATCCCAAAGACAACATAAACATGTCAAATTTTTGGTACCACTTTCTAGGAGACTGCTTCAAACCATACAAATATTTCTTTAATTTACAAACCAGATTTTGTTTACCCTTTTCAACAAAGTGCTCAGGCTGGGACATATAAATCTCTTCTTCCAAATCACCATGGAGAAACACTATCTTCACATCCATCTGCTCAATTTCTAAGTCATACATTGCTACCAATGACAATAAAAATTTGATAGATGTCAGCTTTGCTACAGGGGAAACAATCTCTCCATAATCAATTCCCTCTATATGGGAAAATCCCTTTGCAACCAATCTTGCCTTATACTTCTCAACACTACCATCCAAACCTATCTTCTTTTTGAATACCCACTTACATCCAACAAGATTTCACCCTTTAGGCAAAGGTACCAAATCCCAAGTTTCATTCTTCTTCAATAAAACCATTTCTTCATTCATGGCTTCTAGCCAAGAATTCGAATCAGACATGTTGATTTCTTCTTTTACAGTCCTAGGCTCATCAGTTCTAGTAATTAAGGCATAGACACAGTTCAAATCTAACATTGAGAAACCATACCTTTCAGGTTGTCATTTCTCTCATGTAGACCTTCTTACTGGTTGAGGTTGTGGTTCTTCATCTTCAGAACTCTCAGAGCTGCTTGAACTTTCCTCAGTCTCAGGTACACCATGCAGTTCTTCCTTTTTCGAAGTTTGAGGAATCTCAACTGCATCTTTCTTCTTTTCTCTTTGATCTGTCTCAATCTATGGATCACTTACTAAAGGTTTCAGCTCATGAAATATCATGCTTTTTCTGTACAAAACCTTCTCAGTAACATGGTTCCAAAGCTTGTATCCCTTTACACCAATGCCATAGTCGACGAGGATGCATTTTATAGCCTTGTTATCCAGCTTTGATCTTTTCTCATTTGGCACATATGCATATTCCTCACAACCAAAGACACGAGCATGCCTCAGAGAGGGCTTCTTACTAGACCATGCTTCCAAAGGTGTCTTATCAACAAGAGAAAAGAAAGGAGAATGATTTACTAGATAACATGTTGTAGCCACAACCTTAGCCCAAAACTTCTGCTCCAAAACAACACCGCTCGACATACTCCTTTCCTTTTCCATCAGTATCTTGTTCAACCTTTCAACAACTCCATTCTGCTGTGGAGTAAAAGGTGTTGTTTTATGCCTTTTAATTCCATGATCTGTGTAATTCCTTTCAAAATCTGCAGAGCAAAAATCACTGCCATTGTCTATCCTCAAGCATTTAATTTTCCTTCCAATATGATTTTCTACCAAAGTTTTAAATTCTTTAAACCGACTGAACACTTCTGATTTACTTTCAAGAAAGCATAGAAATGCCCTTCTCGAATGGTCATCAATAAAAAAAACATAATATCTAGACTTCGATAATGAAGGAACATTAATTGGATCAAACACATTAGAATGAACATAATCCAGTACACCGGAAGATTTATGAGGACTCGAGTAAAATGAAACACGATGTTGTTTTCCATAAATACAGTGTTCACAAAAATTGAACTCAAGGTTATAATCATCAAGCCCTTCTACAAGATTTTTATTCTTCAAGGTTTTTAAACCTTTCTCACCTATGTGACCTAGTCTATGATGCCACAACATAGTCTTCTTTGCTGGGAGTTTTACCTCCAAAGAATTTGCAAACATAGAAGTGTCTTCATCTTTCTCTATAGGAACATCTTTGCTTGAATTTATAGAGGCATTGTTACATTGAATAGGACGTGCATCCAACTTTTACAGAGTGCCATTACGAACACCCTTAGCCAACCCCATTGCACCTCTAGCCATATTACATCCTTTGCTTGAAAAGAAACTTCTACACCAACATCATTTAACTTACTGACAGAAAGAAGATTATGAGCTAGACCTGGTATGTGTAGTATACCACAAATCCCTTTGACTCTACCGTCATGAAACTAAATTCTAACCCTTCCTTTGCCAACAATCTTTAGTATTGAATCACTTGCCATGTACACCTTTCCACCATCATACTTCTCATACTTAGAGAACCATTCTCTATGAGACGTCATGTGAAAGGATGCACTTGAGTCAACCAGCCAAACATCATCTGATGCCTAAGTTGCCAAGGTTGTAATGAAGGCGTCTGCATCACTTTGTGAAGAGTCATTGTCAGAAGCATTCTTCTTCTTCTTCTCCTTACAATCCTTTCAGATATGACTAGATTGCCCATAGTTCCAACATTTCACCTTGGAATTTTTACCAGGAGACTTTGGTCTCCCTGCGAATTTGGATTTGGACTTCTTGTACTTCTTCTTTCCTTTCTCCTTTGGTCTACTTCAAACAGAAAGAGCCTCTTTGGCCATCTCTGAAGACTTCCTCCGCATCTCTTCAGACAATAGTGAGGCAACAACGTCTTCCATTTTGAAAGTAGTGGTTGTACTTCCAATAGCCATTACAAGATGATCCCAACTGTTAGGTAATGAACACAAGAGGAGCATGCAACGATCCTCCTCCTCAATCTTTACACCTATAGACACTAGCTGACTAACACTCATATTAAATGAGTTCATATGGTCTGCAAAAAATAAACCTTCTTCCATCTTCAAGGAGTACAACTTCTTCCTCACGAATAACTTATTTACCAGAGACTTTCCCTAATAAATGTCACCAAGATTCTTCCATAATGAAGTTGCAGACTTCACCTCATGGATGTTCAGGAGTATAGAATCAGCTAGACTCAATCTTATCAGACCTCTTTCTTTTCTATCTTCAAGGTCCCAATCCTCTCACTTCATACCTTGTGGCATAGTTCCAGACACTGCAACCCAGAGGTCTCTATCCACAAGTAAGTCTCCCATTTTGAGTTTCCATAACTCAAAGTTGTTGCCATTTAATTTTTTAATCTCTACTCTATCTGATGTACTCGCCATCTCAAACATAAAAAAGTTCTAACTTTGCAAGATTCTAACTGGAACAACATTAGCACAAAAAACTGACCTTTCTATCAAGGATAACACAACTGGCCAAGCTCTGATACCACTTGAAGGGAGAGGGAGGTGCAGTGCGGAATACCTCCCTAACACTAATACAATAGAGGAGAAGAGAAAAATTGAGTTTTATAGCTTCTTAAAGACTACTGAGATGAATACATACAACATATAAAAGAGATAACATAAAAATACATTCACAGATTAACACAAGTATTTATGTGGGAAAACCTTTTCAGGGAAAAAACCCACGACACCAAGCAAAGAGAGTTTATATTATAGTAATGAATGGATTACATACAAAGTTTGGTCTTCACTCTGATCTGTAGCTCACAATAGCACACTCAAGTTAACTCACTGTTACAATGCTATATAAACATACAATCATTTACAACTCTTTTTGGTTCAAAATTTTAATCACATCAATCTCCCCAAGTCGTCACCTTTTGGTTTACATATATAATAATGTATTCGACTGTACAAGTCATACATCTCATTAAACATTCCAACCAATCACCTGACTTATTGATGCACCGATCGCCCAATCAAGAAACCAATCTTCACTAACAGATCTCCTTTGGATCGGGCCGCCTAGGCATTTATTTCATTGCATAAATTGGGTTGTGATCATCAGCCGAACAAGACTTGTATTAACTACTTTTACTATTTTGGCCTTTATCCAATCAGATCACTGACACTGAGCCATGTGTCACCTCCTCATTTTCTCCTTGATTTGACTTTTGGTCCAAGTCGGTCAACCTCAATCAACTGAACTCTGAGCTCACCTTTCTTTTACCACGCCACTGCTCTGAGTCTGGTCATCCACCATGGTATGGTGATGATCTCGTGTCGGTCCAACCTTGACCTCTAACCGTGCTATCGATGAGCCTTCCAAGTCTCCCCATGGTGAGGTGGTAACTGCCTGATAGAATGCTAGTGGTCTTACTGTACTACCGTGGAGACCATTAGGCCACCCCGTGGTAGGGCGGTGAATGCCCTGGTTGACCGCCAATGGTCTCACCACAACCATCACAGTGAGCATTCGCACTGCCTGTGGTGGGGCGGTAACCGCTAGACCGATTGTAGGTGGCTTATTGTGGCCACTGCAGTGAGCCAGTTCACCGCACTTGGTAAGGCGGTGGCAGTCTGGCAAACCACCAACCTTACAGCTGGTGGCTTACTGCAGTCCTGTGGTGAGACAAATCATCGACCACGCTAAGGCGGTAAGTGGTCACCGCAGACCACTAGCTACCTACCGTGGCCACCGTGGTGATGTGAGTCACCACATGTGGTAAGGAGGTAATCGCCAACCCCTTCATCGCGGTACTACCAAGGGTAGATAAGACCACTATGGTAGAGTGGTAGAGGCCAAATAGTGAAAAAAATTGCCAAGTCCATTTTTATCAGAGGCTCAAGCTGGAAGTTGAGGCATCGTTTATCAACACACTTGAGATTAGATCTACAACTGTGGTACAATGCTTCTTGATATCTTCCTCTATCATCAAGGTGGCATCCTCCATTGGAAGACCTTGCCACTTCACTAGGTACTCATTGTGCCTTATTGTTTTGGCTTCTTTAGTATCCAAGATGCACTCTAGCTTCAATGTGTTCATTGTAAACCTCGTGACTTGTTCTTTTGGCTTCTTTGTGTTTGTTGTTGTAGTCTAGTTTAGTAAAATGGAACATTTTATAGCATGTAAATGCAAAAATGATGCCTCATACATTGCAGGGTTATTTTTCAAGGAGGTGTTTAGGATTCATGGATTCCCATTAACCATTATTTCTGATAGGAATAATAAGTTTGTGGGTCAATTT
>CM021100.1:185090565-185258806 GCA_007115665.2 Sequoiadendron giganteum
AATACATAGGAGAAAACATCAAGATAAAATAAAGTTCAATGGAACACATTAAAAATAACAAGAATTGAAAGGAATCAAAAAATCTTGAATACACAAAAGAATGAAAATGATACAAAGATCAATAAAATTTCAAGGAAAAAAGAAATGAAAATTAAAATGAAGCAAGCAACCACATTAATAATAAAGATAAAATGCAGAAAGAAAGATATGAAAATGGAAATGTAGAGAATATAAAAATATCATGTTCTAAAACATTGCAAAGGTTTAAGGAAAAATAAATTTAAAAGATAAATAAAATAATAAAGAAATGAAGGAATAATTTAAAAAAAAAAAATTAAAATCAAATTATATAATAGATAGAAACCAAAATCTAAAAAAGAACATATATAAAAGGATATAGAAAATTGAACAAAATGTTAAAACCAAATGAAGAGTTTAGATATAGGTAGATAATAAAATAGAAACTAGAGACATGAAACAAAACTTAAAATAAAGAAATTAAAAAGGAAGATAAAAAATAATACACAACAATACAAATCAATTAATTCTAAGAAAGCAAAAGAAGTGAAAATTTTGAAAAAGATGGAGAACAAAATAGAATAAAAAAAATAAGATTGATAAAAAAATGAGGAAAAAAATCAAATACAAGTTTGAATAGTTGAGAACAAGAAAGAAAAGGAGGAGAAAAATTACAAAGAAAGAGAGTAAGAAAGGAATGAATAAATTAGGAAAGGAAAAAAAAAAAGAATACAAGTATAAAGAAAAACCAAAAGACAAACCAACTAACTTTAATAAAAAGAACAAAAAAGATTGCAAACAAAGAATAAAAGAAAGATTAAAAAGGAAGAGAACAAAAAGGAAAAATAAGAGGATAATAAGACAATTAGATAATTGATAAAAGAAATATAAATAGAAAGGAAGAGAGGAATTTTTTTAATATTATATTAAAATTATTAGAAAAAGGATAAAATAGCACTTAGATAAATAATAAAATGGGAAGAATTCTTAAAGAACAAAAATTTTATAATGAAAAAAATACAAAAACAATTAGTATTGAATAAAAAGAAAGAAAGAAAGAAAGAAAGAAAAAATAAATTAAATTAAAGAAATAAACAAAGAGAGAATAATAATAATAAAGATTAAAAAAGACTAACAATGAAAATAAATTAAAAGTATAAAAAAGGGAAAGACCAAAAAAAGGGAGGGGACACCAAGAATGAATGAAAACCAAGATTAAGAGATGCACAAAAATAAAGGAATTGAAGGAAAAAAATTCAAGCTTGAAAAAAAAAACAACTAGAAGAAGGTAATCAAGGGGTATAAGGAGGGGCACGTTTAAAGCGATTGAAAAGGGGTTTTTGCGAGAAACTTAGATTCCAACCTCCATCTCAGTTGAGGTTAGAGGAATGATTATTGAGTTCAATTTCTTCTCTGAGATTTCTCTTCAAAAAGTTTTCCTCTTTGACAAGGTTTTTGGTATTTTCTAAGGCAATGTGATGTCTGGTCTTAGATGACTATTAATATTCTATCAATGGATGCAATGTGATGCTTGGTCTTGGATGAATATTAATGGTCTTGGATGTTGTTATACACATGATGTGTGAAGAAAATGAAGTGGCTTCTAGAGCTATCTAACTTTCTCTCTCTGATTTGACTGGAAACTACACTATATTCACTCCCCTGCTACCACTTTCAAGAGTTTTCTAGCATCCTTTTTGTATGTATAATCTGGAATGATTTTTTCAACTATTTCATCTACCTATCATTATGATAGAAGTGTGGTGAAGCATAAAACATGTATATACCTAAAGTTTTTAATAACAAGTTTTCAGCTTTTAGGGGTATGCATATGTGTAATGGGTATTATTTTTATCCTTTATTTCTGTTGTGTTCTCTATTTGTTCTTTTCTTTTGCACATTCTCATTATTGTTGATAAAAGAAATATAGTCTAACAAAAATATTTCCCAGCAACTGGTATCAGATCCAGTCATGGAGATAGTAGCAGGGAGTTAATGGAGAAGTTAAATGTGGCTAACTTTTCCTTATGGCTTATGGAAATCCTAAATGGAAGATATACTAATTTTGAAGGATCGGTATTTTCCAATAGAGGGAATATCAAAGAAACCCACAATGATGGCAGATGAAGATTGGAACAAGATGGATAGAAAGGCCATCACAACCATCTATCAATATCTGGAAAAAGTATGTATTTTAATGTTGCCAAAGAGAAGACAACAATAAAATTATGGATAAAGCTTCATGATCTATATTAGAAGAACACAATGTCGAATAAAGTATTTCTAATGAAAAAATTATACAATCTCAAGATGAAAGAGGGTGCTTTAGTAGTGAGACATTTAAATGAGTTTGAACAACATAATTACTAGTCAACTCGCCTTTTTTTTTTTATGAATAGGCATATATCTATATTAATATAAAGATATAATTACAAATTCACAAAAAATGGGTAGGTGGTGAAAAGGCACACCCCAAATATCACATGGGTAGAGCCCAGAAAATCCAAAATATCAATCACATGGGCCTAGCCCAGAAGTCTAATAACATAAAATAAAATTAAGCGGCCAAAGCAGTGCCAATAGAGCCTGGGGGATCCCTATCATCCAGATTTTTCCCCCATACATCAGCGGGCTTTGGAGTGACATCAGGAGGTTCACCCCAAATCACTTTGGATGATGAGATTAGATCCATCTTATTAATGTGTTGAATTTCAGACAGTTGGGAGAACCTGATTGTAGTTATTAGTACTTTGGCACTTGGAGGAACCCATAAAGTTTGATGTCAGTAGTAGTTTAATTAATGAGGAGTTGCGACACAAATCAATGGTAGAAAACCAAGGAGGAGAAGCCTTGACCCTAGCTGATCTCAAAAAAAAATTGATCGAAACTGACAAGGGCATTCAAATTCAAGAGGAAGACTCACCTGCTATCATTTTGGCAAACCAGGACACATGAAAGAGAATGTTGAGTCTAGAAGCAAGAACAAAAGGAACAAAAATCAACCAATGCAAATGAAGAAACTACTGTTGTTCCATCAGATGGTGAGGTATTAATTACTATTTCATATGAGGATCCATGTCTTTTCACTTCTAATCATGATATTGATTGGATTTTAGATTCTAGAGCCTCCTACCATGCTACCCCAAGTAAAGAAAATTGTATTTCTTATAAATCTAGTAATTTGGGTAAGGTTTGCTTAGGTAATAATAATTTGTGTAGTATTGAGGGAGTGGGAGATGTTTTAATAAAAAATAAAAGATGGTTGTAGTTTATTGCTTAAACAAGTTAGGCATGAATGAATTTAGTTTCAGATGGGAAGCTAGATTATGAAGGTTGTCATATAGTATTTGGCAAGGGATACTGGAAAATTGTAAAAGGTTTGATGGTTGTTTCAAAGGGGTAGAAAATAGACACTCTTTACACATTAAAATTGAAGCTGCAAAAGTCAGATATTGCTATTGTTACATAGGAGCTTACAACAAATTTGTGGCACAAAAGACTTGGGCACATGAAAAAAAGAGGCCTAAAAATACTTCTTGAGCAAAAAGTTTTGCTTGGAATAAAAGGTATAGAATCTAAATTTTGTGAACATTGTATTATGGGTAGACAAAAAACAGTCATTTATAAGGAATAATTCAAAAAGGAATGCAAAAATATTAGATTTGGTGCATTATGATGTTTGTGGCCCCTATTAATATAAAATCACTAGGAGGGGTTGCTTATTTTGTTACTTTTATTGTTGATGCGTCGAAAAAGGTGTGGGATTTTCTTGTTAAGAGAAAGGATCAAGTTTTAGATGTTTTTCAAAAATTTCATATAGTTGTTGAAAGGAAAACTAAAAAAATATTGAGATGTATTAGAATAGATAATGGTGGGGATTACTACTCCAAAGTCTTCGAAGGATATTGTAGTAAACATGGGATAAAGCATGTAAAAATAGTTCCTCTCACTCCACAAAAAAAGGGAACATTTGAGAGAATGAATCAGACAATAATGGAGAAGGTGAGAAGTATGCTTTCATATTCTAGTCTGCCTAAACATTTTTGGGCAGAGGCTATATGTACTACTTGTTACTTAATAAACCAATCTCCCACAACTTCATTACATGGAGGCATTCCCAAAAAGGTATAGACTGGTAAGGAGTTATGTTATTCTCAGTTGAAAATTTTTAGTTGTGAAGGTTATGTGCACATTCCTAAAGAACAAAGGTCCAAGTTGGATGAAAAATCATTGAAATGTATTTTCTGAGGATATGCTAACAATGAGTTAGGTTATTGGTGGTGGGATCCTTTAAAGAGAAGAATTATCAGATGTAGGGATGTTATTTTTAATGAAGAACAAATGTTTAAAAATACTAAAAAAGTGTGGAGACACAAAAATTTGTGGAAATTAGAGGACAACAAGAGGAACAACAAGAAAATTTTCCACCATTATAAGAAGCCACTACTAGAAATAATTACCAACCATTATAGTAGAATGAAAATAAGGAAAAACTAGAAGAAGAAACCGTGCAAGAGACCTTACAAGAGATTCAACCTAAAAACACCGTACCATAGTTGGTTCATAGATTTGCTAGGACTCATAAGTTTTCAAAAATATATCCCCCCTCAGATTATATTGTATTCACTGATGAAGGTGAGCCTAGTTTTTTTCAAGAAGCTTGTAAAGATGAGCATAGTAAGGAATGGAAGAAAGTGATGGAGGATGAAATGGACTCTTTGCTGGAAAATAGAACTTGGGAGTTGGTAAAGCTTCCAAAAGGAAGAAAAACCCTACAAAATAAATGGGTGTACAAGATCAAACATGAGGCTAATGAGAAGAAGAGATACAAAGCAAGGCTGGTGGTGAAGGGATTTGCTCAGAAAGAAGGTATTGACTTCACTAAAAAAAATTCGCCTATTGTTAAAATGTCATCCATTAGAGTTATTCTTGGTCATGTTGCTGCTCTAGATTTGGAATGTGAATAGTTATATGTAAATACTACCTTCCTTCATGGAGAATTGAAAGATGGAATTCATATGGAGCAGCCAGAAGGTTTCAAAATAAAAGGTAAAGAGAACTTAGTTTGTAGGTTGAAGAAGAGCCTCTATGGGTTCAAACATGCACCTTGCCAGTGGTATAAGAAATTTGATTCATTTATGTTGGAACATGGTTTTAATATACTAGAGACTAATCATTGTGTCTACATCAAGAGATATGACTAGGAAAATTACATCATATTACTGTTATATATGGATGATATGTTAGTGGTTGGAAAGGATAAGAACATGATTAATAGATTGAAGAAGGATTTGGGCAGCCAGTTTGCAATGAAGGATTTGGGTCCAGCACAAAAAACATTGGGAATGAAGATCATATGTTACGGAAAGAAGAAAAAATGGTGGATATCACAAGAAAAATATATAGAGAAGGTGCTCGACAGATTTAATATGAAGGATTCCAAGCCAATTGGTACACCTCTTGCTTCCCATTTCAAATTGAATGCTAATTTATGCCCTTGTGATGACAAGGAGAAGGAAGAAATGAAAAATATTCCTTATGCATTAGCAATTGGTAATTTAATGTATGCCATGGTATGCACACAACCAAAAATTTCATATTTAGTGGGAGTAGTGAGCAAGTTCCTTGCAAATCCATGCAAACAACACTGGCAAGTAGTAAAGTGGATTTTGAGGTATCTTAAGGGTACTAGCCATCATTATTTGTGTTTTGGTAATACTGATTTTATGCTTGAAGGTTATACAGATGCAAATATGGCTAGAGATGTGGACACTAGAAATTCCACCAATGGTTATCTATATACCTTTGCAAGTGCTACAGTATTTTGGGTGTCTAAACTATAGAAAGTAGTAGCCCTTTCAACAATAGATGAAAAATACATAGCTACAAAAAAATCTTGCAAAGAGATGTTGTGGATATAATGATTCCTAAGAGAGATGGGAATAAAACATGATAGATATACGTTGCATTGTGACGGTCAGAGTGCCATCCATTTAGAAAAAACCCCAGCATATCACTCAAAGACCCAGCACATCGATCATCTAAGGTACCATTGGATTCAGTAGGTATTAGAGGAAGGGCATTTCAATTTGGAAAATATTCATACAAATTAGAACCAAGTGCTAATATGCTTACTAAAATTCTGCCAAGAGGAAAGCATGAGCTATGTAGAGCCTTGGTAGGTCTTAAGGTGATTTGATGACTACAATTTATTCTACCCCCCTTCATTGGCTTCAAGTGGGAGAATGTTATACACATGACATGTGAAGCAAACAAAGTTGCTTCTAGAGACATCTAAATTGCTCTCTATGATTTGACTGGAAACTACACTACATTTACTCTATTGTCTACTACTTTCAAGAGTTTTCTAACATCTTTTTTGTATGTATAATCTGGAATGATTTTGTCAATTACTTCATCTACCTATTGTAGACATGTAAAATTGACTTGACACCTATTACACACATCGAACAACATTGAACAACATAAAACAACATCAAATGGCATTGAACAACATCAAATAGTATGGAACATCATCTCTAATCATCCCGTAACATCTTGGAATGACTCAAAATCATCTCGTAACACCTCATAATGATTCAAAATCATCCTATAACATCTCAGAATGACTCAGAATCATCCTATAACATCTCATAATGACTCAGAATCATCCTATAATATCTTAGAATGACTCAAAATCTTCTTAGAGCATCCTAGAATGACTCAGAATCATCTCGTAACATCTCAGAATGACTCAAAATCATCTTGTAACATCTCAAAAATGACTCAAAATCATCCTGTAACATCTCAGAATTTGACTCAAAATCATCCTGTAACATCTCAGAACTTGACTCAAAATCATCCTGTAACATCTCAGAATGACTCAAAATCATCCTGTAACATCTCATAATCATCCCTTAACATCTTGAAATGACTCAGAATCATGCCATCACATCTCATAATGAATCAAAATCATCCAGTAACATCTCAGAATGACTCAGAATCATCCTGTAATATCTCAAAATGACTCGAAATCATCCTGTAACATCTCAGAATGACTCAAAATTATCTTGTAACATCTTGGAATGAATCAAAATCATCCTGTAACATCTTGGAATGACTCAAAATAATCCTGTAACATATTAGAATTGTAAGTGTGGAATGAGGTAAATAACATAAATACACTTCTTAATACGACATTATATCAATGATTAAACAAATTGAATCAATTCAACAAAGTAATCAATTGAAAGTGTCCTATTGCTCTCTATCTCCAAAGATTTATTAAATCCTACTTTGCTCTCAGATTGTGTAAGCATATAAGACTGTTAAAATGACTATCTGAAGAACGAGATGATGATAATATAATGTTAAATGATAAATCAATTAAACTAGCATGATATTAATGTGAAACAGATAATTGTAGCTACAAGAGGCAGCCATTGATGTGAAGCTTGGTTGTTGAATTGCTTGATACTTGATACTTGATGCCTAGATTCCTGCAGAGTAAGGGTGCAAAAGCTTGATTATCTGGATCCTTTTCTTGGTTCAATGAGGCTTTATTTATAGATTTCCTGGCTGTAGAAATGCACAGGGAAAGCTTTGAGAGGGTTGGATTCAATCTGGAGGATTGAATGGTGAGAGATGGAGGAGATTGAGAGAAAGATGGAGATTGTCTCTACCCATGAAAACACCAGGCAAAAGAAGAGGAAAGATTGATGGAAGAGGATTGAGAGATCCAATTCCAAATTTGTCTCCAATTTGTCTCCAAAACTTCCTCTGAAGTTTCAAAGCATTAATTGTGATAAATTTAGACACAGATTAGACATAGGAAATCTAATTCATTTTTGAGGAAATGTAGATTGGAATTTTCCTTATCCTCTAATTCAAATATTTTGATTTATTTAAATTAGGAAAAGGGAGATAAATAATTTAATAAAACAAACTATAGGATAGTCGTTTATTAAATTAAACAAAAGAATATGGTAACTAATTAATAAAGTGTTTTGTCTTTATTTAATTAATTTGAGAATGATGTGATAAATTGAAATAGGGATTTGATAATTAAATCGAACAAATTTTTTAATTTTGTTTATTTAATTAAGATGAATTTGAATGTGAACTATATTAAATAAATATTTCTATTTATTTAAACAGTAGAGGAATTTAGAATAATTAATCAAATAATGTGTATTTAATTAATCGGATGCTCCAGACCGATTTTAAGTGTATACATTTTGCCCCTCTTCAAAGTGATGTGTTTACGCATTGCTACAAAGAATAGTTTTGCTGCTACTACTAGGATCGATGATAAAAAATAATTATGTGTGCCCCAGACATGCCCCAGACATTGATTTTCATATGATTGCCGATAATATGCCCCCTCGGGAGATAAATTAATGATCTCATGATTTTTAGGAATTTTTTGAATTTTTAATGATTTTTTGATGATTTGATGATGTTTCGATAATTAAATAATTTATCTCCCGATAAATGATGAAGAAATAAGCCCTCAGATGATTTTTAATTAATTTCATGGATAAAATTAATCAAAATATAATTAAATCCACCAAAAATACCTTTCAAAAATTATAAATAGGGCTAAAAGGTCATTTTCAATTCATTATTTGCTTTTTGAGTTCAAAATTCTTAGTGATAAAGACTTTTCTGCCAGTTGGAGCGAGATGTCTATCCCCTACCACACTCACCGATTCGAGCGCGTTTGACGCCACAGACGGCCACCTACGTATGGACCTCTAGTATGTACCCCTTGACCTCCTCGTAATTCATGTATTTTTGTTTTTTATGCATTTTAGGTCCTAGGCGTGTCTAGGGTAGTTTCAATGCTTTGAAGCCACGCTATAGCGCTTACATCCTGATGTAGCGCTTCTGGTAGGTTGTCTAGTGCTTTGAGTTTTAGTGCTTGTGTTAAAAACTCTAGCGCTTCCATGTCATAATGTAGCACTTTCAATGATTTAGCGCTTAGGTGTTGAAAGTTAGTGCTTTGAAGCCGGATTATAGCGCTTTGAGTCAGTGGATTAGCGCTTATAAGGTCTGTTCTAGCGCTTCTGGTAAAGTGGCGCTTAGACGGCCTGTTTTAGCACTTTGATGCAGAAAAGTAGCACTTTACAGCTTTTAGTGCTTCGAAAGCCTGTTTTAGTGCTTCTCGGTGCTAAAATAGCGCTTTCATGGTTTTAGCGCTTTGGGTCCCTGTTTTAGCACTTTTGGGATTTAGCACTTTGGAAGCCGGTTTTAGCGCTTCCAGTCAGAATTGAAGATTTTGACTAAGTGAACCTTGATTTCGTCAATTCCAATCATGTCCATTCTTCTGATTGGTATGATTGACAATCCACATTCTTGATGTTGGATTCAATGATTTAAATAAGACTAACTCTCATGATAGGCGAGAAGAAATCCCATTTATTGACGATCCTCATGATAGGCGAGGACATGATTCATTATTTGATAAATCTCATGATAGGCGAGATCTAGATAATGTTTTGATCAACCTCATGATAGGTGAGGTTGGATGTTCACCTATGAATTTTGATCAAAAATTCATATCAAAGCTTTTCGAAATAGATTTGATAGTAGAATGACGTTTGATTCTTGACATAGTTCACTGATTGCAAATTTTTCGTTATGATGATAGGAGGATCTGGGTACTCTCCAGATGCGAGAGAGATTTTTGCAGATGACCGATTTGATACCGCATTTGACACTGGATGAGCTCCAGGTGATAGGCTAGTGTGGCCTCATGAGTTTACTTGATATGCCTCAGATTAGGATTAATCAGGGTTTGTTGACTACATTGGCTAAGAGGTGGCATAGCAACCACAACACCTTTCACCTACCCACCGGTGAGATGACAATCACACCAGAGGATGTGTGGTGTATATTGCGCATTCCTTTCATGGGGGAGATTGTGACATATGATTCACATGGGACCAACAGTAGAGATGCTCTCCGTAGAGTCTTTCAGGATCAGGACATAGAGGATCCGAGCGTTCGATGGCGGAGGATTGTAGACTCTTATGCGACACTACCAGTAGTGCTAGCTGGATTCATTGGAGGATTCCTTTGCCTTGATCGTAGGTCAAAGGGATTCCTCATTGGCTGGGGTAGGACATTGGAGAGCATGTTGGTACATGGTACCAGATATGTGTGGGGGATGTGCATGTTAGCACATCTTTACCATGATCTTCATTCCATTGTGTACCTAAGTGCACGTAGTATATCCACAAGGGTGACCCTGTTACAGATATGGGTTTGGGAGCATTTTTCCATATGTTGGCCATTTCCAGTTGCAGACAGACTAGTTGGCAGACCATATGTTTTTCGATACAGTGGTCAATTCACGCAGGCCCGGATGGGAAAATTAGAGCATTGGAGGCGATTTTTTGATGATACTGAGACAGTGATATGGCACCCCTAACTTGACTGTGAGGAGTGGGATGAGGATGATACAGTGTTGGGGTTTTTGAGTGATTCTATGTACCTCATTGGCTGGACTCCTTTTGTTCTAGAGAGATTCTTGCTTCGTAGGGTATACAAATAGTATGGCATAGTTCAGTGCATGCCATAGGGAGTAGCCCATTATGCATGGCGACGCATGGATATTCCAGATTGGGGTCCCACACTATCCTATGATGTCATTGTAGATGGATACAGGACTTTATAGCTATCTCTGTGGGACATGCGGAGAGACATATCAGAGGCAGCTGTCACAGAGGATTACGCAACATTCTTGGCCTTGGTCCCTCATCCTCGTATTACTATTCCTGATGAGCCAACATCTTTACCAGTAGAGGAGGATCTGGCAGAGGATTTCATCGGTGGTGAGGGTGATATCCCAGTAGATGAGAGCTCAGAGAGTGATAGTGAGGATAGCAACAACAATGGGGATAGTGATGGTGGGAGTGGAGGATACAGAGGGGTAGGTCCAGACATTCATAGTGCACCTTCTTCCAGTAGGCCTCGTAAGAGGTAGGTAATGACGGTGCCAGCAGTCGGGCAGCAGAGATAGATAGCAGGGCTCCAGGCATAGGTCCAGACTTTGCAGGGGCAGGCACAGGCACAGACTCACGCACAGGCCTTAGCACAGGTATAGGGGCAGTTAGCCTCCATGCAGACGTAGGTTCATAGCCTAACAGTGGAGCGAGACAGTGCTCGACAGATTGCCGAGAGGGCACAGGAGAGAGCCGAGACCCTACAGAGAGTTGCCGATGGTAGCTCAGTTTCAGTTATATGAGAGAGGTTCTGCGGGCTACCCGAGAGGTCGGTATCATGATGCAGTGCCTGCCGAGCGTCGAGTTAGTTATGCCCCATCAAGATTTGGGTGGACTCCACATGGATAGTCAGTGAGGGGGTGACACAGCCTCCATGTAGAGATTCCAAAGATCTGGGTCCGTCTGGGGGTGGTGGTGGTAGTGGCACAGGTCCTATTAGGCCTACGCCTTCTGGCAGTAGCAGGTCATAGATGGCATTTTGATCCTGTGTGATGTATATTATGATTGTACCTCATTATATGATGTATTTTGTAGACCAGACTTCATTATATACTTGAAATTTTGTGATATATATATATGAGATGCAGTTGTTGTGATATGATGAGGGCTTCATGGTCGCTTTTATATGATTTTATGATGATATAATTCTAAATGTGAAGATGTATATGAATGATTATTTATTTTAATGCAATGATGCAATGATAAATGCATGTGTAGAATAAATGATATATGGATATATGATGTGATGTATGGATTCTAAATGATGAATTATATGAATGCTTTTATTTTATGGAAATGATCTTATGATGGATGATCTTTTATGGGTGTTATGATGTGATTTTATTTATTAAATGTATGGATCCATGATTGTATCAATAACATAATAATAATGGTGATGTAATGATGTAGATGATAAAAGATGTAATGAAAGTGATGATGTAAATGCACAATGTATTTGATAAATGTATGTCTATTATGATGCAAAAATGTGTATGGATGATGAAATGATGAAAATTTTAATGATGAGATAATGATTTGTAACTACATAGTAAATGATGATGATTTTCGATTTTATGTCAAGTATACTCAGTCTTATTTGTAGATTAGATAATCATTGATTGGAATCCTTTATGCAACAAATACTCTACAGATAATGAATGATTATGAATGCAATCTAATTTAATCATGCAATGATATGCAAAACAGATGTCAATTTATAGTCTTTTTGTGTTTGGTATCATCATAGAGCTTTATTGGATGTTGAAAGTTAGTACAAGCGTCAATGGTTGTGTTAATCCAATGATGACCTGAGTACTATTTTCATGATTTTTGATATTGCAATTGAATACAAGCATCGAGGTATAATTGAACTTAGATGACCTGAGCATTCATTGTATAAACAAACAGTGATTAATCATTTGAATGTGTGAATTCTGAATGTCATCAGTGATACATTTTCATATCACATCCCCCAACAATTCACACATTTATATGATTAACGTACAGACAACAGACAATAAAAATATCATTCTTTTTCTTTGTTCCTCTAGTTCAAGACATCATTGAGTTACTCCAAGGACATGATAATAAAAAGAGTACAATTTATCCATTTTCGCTTAGTGTGTTTCAATCATTTTTCAAATTTAAGATCATCCATCCTAACTTTTTGACATGTTTTTGGATTTTTCTGAGACTTTTGACGAAAGACCTAATCGACTAACTAATCCTAGGGGTCTCAGGGGTTGATCAAAGATTAGCCTTGCCTACGTTACACACGTAGAGACCACATAGTTCGACTGATACAGACCTATGTTTTTGAAAGTTGCTTTTTCAAACTTACTTTTTGGACATGTTTTTGGATTTTTGATACGATATGGATGTTTGATGCTTTTTTTATGATGATTGAAATTGCGCTTTGATCTTTGTTTTTGGTTTTTTGCCATACTATTGTGTTCCTAGACTGGTGAAATTGATACATCTTAATTACCTCTAATGATATCCAGATGTTGCCCCCAAGCTATGGAGTGATATGTTGACCATGTGACATGATTTTGATAATGGATGCAATGATGGCAAGATGACTGACATGATATGAAATGGTATTGACTTGCCAAACTAATGATCCAAATATGTTTATCATAGATGGGAAAGCTGATCCTAGAATCACATACGACGCCTGTTTCCAGGTTTTCACCATATGCTTTGATTACAACCTCTGTTTTGTTAATTTTTCTCATTTTTCTCTTTTTCTCTTTTTCTTTCTTTTTGTATTTTCTATTTTTTTTGTATTTTGTGTTACCAAGATGCCTGATTGCTAAGTTTTCATCACAAAAACAATTTTTCAGATTTTTGCCCCGTGCACTAGGAGTTTTAAGCATAGAATTTTCTGAGATGAATACTGTTGATAGGTTCATCAAACAGATCCCCTTTTGACGTTGATAGCTAATATGCTCCTGATCCATACACTGATATGACGACAAAAGGACCAAGCCAGTTAGGCTCAAATTTTCCTTTCTTCTCCCTGTCTTGCTGATTTCTAGGGTTTCTCTTTAGTACCAAGTCACCAACCTGAAAGACCCTCGGTTTCACCCTGTGATTGTAACTCCTTGATATCCTTTGTTGATAAGCCGTTAGATGATTTACAGCTTGTTGATGATGCTCGTCTAACAATTCCAGTTCCTGCAATCTAGATACCCTATAATCTTCATCTGAAATGATACCTCTGAGTGATACATGAAGGGATGGAATTTCAACTTCAATGGGTAATATGGCTTCTTATCCATATACCAAAGCAAATGATGTAGCTCCCATAGGTGTTCTGATGCTCGTTCTATAGGCCCATAGTGTAGGATTGAGTTGAACATGCCAATCACGTCTAACATCGTTAACCATCTTTTTGAGAATTTTGAGTATGGTTTTGTTTGAGGCCTCTGCTTGGCCGTTCCCTTGAGGATAGTATGGTGTTGAAAAATGATGTTGGATGTGGAACTTTTCACATAACTCTTGGACATATTGATTCTTGAATGGTCATCCATTGTTTGTGATTATAGATTGAGGGATTCCATATCGACAGATGATGTAGTTCAAGATAAATGAGGAGATCTATTTCCCAGTGATGGCAGTAAGAGGTACTGCCTCTATCCACTTCGTGAAGTATTCTGTAGCCGTGATAATGAACTCGTGTCCATGAGATGAAGATGGATATATTTTGCTTACCAGATCTAGGCCCCATTGACAGAAAGACCATGTTGATGTAAAAGGATGTAGTTCTTGTGCCGGTGCATGAATCAGATTGCTGTGAACCTGACATTTTCGACATTTCTTAACAAAATGATATGATTCTTTTTCCATGCAAGGCCAATAATATCCCAAACGGAGGAGTTTCCTAGCGAGGGTTATTCCACTCGAGTGAGTACCACAAATACCCTTGTGAACTTCTCGTAGGGTCGTTTTAGATTCATTGCGTTCTAGACATCAGAGTAGTGTACCATCAAGACCTCGACGATAAAGGAAATCTGTGATTAAAGTGTGTTGGGTGGATTGACGGATAAAGTTGCATTTTTGATTCCTGGAAAGGTCAGGAGGTAGGATATCATCTTTCAGATAAGCATAGGTTTTTTCGTATATGGAGGTTTTAGTGGTTTCTAGATGACATATGGTAATGGATCCTAATTGATAATGGGAAGGACATGATACTTGTTCTACCATAAACTCATAACAAACATGCTTCTCAGGAAATTGTAGTAATGAAGTGATCATAGCCATAGCATCTGCAACTTTATTCTCCACCCTTGGAATCTGATCAAACTTGATACTAGCAAAGGATTGTTTCAGATTATCTAGTTGTTGCTTGTAAGGCATCAATTTATCATCTTTTGTTTGATATTCATCATTGACTTGATAAATAACCAGTTGAGAGTCCCCATAGACCTGTAAAGCTATGATTTTCCATTGAATTGCAATCTTGACCCCAATAATCAATGCTTCATATTCTACCACATTATTGGTACATTGAAACATGAGTCTGTATGATTTTGGAATTGTGTGTCCTTCGGGAGAGATGAACAAGATCCCTGCTCCTGATCCTCATTGTGTATATGATCCATCAAAGTACAGTATCCATTGTTGGGGCATTGTTGTCATGATGTCTGCATCTGGGAATTCCATTGTCATTGGGCGATTATCTGATAGACGAGCTTCAGCTAGTTGTTCAGCAATTGTTTGTCCCTTGATTGTTTTTCTCTCGACATATTGAATGTCGAATTCACTAAGGAGCATAACCCATTTTGCCAATCTACCTGTTAAGGCAGCTTTACTTAGTAGATACTTCAAAGGATCAATCTTTGCAATTAACCTGATTGTATGAGCCATCATATAGTGTCTCAAATTTTGAGTAGCAAACACCACTGCTAAGCAAGACTTTTCTATGAATGTATAGTTTATTTCATAGCCATTTAAAGTTCTACTGATGTAGTAATCTCTCAGATCATCTCAAATCATCTCGAAATCACTTCGGAACATCTCAGAATTATCCCATAATATCTTAGAATAGCTCAAGATCATCCCGTAATGTCTTAGATCATCTCAGAATCATACCACAACATTCCCACATTGCACCACATCAAAATGACATCAAAAACCCTAATTACTCTATTAATTGAATAATACAACATTATTTAATTAATTCACTTTTTCACCATTTCAAACAAATTAAATAAATTTCATTTATTTAATAAACTCTTGAAAACCTGAATTCCTTTCTTGAATAAAGTCCTAATCTCAATTTATTTCATCTAGATTGATTAAATAATGCCAATTATTTAATTACGTCACTAAACCACCTTATTCCCCTAAGTGGATTAAATTATTAAATAATAATTTAATTACGACACTTTCCCTCCAAAACTTGAATAATTAAATCAAGCTATTAAAATAAATTATTAAAAATCAAATCAAACTAATGCAACTTTGTTTTCAAAACTTAAACTTGATTTGTACGTTCAACTCCAAAAAGAAATTAATTAATTAAATCAATTAATTCATATTCCTCACCCACTTTCTGATTGAGTAAATTACAATTGTTGACTAAGAAATCTAATTTGTTAACTAATCAATCCAAATTGCTAACTGAGCAATCTAATCTATTAACTGATCAATCACAATTCCTAACTAAGCCATCACATTCATAACTAAGTCATCTAGATCCTGACTGATCAATCTAAAGCAAGACTGGTCAATCTAAATCCCTAACTGGACAATCTATTTCTCAATCACCCAAATTGTGCAATCAACTTTTCATAATTTTCTCATGTCTGATTCTTCTCAACACACTCTGACCATTCATTTGGATATTCTTCAAAACAATCTTGATCGTCCATTTCAAATCACATCTTCTATATAAAAAACCCCCTTCCTCACAAATAAGGATTGGAGAATCAACATACATTGAGCAATGAAGTCTTGTCAAGAACACCATTGATAAAGCTTCACCATTTCTTTGATCAACCAACCAAAATAGGCATTCATCAAGCTTTTGCACATGAACTTCAGATAGCTTAGTTTAATTTTGTATGTGTAGGTTTAGATCTTAGATTAATATGTTAATCTTAGCTTAGATTCTTAGATTTAACATATTTGATCCATCTTTCAGTCTAACGTTCTCCCCCTCACACATTCTAGCACACCCATTGGGACACTTATCCCCTCCTTTAACATTTGTTTGAGTCACTTTTGAAGTTGTAGGTCCCAGAAACACATTTGACAAAGTATTCACATGCTTGCCTAGAAAATCTATGCACTTGAATGTCTGGAAAATTGTGCTATTGTCTGAAACTTGCACTATTGTTATGGGAATGGCACTATTGTCTAAAATCTGCGCGCTTGTTTTTTGATAGGGTTATCTTTTTCTATCTGATTTGAGCACCTATTTCTGGAACTGAGTAGTTGTCTTTTTTTGTACGTTTGTATTTTATTTTTTGAGTAGTTCTTATGATAGACAAGTACACAAATCCTGCACTATTGTAATAGAATTTTTCACTAACCATTGCTTTTTTTTGGATGTGTAAGAAGGTATTGGTAGATCTGATGCAGGATTCAAGTAACATTAACATGGTTTTTGTAGGGAAGATGATTGGTCCAGGTTTTTTATTTACTTTTAATTAACTTAGGAATCTAAATTTGGTGCTCTAAAATGAAAATAAACAAACTCATTTTTTATTTAGTGTTTAAAAATTGAACAAATTCATGCTTTCTTTGTTGGACTCAAGGGAACACTGAGAGGGGTGGTGAATCAGTGTTCTACAAACCTTACACTTTATTAATATGATATTAAAACCATTTTAACATAAAAGCAAAGGAAAGATGCAAGCACATAAAGTAATCATCCACAACACCATAACACAAGGATTTTTGCATGGAAACCCTATTAGGAAAAACCATGGTGGAGGTTAATCCATAATTTGAGTACTCAAATATAATTTTTACAAAAGAGAATGCACTTGCATTCAGGCACACTTCCTAGAACTCACTGCCTTACAAAATTTCAAATTAAAACCATTTGAAGGTTGAACTGAAATAGTAGCATCTACTTATGCCAAGCTACAATTCTGGTTAGGCTCATAGATCAGATTCTAGATCCTCTATCTGATTTTGCACTTCACTTTATTCTGCTCTACCCTGTTCTGCAATTCACATCATAAATCCATAATTCACATTTCTACTCTTTTGATTTCACACCACACACTGATATAATTCACATCCCACATATTTTCCATATCAAAATGATAAAAATGATCTCATATATATATCCGCTATCAAGGATTTGATCATTCATATGTCAGCTTCATAAAACAATAAGTGCTTTTCAACTGTCAGCTAGATCCTTAATTAAATATTTGCATGCACCATCCATAGTCATCCATAACATAGTAGGGACCCAAATAAACATATTTGAATACAAAATCATTTAATCAATTACTCCTTATAGATCCGCAATTACTATATTTGACAAGGCAGACTTCTAACATAGATAACTAAAATATTAGTGTACCAGATCTCCTAGATCACACACCAGTGAATCCACATCAAGGAACTTCTACAATAAGGTAGTAAGGACATCAAAAAACCTTACTCTAAGATCCATAACTCAAAATAATAGTCCAGTGAGGTATTCAGATTGGAATTTGTTCCTTTAACTAGATGCCATGTTCTTTACTCTGTTCTGCCGATATAAACCAAAAATAGACTTTAGAATAGATGCATGAATTAGGTTTCCATCAATGACAACAATAGAAGCCATATGCCAACAATCTCCCCCTTTGGAATTGATGGCAACACTTAGTGAAAAATGACTAAGTGCTAGAAACAATATAAGTATGTTGCCAAAATTCACTGCTCTTTCTCCCCTACGCTTCAAAAATTTCATAACATAGCTCCCCCTAAGATTGATGAGGCATTTTTCACTGCACTCTTCTCCCCCTTTGACATTAGTGACAAAGCATAGAAACCATATGCCAGAGATTCAATGACAAAACACATGTTCAAAACTTCAAAACTAATACAAATTTTGAAAAAGAGTTAGAAAATTATCTTATGATTTTCCTTCATCTTCGGAAGGAATTTATTCCAAGCATCTATTGTGATCCCAATGATTATGATCATGCTATTGTTCTTGGATGTCTTGTTGAAAATATCAGTGAGGGATTTCGTAATTGTAATTGCTTCCTCTTGTTTTTCACCTTTCCTTAGTATCTCAACCATCTGTTCTAGTCTACATTCAGTTAGATCCTTTATTTTCCAGAAAGTGTACACAAGTGTGTTCTTAGTGAATTGAAATTTTGTGGGTTTAGACTGTAGCTCATGAATCCTTTTCCTAATTGTACCATCCTGATCCTAAAACAAATCAAATATTTTTCCAATCCCATTCAACTTTGTTCCAATCTACTCCAATTTTTCTTTGTATTTCCCAACTGCATGAGGCCAACAAATGCAATAATTGTAGATGTTATTAGCTATACTTATGCATTTCCTTAGTTCATTCATTTTCTTTTTCATTTTGGTGAGTGATAGCCTGGACTGCCCTTTCAAATGAGAGATAAATTCACCTTCTTCTTTGTTTTGAAACTCAAAGTTCATTATTTCTTTACTGCATTCAATCATTTATTTAGGTAGAATGTTCTGCGAATGTTCTGCAAACTTTCCAACTTGATCTTCCAATTCTCAACATGAGCATTTAGGACACTCAAAATCATATCCTAATCATATGATGGTCTAATAGACCATAACTTAGCAATTTTCTACATTCCACCTTCCTCCTGGATAAGTTGTTGTAACTTCTCTTTTGTCAGGTCATCTTCTTCTTCACTTGCCTCTAACATTTCCTTTTCTTGATCTGGTTTAGCTAATTCTAGTTCATTTCCCTATGGGTCCTTAATTTCATCATCAGATTCTTCATCTGGAATATCCACAATTTCTTGTTCCTTTCCTTTTCCTTCAGTTCTGGGAATCTTTCATTTCGAAGGGTTGTACTCAACAGTTTCTTTTTCTCTTTTCTACTTTTTCTCCATGCCACCAAAAGAGGAACCAACTTCAAGTGTCCTTCCTGGAAGAGAACCACCTACTGAACCAAAATTCCCTAGAAAATTCTCACTGAACTTTCCAAATTCTTGATCACAATTAGCCAAATTCATGAAGTATGTGTAGATTTGTTTGCATACAGGTTCATTTTCTTTCCACACCACATCATTGATCATTAGTAAACAATTCAAGAAGTACATCACTAAGAATATGACCAAAGTACTGAACCTAAAAGGGTAGCCTATCTCTTTTGTTAATTTCATGTTCTCCATTAGCGAATCCTTTATCAATATACACAAGTCAAAGTCCTGACCTTCAATTATCATTTTGTGAGAGATATAAATTGTGCCAGTTGATGTTGCTCCTTCTTAGTTTCTGAAAAAGATTTTATATGATATTATGTGTGCAATTTACTTTGTAATAGGATTCTTGATCGTCAATATTATCAGTGCCCTCTAATCTCCAATTACTCTAGTTAGGGTTTCAACTTCTTTGTTCTAGATGGATTTCTTCCTCAGTATGTCTCTGACTTTGCATAATCTAGTCAAATTTTTGATTGCCTCCTTTGAAATGATGTAGGGTTTGTCTAGAATAAAAGTGTCATTATGCAATCTATTCAAAATGAATTTAATGAATTCCACATTCTCGAAATGGGGATTTACTCATTCCAAATATCCAAATTCTTGTGTTTGGCTTTATTCAACCTCTTCAATTCATTGATCAACAAAAAATTCCTCATGGACCTAATATTTTCACTGTTGAATTCATCCAAAATGATCGACCCTTTGATTTTCTCCATTCTTTCTTTCGTATTTTACGTTTATCAATCAAACACCAAATTGTATGAAAATTTTGAAATTTTTTGAAATACCTAATATATTTTGAGTGTCACCGACGAATCAACTTTACTACTTTTAAATTATTCTAGTGAGTGCTCTCCTTATTCTCTTCTTTGATGCAAAGTGAAAAATGAGAGTTTCAACTTCTTTTATGGTTCACACATTTTCAATAAATGCTTTTTTGCTAGGTTTTCTGGATACTTTGTTTTCTTAGACAGAGAGAGAAAGATTCTTCTGCGGACCTATGGTTCTTAGAATTTTATTGTGAGAGTTTTCCAAAAACTCTATAGATCATTAACACACCTTTTTGACCATCCTTTTCATTATGGTACCATCTATAGACATGGAGAAAATATTTTCTTGAACAACTCCCCCTAGGCCAATGGCCTAAAATCAATTACCAGAGGAATTATCGGGAGTAGGTTCCAGTGCAGAACCATTTCCAATATCAGACTCATTCTTCCTTACCCATGTCTTCTTCATCTAATCTCTAATTTCATTTTTGAACCACAAAAAACATATGTGGCTTACCAGGGAAAGAGGATTCCCTTACTAGGCTCTTATGGTTTTTCACCCCAAGGGCACTTAGTGCAAGAATGGTTATCTTTCCTCTAGGTTGATATGTTTAAGGCATGGGTTCATTCAAAAGGGGGAGGAATTTGATGATGGTTGTGAATGTGTGTGATGTGTGGCTAGAAATAAAATTAAATTGAAACTAATATAAATGTGTACAAATGAAAATGAAACAAAACAAAACTAAACTAATGCTAAACTACTCTAGAATGACCTAAATGCTTGTTTTCATTAAATTGATAGAGCAAGATAGAAAGTGTGCACCTAGAGAAAGTTTGTTTCGAATGGATGCCTTTGGAAGCTTCTAGAAAATGATGGAAAATTGCAGGACACTTATGCCAAGTGGGGCGACCTAGTCCTCCAATTGGAAAACTTTCCCAAAACAGGTTTTGAGGAAATGGGTGTCCAAAAACACAAAAACCCTTTTTCGGGCCTAGCACAGGGACATGGTCACCAATAGGGGTGACCTAGTCCTCCTATGGCTTTCTAATAAATTAGGCTTTGGTTTTTTGGGTCTCAGTGAGTGTTCCCCTTTTTTGCAACAATATGTGACAAGAAGCCTCGAAAGTGACCTGCAACTTGTCTTTTGTCCTTCCTAAGGTTTGAGATTTGGAGTTGAGTTGAGGATAATGTTGGTACTTCTTGCAACATGTTGTCCTTCACCTAACCTACAACAAAATACTTTAAATCACATGAAAAGACAATAAATAGATGGGGTTAGGATATAGGGGTTTGCCTAAGTCAAACCCCTTTGTAGGTGATTAAACCCAAATGAAAAAAACACAAAGGAAAGCAAGATTGGATGATAACACAATAGAATAATTTACCAAACCTTTTTTGATGGTCTGCAACATGCATGGGTAGCTTCAATGGAGGAGGTCTGAAAACCCTAATGCTTGTATTATTTCTTGTGAAGTTGTATTTGCTTGAGTGCTACATGATTGAGAGCAAGAGAGCTAGAGAGGAAAAATGAACCAAGGGAGAGGCAAAATGGAGGTAGAAACCCTAATTTTCTTGAAGTGCAACCTAATAGGCTGACCCTATGGTTTAGGAGGCAATATTATCATTGAATCTTATTTAAAATTTGAATTTTATTCTTAGAGGGAGTAGGTCACGCAAAGTGGTGACCTAGTCCTCCTAGGAAAATTTTGATGACTGTTGTGAATTGATTTATGTTTAATAAAGTCTGTTATATTTGCCTCTTGAAACACACATAGGTCAAGACTAAAGATGCATTATAATGACAAATTAGCATATAAAAAGGGTTGATTTAGGGGTGATAAGCCTATATAAATGTGAAAATTCAATACAATGCTTTACAACACTCTATCTTAAGGCTTAGGAAGGTGTAAAAATGTATTATTTAGGTGAGTCATGTTGAAAAGGTATTAGAAAGGTGAGGAAATGTATTGCAACACTTCACGAAACCTTAGTAAAACATCGTTATGTTATTGATGAATTGCAAGCTTACAAGGCTGAATCAAGGTGATCAAGACCAAAATTCACTGAAAAAAGTCACAATGAGTGAAAAAGTGCCAAGGTATACACTTTTTGGTGACACATTTAGCCCCCACTTTAGTGAGAGTATGAATGTTCTTCATACTCACACTAAAGTAGTTGAACCATGTGTGTTGAGCGGGATATAGTGTACTCATGTTAGTAAGGTGAGATGACTTATGATCAAGAGGGATGATCAAGCCCCCAGGATCAAGATCCCATGGAAAAATAAACATAAGTATAGAAGATCACACAAGGAGTGATGTGAAAGGGTTGAGAAAAAGTCAGATCAAGCTTTGATCATTTGTCTAGCTAGTTGTGGATCAAATCTAGGCTATTTGTCTCAAAAAGGAAAGGGTACTCACTCTGGGCCAACAAAATTTTTGGTTGTTCACTAGGTGAGAATGCCAAGAGGTGAGAGACACATACACTTAGTTGGTATGCACTCACACACACAAAGGTGGCTATGGGGAAATTCGTACCGCTAGTTGGGTTTCCCGCTCAACCATACCAAATTTGTACTCCCTGACAACTTTGATAAGGCACCACAAGGATAGGGGTGCAGTTCATGAGACAAGAAAAGCCTTGGATGCTTAGAACCCCTGAACAAGTGCAAGTTGGCACTACAGGAATGCAAGCTGTGTTATGCAAGGTGGCCATGAATGCACAAAAAGGATAAAACATGCAAAAAAACAAAAGTAAAAAGGTGCAAAAGAAATGAAAAATGAAAGTGTTCGAAGGATTCTTGTTTAGTTCACTTGGGGTCTTTAGACTTAGGTAAAATTACATGTAATGTTTCCAAAAGAGGACCGATCAAAGTATAGAAGATTCACAACTTAGGGGATGTAGTGTGTCGCATTTGGCCACTAAGAGGAATGTAATATGCTGAGATAAGTCACACTTATGAAATACATCATACCCAATGTCGCCCAAAATGTGAGAAAATGCATCAAGTGAAGTAAGAAGGTTGCACTAAGAAGCACGGGAAAAGAGAAAAACAAATGCAAATAAAAGAAAATAAAAGTAAAACGAAATATTGCCAATGTATGCCTCCACATTAAAGGGATTTCTTCACACCATTTTGTGAGCAATTGATTTGAAGTAGAGAAAGGCCAAAAAGAAAGAAAGGACATGAGAGCCTGTCCATCAATGAGTATCCAAGAAAGGCTACATCATGCAGAAAAAGAAGCAAGAAAAAGAGAAGGGGAAAGAAATGCCCCCAAAATGGAAAATTTCAAACACACAAGGGATCTATGTATTTGAGTTCAGTATGTTCGTTGTTGCAAATTTTAGAGAGTGTGGAACTATCATCATCTCATCAAACACCTAGAATGAGAAGGACACATAGAGAGCAAAGACAAAATGAAAATGAAGAGTCATTTTGGGTTAACATGGAGGAAGCATAGGATGTCTCAATGCTTTGCATCATCCCCAAAAGGACAAGAAAAGGAAAAAGAAAAATGATAAATGAAAGAGAGCCCTATGTTTGAGTCAACATGAAAGAGACATTGCAGTCTCAATACCTTGCATCATCCTCAAATGAAAGGCAAGAAGGGCTCAAAATTGAAAGAGAAAGAGGGTCATTTGGGTCAACATGAAGGAGACATTGTGGTCTTAATGCCTTGCATCATCGCCAAATGAAAGGAAAAAAAGAAAGGGTGAGAATAAAAAGGTATTCATTTGGGTCAACATGAAGGAGACATTGTGGTCTCAGTGTCATGCATCATCCCAAAATGAAAGAACAAAAGCAAAGGACAAAGGAAAAAAAGGAAGGGGTTCCTTTTGGGTCAACATGAAGGAGACCTGATAGTCTCAATGCCTTGCATCATCGCCAAAAGGAAGGTAAAAATAGAAGGTGTAAGGAAAAAAAGATGCATGACATAGGGAAGAAAGGAGATATAGATAGAATAATGTCACAAAACATAAAATAAGATAGGGAATACATGAAACACAAGACAAACACAATACTAGTAAGAAAGGTGTAAGTCAACCAAAAAGCATGTCATTTTCCTCCCAATCTCGATGGGGGAAAGTAGGAGGTGAACAACAAAGTTAAGGGACAAAGATAACTATTGTACTAGGACAAGGCTAACAATCTGTTGCACCCATTAATAGTGAGAAGGGAATGTTCTACAACTATTACATGTATGGGTATATGAAAACATACTAGGGGTCAATAGTGTAGCATTCAGAACCGATGAAGTGATACTTGTTGATAATCTCATGCAAATGGAAACATTCATCACTTTGATGACCAAGGACATGATGGTAAGCACACTATGGGGAATGAGAGTCCTTACGACAGATGACTAGCTTATTATGATGAGGTAGGGTGATGAACCCTTTATTTAAGAGGATGTATAGTTTCTGCTCGCAATCAGATGGAGGATGGAGAGGAAACCTATTTTTTTGGAGTTTATATGGCCTCTTATGCTGACTAGGTTTACCCACTTCAAAAGAGAAAAGGGGAGTAGGAGGGACTGATATGACTGGAGGTGGAGCATTATGGTGGGGAGGAGATGGTGACCGCTCCTTAGGGAGAATAACATTCAAGTTAGGAGGGGAATCAAAGACCATCGTGCCATCATCATAGAAGCTAAGGTGTTTTGTAGGATGCACCCTAGGATGAGGGGGATCTTCATAACCAAGGTCCTTTGTATGTTCATCAGGTTGCAATTGATCATAGTATTTATGAATCTCATGTTTGGTCATGAGGTCACCACCTTGTTTGCTAAGAATAGTGAATCCTTTCCCATAAGTTTGGTGAAGGTTAATGGGAGGATGGGTGACAAGATTGTTGTAATACGGTTGGGAAATGACATGGGTGGAAGAACTAGGCTTACCTTGAGTAGGTAGTTGAGGTTCAATGTTGGTTCCTGAATGAAGGTAAGAAAATGAATCATGGGATGACATATTAGGAAATGAGGTGGTTGCATGGATGGGTAAAAGGTTGTGTTGGCTTCAAGGTTATCTAGGCACTCATTAAGGAACTGACACATACTAGCATCATCCTCTCCAATGATATCAATCTCTGTAGGGGGACATTCTGTAGGAGTAGGATGAGTAGGAGTAGGTTCAAGGTTATTAGGATTGGTGGAAAAAGTGCAACGTGAAATATCCATTAAGGATTTGAGGGAGGTCCATAAAATTTTGAAAGGCATGGCCATGATGAAGGTTTAGTGATGCAAAATAAGGGGATCAACCAACAAATCTAAAAAGGAACATAGAAAAATAAAGACAAAAACCAAAAATGCAGACCAGGTGCTGGAAATCATATAAAGTGGGATGCAAATTGTGTAAAAGGACTAGGTCGCTCAGTGTAGCGACTTAGTCCCAATGGTGCTATTTTTAAAAGTTTTGTGATTTTTTATGGTTTTTCTGAGATTTAAGTACAAACAAAAAGGGAAAATGCAGAATTTTGGTGTTTTCTTATTAACAATGCATTGCAATGTGTAAATTACAATTAATTTTCACTAAATGCACTTTTATCACTAACCCTAGTATGCAAACAATGCAATATTTTAATGCAATGCAAGCTATCTTAAGATGAAATGCAGAAAACTAGAAAGCTAGCTAGTGTCAATGGTTGGGTTCACCAAAATGAATCGCCAAAAACATATTTGGCTTACTAGGGAAAGAGGATTCCCTTACAAGGCTCTTAGGGTTTTTCACCCCAAGGGAACTTAGTGGAAGAATGACTCTCTTTCCTCTAGGTTGATATGTTTAAAGTGTGGGTTCATTCAAAAGGGCAAGAATTTGATGATGGTTGTGAATGTGTGTGATGTGTGGATAGAACTAAAAGTAAAATGAAACTAATCTAAATGTATAAAAATGCAAATGAAACAAAACAAAACAAAACAAAACTAATGCTAAACTACTCTAGAAAGACCTAAATGTGTGTTTTTTGGAAATTGACAGAGCGGGACAGAAACTATGCACCTAGAGAAATGTTGTTGTAGATGGATGCCTTCAAAAGCTTCTGGAAATTGTTCAAAAATTGCAGAAAAAAACTTACGCCAAGTGGGGTGACCCAGTCCTCAAACTAGAAAACTTTCCCGAAAAGGGTTTCGAGGAAATGGGTGTCCAAAAAAACAAAAACCCTTATTCGGGCCTAGCAAAGGGAAAAGGTAATTCATAGGGGAAAATTAGTCCTCTTGTGGATTTTTGAGGAAATAGGATTTGGTTTTGTGCGTTTCGGTGAGTGTTCCCCTTTTCTGCAACAATCTGTGATAGGAAGCCCTGAAAGTGACCTCCAACTTGTCTTTTGTCTTTCCTAGGGTTTGAGATTTGGAGTTGACTTGAGGAGAATGTTGGCACTTATTGCAACACTTTTTCCTTCACCTAACCTATAACAAAAGACTTGCAAGCACATGCAAAGACCACAAATAGATGGGGTTAGTGTTCAAATGAAAATACACTAAGACACTAAGAGGGGGGGGGGGGTGAATCAGTTTTTATAACTTCTTAAGAATTTTAAACTGAAACTGAAAAGAGCCATACATATGTTCTCATTTTTCAATGATAGTGTCATTCATGTATTCGAATACAATCATGTAAACTGAAATGAGTAATGTAACATTGCATTTTAAAGCAATAAAGTACTGAAGAAAAAAGAGTCAAAAAGACACAATAGAAACAAGATATGCCCAATGGAAAACCCTACTGGGGTAGAAAAACCACTCCTGAACCTGCTGCCTTTTTCAGGCTTTCATTTCAATAATTTATTTTGACAAAGCCTCAATGGCTGATTTCTAAGCACCGAATCAAGGAGCACGAACCCCTCTGTTTAGCGACACCAATCTCAAGGAGCACCAACCCCTTTCCTAATATTCAATATAATGTACAATAGTACAGAGGATCTCTTTGTTTCACTTGATTTCTATCAAGTGCCTCTTGACAGACAAAACATAGAATTTTCAGGAGTCAAAATCGACTCTTTAGAATTCCATGCATTATCTAATCTCGATGCAGCTTGAGGAAAATCCTATCATAGTTACAATATAGTCTCATCAAACTATTTTACAATAATACATCTTTTCTTTCTTTTATCACTATTTGATTTTCAATCTTTTCCCATACAAAAAACTACAAATCTACCTGCACACTGTGTTTTCTAATTTTCAGCATCAGAAAGCAGAATAGACTTTCACATCTCTAAATAGTAATTCCCTTGTTTCAATTTTTTGTTTAACTTTCATGATAGAACCCTAAACTCATTGTTTTTGGATTTTTATAGAAAACATCATTTCATATTGTAAGTATTACCACTATTTCTCGAATTTCACATTCCAGAAGGTTATACAAGGTTGTTTTTCAGGTTACAAAATGACTGACAAGAAATAGATCTGATGTTACAGTGATCATCATAAAAAAATATTCTTTCTTTCTGTTGAGGATAGAACAAAAAAGTCCAAGAATAGAGGTGTGACAGAGCATATCTTCACAAGAAGCCTGCATGTGTAATGCTTAAACAAAAGCAGTGGGAGCACATCATTTAAAACTAAAATGATAACCAGTTTTCTAGAATGCTGTCAAAGAATGAAGTAAACATTTCAGATCTTTCATGAGAAGGAAAGACGTTTCATTTTTCTATTTGCAAAAGAGAGAAAACATGGCTCAAAATAACCTTTACTGAGTTGAAATGGATCTGGAAAACATAGTTGTTGTCAAAGAATAGATTACTAGATCTGCAGAGGATAAGAAAACAACCACACAACTTTCCAAACTCGTGCCTACACCCAGTGGCTGGAAACTGACACACAAAGCGACCATTGTGATGGTCTTCTTACTACTCCCAATCGCTGTCCAAGAACAAAAATGCCAGGGATAACAAAGAAATGGCCGAGTGCAAGGATCCATGGTGGCGGCCAGTAGGGTTTCAATCAAAAACATGAATAAAATGAAATGAAAATAGTTTGCCCTAATCTTCCAATGCAAGCAAAGCCAATTCCTTTGCAAAATATGATAGCCATTTGGAGTCTGAGAGGATAGTTAATAGATTTCAAGATCCGCTCTCTTATCGTACAACCACAGTCTCCTTTTGAACAACCCACGGTACATCGATGACAAACATTTAACTGTTACCTCTTCCTTTACTGCCCAACCTCGGTCTTGCTTCAGACTACTCATGGTACAACGGTAGCTCCTTGTAAGCCGCTAGACGTTTCCACCACGTTACTGCGGTTAGCTACCTAACTGCTCGCAGTACAATGGTAGCAGTCCAACTTATCGCTAACGGTTTACCCACACTACCGCAGTTACACTGATGACATCCCATGGTATAGTAGTAACTATCTTGGTTGCCGCCAACAGTTACCACCACACTACTGTAGTTACCTTCCTGACTGCCCGTGTTGTAGCAGTAGCAGTCTTGCTTGCCGCTAGTTGCTTCCACTACACTACCGCGGTTACTAGCTTAGCTATCAATGGTAACGCTATAAGCTATATATCGGTTGTCGGTTTTTAAGTCATGTTTATTAATCATGATGTGACTTGATAGAAATATAAGGTGCACTTCAATATAAAGTGCCAAATAATATCCAATAATAAATATCAAGGTCAAATTTCCACCTGAGAATGTCATGAAAACTCAAGGACTTGTGTTGGGTAAAATAAAATTTTGTAAATATCAAGAGCATGTCTCAATGACAAGATGCATGTGACTGATCAAGCCATAATTCAACAACCTGTATAAAACTCAACAAGCACTTGTAATCTACACATGGAGTTAAACGATCAGTGCCACCAAGATAATAAAATCAATGAAGTAAATGTGCCAATCAAAATATGGATCAACTGAGAAGATAACCATCAAGATGCCAGATAACCACAAATTGACATCAAGGACAAAAATAGCATAAGAGGAATTCAAAAAACTCCCCCTTTTTCCTTGATGGCAAAACTGAGCCACCAAACCAAAGATACTGAACTGTAACCGAATGCTCAAAATTCTCCCCCTTTTTGACACAAGGATAAAGGGAGACCAAAAAAAGATAAACCAGAACCAACTGTGACATGCCATCAAATTGCAGAAAGAACCTTTGAGCAGCAAAGTATGAGCTGTAAGAAGAGCTAACCAGTTCCCCCTATCACCAAGATAGACTGATTAAGATAACAAAGATTGAGAGACTACTCCCAATCAAGACTGAAGTCTCTCAAAGACATCTTTAGCCAAAAGTTTTGTAAAAATGTTAGCAACCTGTGCTTGTGTAGGAACATATTGCACAGATACCTCGTTAGCCAGCACCTTTTTGTAAGAAAATGAAACTTTATAGCTATATGTTTAGTTCGAGAGTGCATTACTGGATTTTTTGAGATATTTATTGCACTAGTATTGTCGCACAGAATAGTAATAGGTTTTGGAATTTCAATACCCATATTTGATAATCTATGTGACATCCAAATTACCTGAGTGCAGCAAGAAGTGGCAGCTATATATTCTGCTTCAGCACTAGAGAGCGAAACAGAGTCCTGCTTTTTGTTGTGCCAAGGCACTAAACGATCACCAAGAAAGAAAGCAACACCACTGGTGCTTTTCTTGTCATCTAGACATCCTGCCCAGTCAGAATCAATATAAGCTACTAAAGAGAAATCATTGATTTTGGGATACCAGAGCCCATAATCAATTGTGCCTTGTACATATTTAAGAATTATTCTCACAACATTGATGTGAGATTCTTTAGGAGTTGATTGAAAATGAGCAACCATGCAAACAACTTGCATTATGTCAGGTCTTGAGGCTGTTAGATATAATAGGTTGCCTATCATTGACCTATAATCAGTTGAGTTTACAGCAGGGGAGTCATCAATTTTGCTCAGTTTATAGCCAATAGGCATTGGAGTGCTTATAGGATGACTTTCATCCATTTTAAACCTTTTTAACATTTCTTTTGCATATCTTGCTTGAGATAGAAAGATGCCAGAGTCAAGTTGTGAAATATGGAGACCTAAGAAAAATGACAGTTCTCCCAACATTGACATTTTGAATTCAGATTCCATGATTTGTGAGAATTTTTTAGTCAAGGCAATATTGTTGCAACCAAAAATAGTGTCATCAACATAAATTTCAACAACAAGAATATCAGATCCTTCAATTTTAACATACAGATTGTTGTCAACTCCTCCTCTAATGAACCCTTTTGACAATAAGTGACTATCCAATCTAGAGTACCAAGCTCTAGGAGCTTGTTTTAGGCCATATAGAACCTTTTTCAGCCTGTAGACATGATTGGGTTTGTTTTTACAGATAAACCCTTCAAGATGTTCTATGTAAACTTCTTCTAAGTATCCATTTAGAAAGGTAGTTTTTACATCCATTTGATATATAGTGAAATTTTTGAAAACAGAATATGCCAAGAAAATTCTAATGGATTCAAGCCTAGCAACAGGAGCAAAATTTTCACCGAAATCAATACCTTCTTGGTGAGCATATCCTTTGCAGACATATCTAGCCTTGTTACGAACAACATGACCATGTTCATCATGTTTGTTTCTAAAGATCCACTTGCCTCCTATGACATTTTTGTCATTTGGTCTTGGGACTAGATCCCAAGTCTAATTTTTTTCAATTTAATCAATTTCTTCCTACATTGTATTAAGCCAACATTCATCAGTTAGAGCATCATCAAAAACTTTGGGCTCAAACTGGGTAATTAAACAAAATGTAGTAAGCTCAGCTATGTGAGCTTTTTCATCATAGTTAACAGATTTTTTCCTTATTTGAACTCCTACAAATCTATCTCCTATAATCAGATCCTTAGGACGATTTCTAGCAAGAGATTTTGAAGTAACTTTGGGTTCACATTTTTTTGAGCTGATCTCAGCATCTTCAAATTGTGCTTCAACAAGTTTAGGGCTTGTTGGTTTTGTTTCAAGATTTGTAGTTTCAAAGCTCTCAGCAATTATATCAAGTTCAAATTTGTCCTCTTCATCATCCTGCATAGGTGCAACATCTAGAAGCAGATTTTCATCAAATTTGACATTTATGGATTCAACAATTTTCTTCAGCCTATTGTTGAAGCATTTATAGGCTCTGCTGTGAGTAGAGTATCCTAAAAAGATACCTTCATCAGTTTTAGATTGGAAACTGCTTAAGTTTTCATCATCTCTTTTGATTAAACACTTGCAGCCAAATATTCTGAAATATTTAATTTGGGCAGACTTCCCATACCACAGTTCATATGGAGTGAAGTTTTATTTCACTCTGATCTGCACTCTATTCAAAATGTAAACAACTGTATGAATAACTTCTTTCCAGTACATATTTTCCAGATTTGCTTGATTCAACATGGTTCTTGCCATCTCTTTTACAGTCTTATTCTTTCGCTCAACTACCCTATTTTGTTGGGGTGTTCTGGCAACAACATACTATCTTTTTATGCCATGTTTGTCACAGTAGTCTATGAATTCTTGTGAGGTGAATTCACCACCTTTATCGGATCTTAAACATTTCAGTTTTAAGTATGTCTTTCTTTCTACCAGTTTTCTAAAAACTTTAAAGCGTTCAAAAGCTTCCGATTTACTCTTGATAAAAGTAACCCATACCATACTAAAGTAGTCATCAACAAACAACATGAAATATTTCTCACCGTTTATGGATCTAGTCCTTGTAGGACCACATAATTCAGGATGAACAATTTGCAGAGGCTTAGTAGAGAAATGTTCCTTGGGTTTAAAACTTACCTTGGTTTTTTTTCCTTTGAGACACTCTTTACAAACAACTTTGTCAGGTTTTCTAGGAAGGGGCAGACCTCTTACATTTTTATTTTTGTTGATTCTGACCATATTGTCAAAATTAATGTGGCCTAGTCTCTTGTGCCATAGCCAGATTTCTTCAACGTGACTCATTAAGAATATACCGTGACTTTTTTTATGTCCAGAGGTTTCTAGTAAGTTGTAGACATTTCCTTTAGTCCTCCTTCTAGCAACAACAACCTTACCTGACTGGTTTTTGATTTCACATCCTTGTGAAGTGAACATGACTTGATAGCCACTATCATAGATTTGACTGACACTCAGAAGGTTATGTTTTAATCCTTCTACATAATAAACATTATAGATTGGAGTATCTTCATTCAGAAACAGAGAACCTCTACCTTTGATTTGAATTCCAGAGTTGTCTCCTAATTTTACATATCCACCAACATAGTCTTCTAGATTTGTAAATTTTTCTTTGTCACCAGTCATGTGGTTTTAACAGCCACTGTCTAGGACCCATAGGTCCTTCTTCTTTGAGTGAAAGGCAGTTTGAACAAGCATAGTCTGTTCAATGTTGTTAACTGCTTTGGGTTTCTAGACTTGATGGTTTTCAACTGTTTATTCTGCTGATCAGCATTGTATTGCTTTGTAGAATGACCCAAAGATTTGCATGTAAAACGTCTAATCTATCTTGCAAAACCATGATTCTTCCTAAACCCAAATCTGGGAGTTCTAGCATTCATAAATCTACAAGAATTTACTTTGTCACCAAATTTATTACAGAAGTAACACTACCCATAAAAGAGAGGGTAGGAGTTGTAAACCGTTATGTTGCTCCTAAAAGGATGAATATGATCCTTGACAAACTTAGAATGTTTGAATTCAGAATTTTTGTTTCCAGCAACAATATTGTTCTTTTCACTATCATTTGAGCATTCACCTTTAACAAAGCCAATAACAGTTTTTTCTTTGTTTAGCTTTTGTTTACTAAGCATGTCATTCAATTTAAGAGTGCTTTCATACTTCTCGATAGTCTTCCTGAGATCTACAATCTCATGTTAAAGTTTTTGAATTTCTTGGTCTTTAAAACTTATGTCAATGCAAAGAAAAACTTCAACTCTCTTGGATTCTTCAAGTTGAGCTTTTAATGAAATTATCTCAAGATTAATGAGCTACTCTTGTGAGCTATCTTGAACAACATTCTATTCCTCAGCACGCAACTATTTCTTAATTTTTCTCAGCTCTTTTAGAGCACATTTTAGTTCTCCTTCATAGTCCACTTCACCTTCTTCAACATCATTGTTGTTTGTTTCATCTTGCTAAATGATTTCAGCCATGAAATGATTTTCATCTTCTTCATCTAGAGAGTCATTAGATTCAAAATTTGTTTCATTTTTGCTAAACAGACTTTTCTTCTTTTTCAAATTAAATTTTTGTTTGGGTCTATAAGCCTTTTTCTTGGCAAATTTCTCAGATTTCTCGTTATCACTGTTTGTGTCACCATAGGGACACTTTGCAACAAAGTGGCCTATTTTTCCATAGTTAAAGAATTTGAAGGGAAGTTTTTCGTTATACTTTCCAGAACCCTTTTTGAGTTTCCTCACAAAATGGGATTCTTTAGAATCAAAAAATTCTGATTTAGAGAGTTCATCCCTTTCTTTCCTTTCAGCATTAAATGTTGCTTCTTTTGTAGTAGAGTTGTTTTTACTAATCCTCATTTCATAGGCAGTCAGAGTGCCTTGTAGACTGTCAAGGGTAAGTTGGGTAAAATGTTTCTTCTCTTCTAGAGTAGATACCTTAGTTGCAAATTTTTTTGGCATGGTTCTGATGACCTTGGTTACAACATCAAACTCCTTGACTTCTTCTCCCAGACCCTTCATGGCATTTCCCATTTCATAAACTCTCAGAAAATAGTCATCAAATTTTTCATCGTCCCTCATTTTTAATTCTTCAAATTGATGTTTTAAAGTGAGGACTTTGGACTATTTTACCTTTTCATTTCCTTAATAGATAGTTTCAAGTTTAGTCCAGATTTCTCTAGAAGAACTACAGTACATGACTTTGATGAAGACATCTTTAGTCAGAGCACATAGAAGAGCATGATTTTCTCTTGCATTGGTTTCATATCTCTTCTTTTGATCAAAAGTAGTTGGTAAATTAGCTGGTACAGTGTACCCAGTCAATACTATGCTTCATACATCAAGGTCTATTGAAGTTAAATAAGTCTTCATTCTAATTTTCTAGAATACATAATTAGTTCCATCAAATAATGGAGCTCTAGTCATCGAAGTACCTTCATGAGCTTGAGATATTTTGAATAGACTCCAAGTCCAGAATCAATCCTAGGTTGGAAAGACCTATCAGAGGACCTTAGGCTCTGATACCAATTGTTGGAGTGAAAATACACTGAGAGGGGGGAGGGGTGGTGAATCAATGTTTATAATTTCTTAAGCATTTTAAATTGAAGCTAAAAAGAGCCATACATATATTCTCATTTTTCAATGATAGTGTCATTCATGTATTTGAATGCAATCATGTAAACTGAAATGAGTAATGTAACATTGCATTTTAAAGCAGTAAAGTAATGAAGCAAAAGAGTCACAGAGACATAATAGACACAAGATATGCCCAGTGGAAAACCCTCTTGGGGTAGAAAAACTACTCCTGAACTTGCTGCCTTTTTCAGGCTTTCATTTCAATAATTTATTTTGACAAAGCCTCAATGGCTGATTTTTGAGCACTGACTCAAGGAGCACCAACCCATCTATTTAGAGACACCAATCTCAAGGAGAACCAGCCCCTTTCCTGATATTCAATATAATGTACAATAGTATAGAGGATCTCTCTGTTTCACTTGATTTATGTCAAGTGCCTCTTGACAGACAAAACATAGAATTTTCAAGAGTCAAAATTGACTCTTCAGAATTCCATGCATTATCTAATCTCGATGTAGCTTGAGGAAAATCCTATCATAGTTACAAAACAGTCTCATCAAACTACTTTACAATAATACATCTTTTCTTTCTTTTCTCACTATTTGATTTTCAATCTTTTCCCATACAGAAAACTACAAATCTAATTGCATACTGTGTTTTCCAATTTTCAGCATCAGAAAGCAGAATAGACTTTCACATCTCTAAATAGTAATTCCCTTGTTTCAAGTTTTTGTTTTCCTTTCATGATAGCACCCTAAAATCATTGTTTTTGGCTTTTACAGAAAACATCATTTCATATTGGAAGTATTACCACTATTTCTCGAATTTCACATTCCAGAAGGTTATACAAGGTTGTTTTTCAGGTTACAGAATGAGTGACAAGAAATAGATCTAATGTTGCAGTGATCATCATAAAAAAAGATTCTTTCTTTCTGTTGAGGATAGAACAACAAATTCCAAGAATAGAGGTCTGACAGAGCATACCTTCACAAGAAGCCTACACATGCAGTGCTTAAACAAAAGCAGTGAGAGCACATCATTTAAAACTGAAATGATAACCATTTTTCTAGAATGTTGTCAAAGAATGAAGTAAATTTTTCAGATCTTTCATGAGAAAGAAAGATGTTTCATTTTTCTGTTTGCAAAAGAGAGAAAACATGGCTCAAAATAACCTTTACTGAGCTGAAACGGATCTGCAAACTAGACAAGGAACAAATACCTGGCAAACAAAGTTGTTGTCAAAGAATAGATTACCAAATATGAAGAGGAGAAGAAAATGGCCACACAACCTTCCAAACTCGTGCCTACACCCAATGGCTGGAAACTGACACATAGAGGGACCATTGTGATGGTCTTCTTACTACTCCCAATCGTTTTCCAAGAACAAAAATGCCAGGGATAACAATGATACGACCGAATGCAATGAGCCATGGTGGTGGCTAGTAGGGTTTCAATCAAAAACGTGAAAAAAGTGAAATGAAAATAGTTTTCCCTAACTTCCAATGCAAGAAAAGTGAATTCCTTTCCAAAATATGATAGCCATTTGGAGTCTAAGAGCACAATTAAAAAATTCTTTAATAGATTTCAAGATCCGCTCTCTTACTAGACAGCCATGGTCTCCTTTTGAACAACCCACGATATAGCGGTGACAAACATTTAACTGTTACCTCTTCCTTTACTTCCCAACCGTGGTCTTGCTTCGGACTACTCGTGGTACAATGGTAGCTCCTTGTAAGACGCTAGCCATTTCCACTGCATTACCGCGGTTAGCTACCTAGCTACTCGTAGTACAACGGTACCAGTCCATCTTGTCATTGACGGTTTACCCGCACTACCATGGTTACACTAATGATAGCCCACGGTATAGTGATAATTGTCTTCCCTTTCGCCAACGATTACCACCACACTATCGCGGTTACCTTCCTGACTGCCCATGGTGTAGCGGTAGCAGTTTTGCTTGCCGCTAGCTACTTCCACCACACTACCATGATTACCAACTTAACTATCAGTGGTAATGCGGTAAGCTATATATTGGTTGTTGGCTTTTAAGCCATGTTTATTAATCATGATGCGATCCTATAGAAATATAAGGTGCACTTCAATATAAAGTGCCAAATAATATCCAATAATAAATATCAAGGTCAAATTTCCACCTTAGAATGTCATGAAAACTCAAGGACTTATGTTGAGTAAAATAAACTTTTGTAAATATCAAGAGCATGTCTCAATGACAAGATGCATGCAACTGATCAAGCCATAATTCAACAACCTGTATAAAACTTAACAAGCACTTGTAATCGACACATGGAGTTAAACGATCAGTGCCACCAAGATAATAAAATCAATGAAGTAAATGTGCCAATCAAAATATGGATCAACTGAGAAGATAACCATCAAGATGCTAGATAACCACAAATTGACATCAAGGACAAAAATAGCATAAGAGGGATTCAACAGTTAGGATATAAGGGTTTGCCTAAGTCAAACCCCTTTGTAGGTGATTAAACCCAAATGAGACAAACATAAAGGAAAGCAAGATTGAATGATAACACAATAGAATAGCTTACCAAACCTTTTTTGATGGTTTGCAACATGCATGGGTAGCTTCAATGGAGAAGGTCTAAAAACCCTAAAGTTTGTATTCTTTCTTTTGAAGTCTTGGTTGCTTGAGTGCTAGATGATTGAGAGCAAGAGAGCTGGAGAGTAAAAATGAACCAAGGGAGAGGAAAAATGGAGGTAGAAACTCTTATTTGTACAAGTGAAACCCTAACTTTCCCGAACTGCAAATTAATAGGCCAACCCTAAGTTTTAGGAGGCAAGATTCCCATTGAATCTTATTTAAAATTTGAATTTTATGCTTAGAGGGAGTAGGTTGCACGAAGTAGCAACCTAGTCCTCCTAGGAAAATTTTGATGATTTTCGAGAATTGATTTATGTTTAATAAATTATGTTATATTTACCTCTGGAAACACACATAGGTCGAGACTAAAGATGTATTATAAGGAAAATTTAGCATATAAAAAGGGTTGATTTAGGGGTGATAAGCCTAGATAAATGTGAAAATGCAACACAACACTTTACAACACTCTATCTTAAGGCTTAGGGATGTGTAAAAATGTATTATTTAGGTGATTCATGCTGGAAATGTATTACAACACTTCACAACACCTTAGTAAAACACCATTATGTTATTGATGAATTGCAAGCTTACAAGGCTGATTCAAGGTGATCAAGACCAAAATCCACTAAAAAAAGGCCAAAATGAGTGAAAAAGTTCCAAGGTATACACTTTTTGGCAACCTAATTTGAAATCACTTTTCATTTTCCTTTATCATCTTTCTATATATTTTTTCCTCTATATATCGGACCTCTTCTATCCAAATTTTTGTTTCTATAGAATCTTGCAATGTGACCATGTTTATTGCAATTGTAGCACATAGTATTTCCTTGTCGATACCAATCATTCCGTTGATTTCTTCTCGATCTACATTGATTAGCAATAGGCCCAAATTTTCCACAATAAAACATTCAACATTCCTTTTGTTTACAAAGTGGTTTGACATATTTCTGCATTCGATTGATTTATGACCAAACTTTTTGCAATTGAAACACTGACCAAAAAATGATGAATCTCTTGATTTCATATTACTTCTACATTGAGCAGCCATATGACCAAATTTATTGTAGGAAAAATAATATCCATTAATTTTTTGAGCATTAGGTTGCCTTACCAGAGACCTTCCACCTTTGTTCATCTGATTTCCTTTTCTGAAATTATTTTGTCTAGATCTAGAACTTTCTCCTTTTTCATATCCAAGACCAATCTTGTCATTTCCACTCTTCTATCCTTGGGTCGGCTCATCAAGCTTAACTGAACTGATCTTAAACTTTTCTTTGTATTCATTTGTAGCAGTAAGTTCATTCCTTATCATAACAAATTGTTTACCAAGTTCTTCTTCACTTTTTCTGGATCATTGCAGTTCACTTTCCAACTGAGTGAATTCTTGGGTATGTTCAAGATCATGACAGGCCGAAAAGTGGTGATATGTAGGTGATATGGTGGCCCATGTGGCTAACGACTTTTTTTTTCCCAAAATTGATGAAATGAAAAGGGTTTTTAAAGGAGATTCTTCACTTTCTAGCAATATAAATTATCTTTACTTTGAATTTAATAAATTATTATTATTTATTTTCTATTTGAATTACAACTAAAGTCTTGATTGATAGGTTGATTGAGAAACATCTATAGCTTTCAAACGATATCATATTTTTTGAATCCAAAACATGTGTCATGTTCTATGCTTCACATATTATAGGATTTTTAAAAAAAAATGAATTTCATGAAGTTTTGACCAAGTTAAGGTGGTCAGACACATGAGTTTTTATATTTTTTAAAAGTTGTAATAAAAAATTCATAATTAATTATTTACTTGGAAAAAAACTAATAAAAAATATGCATCACATTGGGACATGAGTCCTCTACTTATATCTAAAATATTATAATTTTATTCTGGTTAGGGTGGTCAGACGGACACCTACTTCTTATTTTTTACAAGAAATTTCAAATTTTCAACAAATTAATTTTTTTTTTATATAAACCTAGTAGTTTAGATACTACATTCAATTTGCTACAAATTATATTATTACATATTTTTGAAATAATATAGATAACTTATTCAAATTTTTACGTCAAATTTCCTAACTCTGATTTTTTGAATTTTCATTGCAACTTAAGGGCCTATTTTTTCCATGATGATCCTACACATACCCTCTTCTTTTAATGTTTTGGATTCATCAGATTTCTCCTTTAAGGACTAAGAAAGGTTCTCCTCATTCTTATTCTTTTCTTCAATCTCTTTAGTCAGCTTCATCACCATAGATTCCATCTCATGTTTCAGGATAGCATTATCTCTAGAAATATTTTCACATTCTTCAGTTATTTCATTCAAGGCTTGATTCAAGTGAGCATCATCCATGTTTTCGCTCTCTTTTTTCTTGATCTAATCATAGAGATCCTTTATTTTCTACCTGGATTTAAGAATCTCATCCTTCAATGTCTGAATGAATTTTTCAACATCCCTAAGGTTTGCTTTCAATTCTTGGACTTCTTCTTTAGACTGATCAAGGTCATTAAGTGCCACCAAAAGTTGTTGTTGAATACTACCAGAGTACATTAAATTCCAAGATCCACCTCATGCTGCTAAACTTCTTCTGAGGAGCTAGGCTTTGATACCAATTGTTGGACTCAAGGGAACACTGAGAGGGGGGGGTGAATCAGTGTTCTACAAACCTTACACTTGATTAATATGATATTAAAACCTTTTCAACATAAAAGAAAATGAAATATGCAAGCACATAAACTAATCATTCACAACACCATAAAAAAATTATTTTTGCATCGAAACCCTGTTAGGGGAAAAACCATGGTGGATGTTAATCCATACATTGAGTACTCAAATATAATTTTTACAAAAGAAAATGCACTTGCATTTAGGCACACTACCTAGAGCTCATTGCTCAAAAGGGAAGGCTCACTGCCTTACAAAATTTCAAATTAAAAATATCTAAAGGTTGAACTGAAATAGTAGCATCTAGTTATGCCAAGTTACAGTTTCGGTTAGGCTCATAGATCATATTCTAGATCCTCTGTTTGATTCGACACTTCACTCTACTCTGCTATGCCCTGTTCTGCAATTCACATCATAAATCCATAATTTGGATTTCTACTCTTCTTATTTTTGTACCACACATTCGCTACATCAAAATGATAAAACCGATCTCATATATATATCCACTATCAAGGATTTGATCATTCATATGTTGGCTTCATAAAACATTAAGTGTTTTTCAAATGTCGGGTAGATCGTTAATTAAATCTCTATGTGCACCATCCATAGTCAGCCATAACATAGTAGCGACCCAAATAAACATATTCAAATACAAAATCATTTAATCAATTGCTCCTTATACATCCACAATTACTATATTTGACAAGTCGACCCTCTAGCACACATATAACTAAAAGATTAGTGTACCAGATCTCCTAAATCACACACCAATGAATGTGCATAAAGGAACTTGTAGAATAAGCTAGTACAGACATCAAAAATCCTTTCTCTGAGATCCACAACTCAAAATAATAGTCTAGTGAGGTATTTAGATCGACATTTATTCCTTTAACTGGATGCCTTGTTCTTTACTTTGTTCTATCAGTATAAGCCAAAATTGTACTGTAGACCAGATGCATGACTTAGGTTGCCATCAATGACAACAATAGAAGCCATATGCCAACATTCTTAACTTAGGAATCTGAATTTGGTGCTCATAAAAAAACAAAAAAAAAAAAAACACAATTCAATTTTGGGATCTAAAAATGAACAAATTTCATGTTTCTTAACTTAGGAACTTTAAATTTGGTGCATAAAAAGAGTGCAAACAATTTCAATTTGTTGACACACACACAGTTTTCATTTGTTGACCAATTAGAGACAAGAACCATTTTCTTAGAAACACTCGAATTCGGACCTTAAAAATGAGCAATTCATTTCTTTTGTATTGCACCATTGTGATTTTTGAATGATATCTTGAATACTTCCTATTGGTGCAAATAAAAAGAACAATTTGTTTGTGTTATTCACATATTTATGGGGATAACACCGCTAAGGTGTTTAAAATGAATCAAATTGCTATGGATTGTTCACTTTACATTCATTGATTGGAAAAGCTAAAATGTTTTATCTTATCCCCTTCCATCTTTTGGTCATCTTAAGTGAGCGAAAGAACATTTTTGAGAATTGCACTTTAATTTTCAAGTTTACCTTAAAGAGGGGGCTTGCCTTGAGATACATCCCACATTGGAGAATTCATTGCAAGGTCTCAAAGCACGTTTACTGGTGGGCTATATTAAAGGTTGTGAAATCATAAGAAAGTAGTTTCAAGCCATGCTAACAACACACTACACTTAATCTCATTCCTTAAGTGGAATGGGAATGGTTAAAGAGACTTAAGTGGCCAACAGGTGAGTGTCATATTTTTGCGTTCACATTTATCACTAAGAACCAAATTGTTTTAGAGGCCACCCTATTATCCAAAAACATTCTCTAAAAGTGGTGCATCAAAATTTACTTCTGAGAAGTTACTTTCCATGTCTGACTACAAGCCATGCTATAAGTTGCATGTAAAATTATCTCTTCAGAGCTTGAGGCAAGTCTACCTAAAAGAATGGTGTCTACCCCCTAGGGTTGTAATTACTAGTTTATGTTAAACTTGGCCCATTACATTCAAAATAATTTGACATCAAATTATGTGATTGGTTTAAGAAAAAGAACACACTCAAAACAAACATTGAATGAGATGGTTGAGCCACAAACCATTTTATTCAGAGCATACTTGTGAAAGAAGCCTTATGTTTGCACCCCTTTGAAAGGATCTTTCCTTAAAAAGTTTATGAACATTCTGGCTTTGATTTCAGGATACATTAATCAAAGTAAACATTTGGGAACTATGGCTTAGGTGTTGTGATTTCACAACCTAATTTATAGACATGAAGGTCACATAATTCCATGCTTGTTGAGTCATTCCAAGTGTTGTCTTATCACTTTCCATACTTCAAACACAGAGAAAAAAAAATTGAGAGAGTTTTTTATAAGATCATTGTTTGAGACAAAATAATTGCAAAGATAGAAGGTCGTATAGTCCCACATCCATTTCCATCCTACCTATTTGAAATAAAAATCAAACAAACCATTAAGGTCATTACTTGAATCATATGTCCATGATATCAACAATTACTTGGAACTCACAGATAGTACAAGTAAGCTTTCCCATAACATATCCTCTAGACAAGGAAGTGGAATATAGACCTTAGTTCAACATTTTGATTTCCAAGTAGTATCATTCCAAAACAACACTCAAACCTTGGGGTCTTGAGATTCACATCAACTATCCCATAACACTACCAAAGTTTATGACCATTTGGTGACCAATTGCCCCAATTCAACAACTAGATCTTGTAGCATCGATCCTTCATCCTAGTCTCACATATATCGAAGGTGAACAAACTGACATCATAAGCAGCTTGAGAACTTTCATTTTTCAGAAGAATGAAACACCTCACCAATTTCTCACCGCATCAATTTTCCTAAATGAAGAGGAAGAGAAAGTTGGCATAGCAGCAAAGAGACCTGTATTACCACCACCCGCATGGCAATAAATATCCCCTTCATGATCTCACACAAGATCAAGATCCCTAAGGTAAATCCCATTGGTCTTCATTTCAGACTTAGGCATCCTAGTCCAAAAGCCCTCAAGAAACACCTTTTAGTGCTACATAAGAACAAAGATAAATTGGTAGCAAACTTTTATATACCTGCTTCCAAAAACAATCTAGAGTTATATATGTTTTTTTTTGTCAAAACCCTGGTCTTTTTCATGATACTAAAATTCTCTAGAGGAAAGAACAAGATTTACATACCCACATTTAGGAAAACATTGGGTCTTTAGGATTCAAGTCAACTAAAGAGTACACTACTCTCCCATAGGAGACCCAAGTTGTTTATGACAACCACGAGATCATAGCCTAGGGAAAAATGGAAGCCAACAAAAATACCACCAATATCCCACCAACAAATACCATGAACAATGAGAGTAGCCCATGGGGCTATAGGCCAAGTGACCTTGAAACTCCCCAAAAGAGACCAATATATAAAGACACTTTCACTAAGGAAGATATAAGTTGCAAACATAAAGAGGTTATGGAACAAAGTAACTAGGACCCAAACATAGTGGTTATAGAAGAGGTAGATGGGGAGGAAGAGATAAATGAGGAGGAACTATTTGAACATTCTAACAATCCCAAGGTTATCAAACTAATGGAAAGGTTGTTAAGAAAGGACTCAAACTCCTATATCTTCAAGTTAGCACAAAGCGATGCTAAATTAGTCGTGGACTTCAACGTAGAAGCTATCAAAGACCCCAATCTTATTCCCTTAGGGGACAAATCAGTTGTGAGACAAATAACCCAACCTCCAAAGATGTCGAATATACCACCTTTGTTTTCACAAAATAGTGACCAACCCAAAGAGAACCCCTTATTCAAGAAGCCAACTCAAGTTGAACAAGCAGTAGTAGCACAAATGTACCAAGGGGGGCCATATCAATATGAACCTTGAAATAATAATCCACCTCCTAGGCAATATATACCTCATTAAACATCAAGCATTGACCCTTCCCACAACAATCAGTACCATCAATAGGGTGGAACACAGGGTCCCCCTCGGAACAATCAATACCATCAAGAGGGTGGAACATAGGGCCCCCCTCCAAGCAACCGATATCTTCAATAAGGTGGAACACAGGTTCCTCTTATGAACCAACAATACTATCAACAAGGTGTCCTGCCAATGCATCATTAGGGTGACCTTGATTTTAGTCCTACCCAACAAGGTGTGCAATAGAGCGCCCTAATTTAGTCGTCTCAACAAAAAATTATCTTACCAACACATCATTAGGGTAACCTTCATTTTAGTCCTACCTAGCAGGGTGTGCCACAAAGTTCCCTAGTTCAGTTGTCCCAACAACAAGCTTTCCTCCCAATGCATCATCAAGGTAACCTTCATTTTAGTCCTATCCAACAGGGTGTGCCACAAAGCACCCTAATTCTATCATCCCAAAAACAAGGTATCCCGCTAACGCATCATCAAGGTAACCTTCAATTTATTCCTACCCAGAAAGGTGTTCCATAGAGCACCCTTCTTTAGTCATCCTATCAACAAGGTCACCCACAAATGCATTAGCAGGGAAGCCTTTTGTATGTTCAACCCTAACAAAAAGGATTTAATCCTCCCTATGCACAATAAGGAGTTAATCCTCCTTATGCTTAACAAGGAGTTAATCCTCCTTATGCACAACAAGGAATTAACCCTCCTTATATCCCATATGGCTATCAAGGTCCTATACCTTCCCAATACCCAATCTATGACTAAAACCTAGTAGGACAACAATGCTATTACACGTAGGGTTCACAAACACATGTACCAAGAACAAAGATGGAACTAAGGCTAGATGTTGTCACCCAAAAAATAGAAAATATTTAAATAGGAAAATATAAGAAGACCTACAATCTACATGAAATTTGTCTGTTCCCATTCGATCGTTCCATCATGACACTACCCTTTCCAAAAAACTTTGAGATACCCAGATTTGAAGCAAAGCACAAAGGAGTAGGAGATCTAGTAGATCATGTACAAGACTTCTCAGTACCATGTATGGAGGTCCATAACAATGATTCCTATCTCATGAGGCTCTTCCCATGCAGCCTTATAGGTCATGCTATGGAGTGGCTCACCTGTCTACAACCCAGAATTAGAACTTTTGATGAGTTGTCTAGAAAATTTATATCCCACTTCTCGTTTAACATAGAATCGAATGTCACCATCACCAGTCTGTCTACAATCAAACAAAATACAAGATAGTCCTTCACCTCCTACTTGCATATATGGAGACACAAATCGATTCGGTGCAAATGGCCCATTCCAAACAAGGATTTGGTGGATATTTTCATTATGAATGTTCTACCTTAAATAAACTACCGACTCACTATGCTATATCTTGTAGACTTTGAAGAAATAATCAAAAAAAGGTTACATATTGAGAGAGCCCTCATAGAAAGAGGAACCTTAAGAACAAACAGCTCAAAATGAAAAACCCAAAGTTTGTGCTAAAAAAAGAACATTACAAACGATGGAGTGGTAGACACTACTATAGTATGGAACACACAAAACACAAATCAGAACAAACCACAGGTGGAACAAACAAGATATGGTCCCAAAAACACACAAAGAAACCAAATTACCTATCCCAAGAACAATTAGGTTGTAAACTAGCATAAAAATTAGGGAGGGAGACAAAGGCAATATGATCAACCTAGGAGGCAATTTAGGTGAGTTTCTTGAAGCAGTTATGTACAAACTAGTACAATAGAACCTCATTAAAACAAATGACCACCCAAATTATGAGGAACCTAGCTTTAAGACACCATGGTACAATAAGGAATTGTGTGATTTCCATATGATCAAAGGATATATGACTAACAATTATATGTGTCTCAAACATATCATTCAAGACTTGATAGACAAAGGGGAAGTAGACATTAATCATCATCCCAAAAACAAGTACCTACAAATATACTCAAACCCGATCCCAAACCATGCTAAGAGGAATGATAAAGGAAAGGGACAAGAGTACCATAATGCTAATTACACATATGGTGATACAATTTTAGGAACCCTCTCACAAGTTGATAAAAAAAAGGGAAAACATAGTAACAATAGGAGGAGAATACAAAAATTGGAATGTAAGTACCCGTTACAGAAGAGTTACAATGCAAGGAGCACCTCCCAAACCCACAATTAAGTCACCAAGTGACTACAACATTGTGGAACAATTAAAGAAGACACACGCCCTCATCTCAATCTTAGAATTGTTAAAAATATCACCCACACACAAGGATATATTGGAAAAATCATTGGAAATGTCATTCCATAATGACCTCGATCCTAGTCAGTTCCAAGCCATGGTTGAAAAAATCTCTGCAAGTAATCACTTAGTCTTTTTAGAAAAAATATTTACCACAAAGAACATTCCACAATCAATCTCTATACATAGAAGTTGATGTTCATAAGACCATGGTCAAGAGAGTATTGATTGATAATGGTATAGGTTTAAACATTTGTACCTTAAAATTCATAAAATAGTTGGGGTATTCTGATGACATGATTGACAAAGGCAAGAGTATCACAATAAGGGACTATGATGACTTGGAGAGAAATTCTGAAGGAATGGTTAGGTCGTCAGTGTAGATAGGACCAACCGTAACATAAACTAATTGTTAAGTACTAGATCTTGAGTTTCCATACAATGTACTCTTGGGATTCCCTTGGATCCATGCATTGCAAGTAGTCCCTTCCACTTTCCATCAATGCCTAAAGTTCCCCCATGAAGGAAAATAAGTAACACTATATGCCAATCCTGAACCTTTCCATTTTTGTGCAAATTTAGAGGAGAAATACAATAAAATCCAATGTTTTCCTAACAATGGTATAGCCTTCCATTCCTTTTCTTATGTCGAACCTTCCATACTTCCATCAACCTCCACCAAGAACACATCGAGTGCGCAAGCAAAAAAAAATCCAAGATTCAAGTACAGTTTGACAAACACAATGGGAACTACCATTTTAACCAAGCCTTTTGCATAGGCATGCTTCCACCAACACCTAGAGTATGTGGAGGTCCAAAAGAGATCAAGATAGTACAAATTATAGCCAAACCCACTATCTTTACTAGGTGGGGAGACATGAAATATGAAGAAATATTTGAGGAAGAGATTTCATCTATGATCTACAAGGACCAAAAATAACCACAAAGGCCACTACCCATTTTAATTGATCCTACACTAGAGGGTATCAATTAGTCAAACAAATGGGATACAATGGAACAAGTGGCCTTGGGTTACACAAACAAGAATGATCAAAGCCTATCATATTGGAACATAGACAAAAGAATATGGGGCTGGGTTATAAACTAAAAGACGTTGTCATTCCAAAAACTAGATGAACCTCTTAGAAGAAATGAGAAACTTCTACTAGCATTAAGGCATTGGATATCTACCATGTCATGGAAAATGAATTACCCATTGAAGACTTATTCAATAACTTTATAATTTATAGGTTCCCTCTCCAATATATGGAAACCATTCCCAACATCTATTACCATTGTAAAATAGACTCTAATGAATATGAATGGGATTCTCCTTCCTTCATCATTGGATATGATTCCCCAACTTCTAGTAATAATGACTTAGATACCTAGTTGGAAAAAGACAGCAGATCCATATTGACCCTTTCACCTACTTTTGTAAGCTTTGCAGAACAAGATGATAGCCTTCCCACTCTATTACCCACAACTCATATATTGGGATGAACAACATCATACATGTGTTCTAGATCAATTCTAGAAGTACGAGGCAATTTTAGAGTCCATAGGAATTCAAAAAGACATACCAATAGGAGATCACAAAGCAGGTTCATCATGGAACTAGAACAAGAGGCACACTTAGGTGGAGAGATCAAATCTTCCAATCACAAAAATGAAAAAATAAAGATACGATCCCCTAGGGAAAACCATAGTGTGGCTCTATCAGATCCAGAAAAGAGAAAAATAGAGGATGCATCTGAAGGTGAAAACCTCCCAGAGGCACCTAAGGATGGAGGATTCAATCTCCCCATATCAGAATATCAAAAAATGTCAGCACTCCTTGTAGAAGAAACAAAATCCATAAATGTTGGTACATTAGAGGACCCAAAGATAACATACCATGCAACATCACTTGATCTTAAGGAGAAAGTGAATTTCACAACGTTCATCAATGAGAGAGAGGTAAACTTTCCTTGGCCCTATATTGACATGCCTAGACTAGATCCAACATTAGTGGTGCATCATCTAGTTGCCATCCCTAGAGCCAAGCCTATCTAGCAAAATTTAAGAAAAAATGCATCCCCAGGTAGCATTACTAGTAAAGGTAGAAATAAAGAAGCTACTAGATGTGGGTTTCATCAAACACATTGACTATCCATAATGGATATCAAATCTAGTACCAATGTCTAGACCTACTAGGGGCATAAGGATATGTACAGACTTTAGAGACTTGAAAAAAGCTTATCCAAAAGATAATTTTCCATTGCCAAGCATTGAAATGATTGTAGATCCAATAGAAGGACATGAGATGTTGTCCTTAATGGACGGTTTCTCTAGATACAACCATATAAATATCTATCCAAATGACCAATATAGAACAACATTCACTTGTGCTTGGTAAACTTTCTATTGGAATGTAATGCCTTTTGGTTTGAAGAATGCAAGAGCAACCTATCAAAGAGAGATGATGACCATATTCCATGACATGCTACACACAATCATGGAGGTCTATGTGGATGACATCCTAGCAAATCCAATCAAAAGGGAAGATCACTTAACAAACCTAGCAAGGGTATTTGATTGATTGGAATAGTATAATCTGAGACTTAACCCTAAGAAATGTGTGTTCAATGTAACATCTGGAAAGCTATTAGGGTACATAGTGTCAATAAGAGGGATAGAGGTGGATCCTACCAAGGTAAAATCTATAATGGAGATTCCTCTCCCAAAGACACTCAAACAACTAAGGAGCCTACAAGGGAAGCTACAATCAATCAGGCAATTTATCACACAATTGGTAGACAAGTGCCACCCTTTCACTCATCTCCTACAAAAATATGTCACCTTAAAATTGGATGGGAAATGTAACCAAGCATTCCATCAATTCAAAGAGTGTCTAATTACTCCTCTTGTACTTATGCCACCAATTCCAGAAAAGGAGATGATACTTTATGTGTCTACCACACAGGAAACATTAGGAGATCTCTTGGCATAGCTAGATGATAACAATAAAGAAAGGGCAGTCTACTACATTAGTAGAACACTAGTGGAATATGAACTCAACTACTCACCCATTGAAAGAGAATGACTCTCATTCATGTTTTCAACACAAACAATGAGACATTATATCTTAAACAAAAAAGTGAAACTGGTTTCAAAGGTAGACACACTCAAATATTTACTAGCAAAAGTATTCTTAACAAATCGAATAGCCAAATAGGTGATGATCCTGAGTGAATTTTATATAGAGTACATAGACAAGAGAGCTATAAAGGGACAACTCATAGCAAATCTGGCTGATCATAAACCTCTCACAATGGATTTTCCATATGAGAGTTTCTTGATGACAAAACATACATGCTAGTGGACTCTATACTTTGATGGGTCCCATACTCAACATGGTTCAGGAGCAAGTATTTTATTTCTCACACCACAAGGAGATAGTATACCTAGGGCCTACATGATTTCATTCCCTTTCACAAACAACATCTCACAGTATGAAGCTCTTATTACGACACTCAAAATGGTGATCAAATGGAGAATAAAAGAGCTACATGTCTTTGGAGACTCTCAGCTAGTAATCAGACAGGTGAATGATGAATACCAAACAAAAGATGACAAATTGCTACCATACAAAAGGATGGTGGAAAAATTCAAAGAGTACTTCATCAAAATAACCTTTGAATAGGTTCCTTCGATTAATAATAGAGCTACTGATGCAATGGAAATGATAGGCTCGCTACTTGATATTCCTCAGAGTATGCCTAAATATGAATTCCTCATGGAACAACTGCTAGTGCTGAAATTTGACATCCCAGAATCAAAAATGGTATGTGTTGTTGTTGTTCCTAACTCTCCATGGTACAAATACACTTTTGACTATATCTAGAATAGTATCATACCACTTGACTTAACGATTACTCAGAAGAAAACCTTCACCCAGAGAACCTCCTATTTTATGATCTTAGGAGAAACCTTATACCGTCATAGCCTAGATGGTATGTTACTTCGGTGCCTTAACACATAAGAAGTAAAAATGACCTTACAAGAGATCTATGAAGGTATTTTTAGATCCCACTCTAGCAGACCTAACTTAGTCCAGAGATACTTAGAGTAGGGTACTATTGGCCTTCCATGGAGCAAGACTACATTCAACATTCTAGAAGGTTTCGACAATGTTAGCAACACAGTGATCTAGTTCATGCACCAGCACAAGAGTTGAGACCTATCACAACACCATGGCCTTTTTCATAATGGGGATTAGACTTGGTAGGTAAGATATCACCTGGTTCATCCAATGAGCATAAATTCATTATCATCGCAATAGAATACTTCACTAAATGTATAGAGGCCATTCCATTGACCTATATTACCAATAAATAGACATCAAAATTCATTTTGAATTATCTCATTTGTAGGTATGGAATCCCACAAACAATGGCACCCCATTATAGAATCAATATGTCCAGGAACTTTGTTCCAAATTCTATATCCAACATAGATTATGTACGCCCTACTATCCTCAAGGAAATGACCAGGTAGAGGAATCCAATCAAACAATTTTGAAAATATTGAAAAATACTATCAATGATGTCGGTCATGATTGGAATTTCTAACTAAACCCAACCTAATGGGCTTATTGAACCAGAATTCACACACCTACTAACACCAGGCCTTTTTCCTTGGTCTACGAATCTAAAGTTGTATTACCTATCGAGGTTGAAATCCCCTCATTTTGAGTCTCATTAAAAGGCATGGTAAGAAATAGAGAATACAGGGTATCTGGACTGAATGAATTAGAGCTCCTAGATGAAAGGAATTTGAGTGTGTTAAACCATCTGCAGGTTTATCAAAATCAGCTCAAACAAAGCTTTGACAAGAAAATCATAGAAACTTTCAAGTTGGTGACTTAGTACTCAAGGAGAATTTGAAGATACAATTTATTCAAGATGGAAAGGAAAAATTTGAACCTAACTGGTTAGTTCCATTCATCATAACATCAAGTTATGGCTCTGGGGCATATCAGTTGGCTACTCCCAAAGGAAAACCTCTAGCCAAACCACTGAACAATAGCTGATGAGGTAAAAATAACCTCATTGCTAAAAATGACTAAGTACCCTTCCCTATACTTTTCCAACCCCTCTACTCTACCAATTAGTTATCTTTACGATTGATAAGTTCTCTCTTTTTGAGGAAATTGTATAAACTTTATTTCTTGAAATTACTTGGAGTTAACTAACCCGCACTGACTTAATAGTTTAGATTTTGGAGAAATAAAAAGGTTTGTTATGAATAATTCGGTCATCATTCCCAACTGGAAAGAATTCAATGCAGAAGACTTAGCACTGAAGACTCAACACTAATTCCATAAAGTTGAAGATAGACTCCAAAATTTTAGGCATCGAAAATATAGGGTAGTTGATGTATCGATTTTTTTTATAGTTTTTTAGTTACTTTCTATTAAAAAGACTTATGGATCATTATGAGCATGTTTAACATTTTTATACATATGGACTTGAAGTTTGTTAGTTTGTTAGAATCGGTTGAAGAAGTTTTTAGTGGTGCTTTCCACCTGTTGAAATTTAAGATTTTGGTAAACATTTTTTTATAAATATGTAATTTTCATAAATGAATGACAATCAGAGAATATCATTATGCTGTCATAATGAATCTTTGAGCTATGTTTCTATATTACTCTCTTAATATGAATAAAGAAAATCTTGTTTACCTTATTCTATTTTGCTAAGTGTTGGGAATGGAATTGTTTTGGATGAAGTAATTCTAGAGTTATCAGTTTATGTGACCTGAGTTAGATACAAAGGAACCTGTGAGCTGGCCACTTGAGAGATTGTAGGAATAGATAGATAAGTATTTTTACTTCCAAATTTTTTTTATTTCTATTTGTAAATGATAAAGTGTGAAGTTGATTTTCCTTTCAATTTTGTTAATTAAAGTTTTGGTGCACCTTTCCTCACTGTTAAGTTTCAATTTGATAGGTTGTTTTCTATTAGCTGTTAAGTTTGTTAATTTGTTATTGGTTAAATGTTTCATAGTTTCTTTACCTGTTTTTTCTACTTCACCAATTTATACACTTATCAGTTTAATCATTTTGATGCTTTCTAGTTTAGTTGTTATGCTTTTTAGACTAGTAATTTCCTACTTTTTAGTTTAGTTATCTCAAAGTTGTCTAATTTAATGGCCTTTAGTTCAAGTCTTGTTTTAGTTGTTCCATCTATTTATAAAATCCGAGAGAGAGATAGTCAAGAAGTGTCCTATTGCATATAGCCTTGAACACTGCTCAGTTGATATTTGAAGCACTTTTCCACTAAAGAGATAGGACCAATGAGAGCCTATCACTTTTTGGCGTCGTTGTCGGTGAGCCTTATTTTTTTAACTGTTAGTTGGAGATACCTTGAATAACTCTTCTGGAAACAAAAATAATCCTTAGGCTTATTTTTTTACATGGTTAGGAAAATATTCCCCCATGGAAGATTCATACCAAAAACCCCCCAAATGACGTACCAACCATGAGTGGGGAAGAATAAATCTTAGCTCAAGAACTTTCTAAAGAATTGATCAACCAGGATCAACCTGAGACCTTCCCCTATACTTCAGAAAGAGAACATATAGTTGTAGAGGAGTATATCCCTCTCCACACTACTAAGCCTTGCCAATTTGAGAAAAAATTTCAAGAGGAATGAATTCCCCTCAACAACATGGTTGACCATGACTATAGTCATAGATATTCCAATGCTAATCCTCCACCACCACCATGAACATTTACTTATCCTATCACTATCGATGCAGATGGTGACACAAACATGAAAAAAAAATCACCAGATTTCTTGCCAACCTTCTAAGGTGTGTCATTTGAGGACCCTAACCAATTTCTCTTCGATTTTAAGGTCTTGTGTCAAACATATGACTACAAGAATGATAACTAGAAACTTAAGCTTTTCCCATCAACTCTAAAGGACTCAACAATGCACTGGTTCGTGGGGTTAGCCTTGATATCTATAAACTCATGGGATGACATGGAATCTAATTTTCTCAATAATTACCAAAGCTAATATCCTATGAGACATAGGAAGGAAGAGTTATTAAAACTAAGACATAACGAAGATCAAATCCTAGAAGATTACCTAGATAGGTTTCTCTACCTCTCTGAATGATGTGGCGAATAATCCATAAGTGTTGAGATTTTAAAGACTATATTTCTGAAAGGTCTTGACGATGATGCTTGAAGGGGCCTACATTTAATGGGCAAAGGGGATGTGTCTCAACTGGACCTTGGTGAAATCACTAAACTATGTTGAAACTTCTCTCATACTCGAGGAGGGATCTGAAAGACTACCCTTTTCAGAGGTTTCAATGAGATAGGAAAACTGCATGAGGAGATAGCTAGCCTTAAGACTGACATTCTAGTTCAGTTGAATACTATGTTGGATGAAATACATGCTAAAACACAAAATCCTGAGACCTTATCCATCTACTACCCGAGGTGCCAAAATAAAATTTTGTTAAGGGAATATCCTTTAGACAAAGTTAACAAAAATTTTCTTTGTCAAATTTGTGATAAGGACCATCCCACTTACCAGTGTGAGCTTCTGAATGCCATAAATAACTCCAAGAAAATAACAAACTCGGTGGAGGAAGAAGTCAACTTTGTAAATTAGAGAACTGAGGGAAATGTTTCCTATGGGAAAAATTCAAACCCTGCTTGGAGACCACAGAAGAACTGGAATAATATTCAATGGGAAACACCTCAAGTGTCGCCTAATTGGGGAGCTTACCCTTGGGAACCACCTGAATGGTAAAATAAATCATGGGGAAATTCTCAATGGCACAATCAACCTCAACATCAGTGGTATCCTCAAAATTCTTCTCCTCAATGCAACCAACCCTAGAATTAGTTTTGAACTGGCCCCAAGAAAGGACCCAATCAACATAGGAATCTCCTACCACCTCCCCAAAATACTCAACAAAATAAACAAGTTAATCAACCACAACTTCCAGCATAACCTATTCCAAACCCAAAGAAAAAATACCAGAATGCCCCAGTATATTCTACCGAATAGGATAATGTTACTGGACTTAACAACATACATTGTGGAAACCTGCAATTGAGATCTAGAAAAACACTTCAGCCACTGACTATTGTCGAGATATTGGATGAACCTATTAAAGAATCTACTAAGCCCACAAAATAACTCTCATAACTGCTAAACCAACCCCAGGAATTACTCAAGAAAAAATTGTTCCCCCTTCTCTAGCTAGAGCTTCCGACCTACCTTAGGAAGGGGAGGGTCAATCTCCAACTGAAACTATGAATAATTTGTTAGTGTAATTAATTAATTATTACACTAGCATAAGTTAACTTATGTTTTAATTAATCATATTAGTCATAAGTTGCATTTAATCATTTAATCAAGTTTTTGAGATAAGATTCCCTTCTAGAAGATGAGTTGTCTTTTCTAGAACTTATCTCCAACTTGTTATCATTCCCTAGGTAGTTGGTTAGGGTTTCTTGTTGTCATATGAAGTGTGATTTGAACACTTGACAACATCTTTTTCATTCTAGGTTTAGCACTTGCCTATATAATCAGGCATATGTACTCTTTGTAATTCATCCATCTATCAATCAATCAATACATTCTTTGTGGTTGAATATTTCTTCAAACCCTTGTTTGTTTTCTCCATCCATTCTCTTCCTTGTGACAGGTATCCATTTGCATGCAGGTGATCTTGGAGTCTGAAGTTGGTTTTGACAACTTCTACATGGTATCAGAGCTTTCCTATTGCATGCCTATTCTTGTTTAAAGAGTTTGGAGCTATTTGGAGCTACAAGGGTTTGTTGCATGCCGTTTTTTATTGGAGTCGTCATCGTTTTTGCTTCAAAAATCCAATTTTCACTCATTTGTAGGAAAAACGATTTCTGGGTTTTGTAGCCAACATCGATATCTGAACTGGGTATCTTTTAGATTTTTCATAAATTGCACAAATCTGAAGAAAATCACTGTTGAAAAAGTGGCGTGCGTCATTTTTCTCCTGGCTAAAGGTTAAAAAAAATCATTTTTTCATCTTCTGCTTGTTGGATCAAAAACAATTTCTGGGTTTTGTTTCTAGCATCAAAATATTTTTGGGTTTTTATTTTTGTCTACAAATAGTGAGTAGATTTTCCAGAAATCAAGTTAGAAATAAACGTTTTTTGCTAGAAAATTCGTTTCCTGCAAAGCTAAATTCAGTTTTTGAAAAATTCATAACTTTTGGCCACGGTGTCTGTTTTTGTCAAATGAGATATTGACGGAAAGCTTGTTTCGAGCACTTCATAGTGTTGTAGGCCATTTTTTAAGATTTGGTCATATACACAAATTTGAGGTTATTTTTCATCATGGAGACAGATGTGAGCATTCATCAATGCATGCACAATTTCTTTTTTTGTTTGCATTAAGTTTGCATTTTCTCTTTGTTTTATGCATATTTAGGTATTCTCTCCTTTTACAATAATTGGGTATTGTAATAAATGAACTGATTTAAAGTTCCATAAGGGGGGTTTCTTGCATAATAATCTGATTAGAGTGTGCATACACTTTGATCTTCATTGTGTTTTGATGACAAATCTCATGGATTGTAATCTAGTCTCTTAGTTTTTTTTGGCCACTTTTTTGTCTTAGCTTGACACATATCAGATTCATTTTGGTTCACACTTTCGATTGAGAGCCTATGGTTAATGATCCACATTGGATTCATCTCAGTTTGAGGGCCACTAAATTTGTGGTTAATGTTCCCGAGTCTTTATGGTACTTGTTCCTATGGAAGAGTTCTAGTTTCAGTTTGGCATCGGCATCGAGATTCACGGCTTCTAGATTCTGTCATCATTCTATTATCTATTGTTTCTTTATGGATTCCAAGGTTGTTCTAGTTTGGTGTTTTTCGAGTGTTCCATGGCATCGGGTTTGCTGTTGCATTATTATGATTCCGATATGGTTTCTTGTAGACAGAAGTATCTTTCCTCGCTTGCCGGATTGCAGTTCTAGTGTTACTCCACAGTGTTCTTCCAGTGCTTCTTTGCAGCAGTCATCTCATTATAGGGGAGTTTGTCCCACTGGGTTTTCCTTCTCTACCTCATTATTGCATTTGTACATGGGTACCTAATCAGGCCTTGCTGTCGGGACCCATTCATGCTTTCTTGTATTCATCTTAGTTTTAGGTGCATGCTTATTTAGTCTCCCTAAGTTGAACTTATGGGGGGGTGTTAGTGTAATTAATTAATTATTACACTAGCATAAGTTAACTTATGTTTTAATTAATTAAATTAGTCCTAAATTGCATTTAATCATTTAATATAGTTGTTGAGATAAGATTCCCTTCTAGAAGATGAGTTGTCTTTTCTAGAACTTATCTCCAACTTGTTATCATTCCCTAGGTAGTTGGTTAGGGTTTCTTGTTGTCACATGAAGTGTGATTTGAACACTTGGCAACATCTTTTTCATTCTAGTTTTAGCACTTGCTTATATAATCAGGCATATGTACTCTTTGTAATTCATCCATCTATCAATCAATCAATACTTTCTTTGTGGTTGAATATTTCTTCAAACTCTTGTTTGTTTTCTCCATCCATTCTCTTCCTTGTGACAGGTATCCATTCGCATGCAGGTGATCTTGGAGTCTGAAGTTGGTTTTGACAACTTCTAGACAATTCACCTACCAAAAACAAAACACAAGCACCTTTTCCAAATAATCTTAAACTAGCCATTGCGAAAGTTGCTCCGTAAATGTCCTCGTCCATCAAAACTATGTTGATTCAAGAAATCAAACAGTTGTAAATTGAGGTTCCCTTCTACAAGCCATCAAGGAGATTCCATAACTAAACTAATTGATTAAATAGCTGTGTATCAAGACCCTAGGAAGGGAACCAAATAAAATAAAAACTATCCACATAAATATTTATTTAACTGACTTCTTAGCTAGGAAGAGTATGGTTCTGAAATATGATGATCTAGGTAGTCCACTGATAACAGTCACAATTAATGAAGTGGCAATACCTAATGCATTATTTGACTTGGGAGCAACCATTAATTTAATGACTGTTGATGTATTGGAATAATTAGGGCTTACTGAATTACACCCTACAGCCATAGTCTTATAGATGGAAAATCAAGCCATAGCCATTCCCAAGGGTGTTCTTGAGAATATTTTTTTCAAAGTCGATGGATAGGAATACCCTATGGACGTTCAAGTAATTCAGTCTCTTACACCAAAAGATAGTTACCCTATAATCCTAGGGATACCATGGTTGGCAATGGTTGCAACCAAAATAGACTATAGGGAGGGACGAATGACCATTTTGCAAGGTCCGAATAGCAAACATTTATTCTTGTATCCCCCCACCAAGATTATTGAACTTAATAAAGTGTGGGTTGATGAACCAAAAGGCCCCAACGGACATGAAATTTTAGCTTCATTGGCCATGGTAGTCATCAAACAACATGGTGAAGAACTGGAAGATGAATTAAAAAAAAAATGATATGGAAAATATCACTATGGATTCAAGCGATGAGGAGATGGACATAGAAGAGATCTTAGGACAACCCATCAACATAAGAAATACCAAATTTGATAGTACCAGTTTCATGGGTCTGCCTTGTCCTCTAGTGAATATCATTCCAAAAATAAAACATTTCTTTGAAGATATTTCCATAATTTATAAGACCATACCTCATAGTTTCCCCCTTAACACTTTGACAAGACCAATGTATACCATCACATCCAACCATCCGGGTGTTAAATCCATTATGATGCTACCAAGAAAAACTCTAAACATTAATAGTTGGTTGATTGAGCTAGAAGAACATAAACTCTTTGATGTCCTAGTAAGTAGATCCAAGGCCTTTTCTTGAGACTATATGGATATGAGGGGAATACACCCTACTATGTACACTCATAATATCTACATTGAAAATGTTTGACCTATTCACCAACCCCAAAGAAGACTCAACCCTACCTTGAAAGATATTGTTAAAATTAAGATTGAGAAGCTCCTACAAGTGGGATTTATTTATCCCATTTTTTATAGCAAGTGGGTTTCACAACTAGTTGTGGTTCCCAAAAATAATGGCAAGTGGAGAGTATGTGTAGACTATAGGGAACTTAACAATGCAACCCACATAGACTATTTTCCCCTACCATTTGTAGACCAAGTTTTGGATAACTTGGTTGGGAGAAAATATTTCTCATGTTTAGATGGATTTAGTGGGTACAACCAGATATAGGTTGTAGCATAAGATAAGGATAAAATGACCTTTACATTTCCATGGGACATTTTCATATAGGCTCCTTCCCTTTGGGATCTGCAATGCTCCTACAACATTCCAAAGAGCCATCCTAGCTATATTTGTTGAGTTGATAAATGAATTCATTGAGGTGTATATCGATGACTTCATTATCTATGGTTCAACCTTTGATGAAGCTCTTCAAAGCCTAAACAAAGTGTTGAAGTCATGTGAGGGTCATCGTTTGTCCCTAAGCCATGAAAAATGTTTGATAATGGTAGAAAAAGGAATTGTGTTGGGACATCACATCTCTATTGATGGAATAAAAGTTGATCCAAAGAAAATCAAAGTGATACAACAACTGGTCACCCCAAAAACCCAAACTAATGTTAGAAGTTTCTTAGGGCATGTTGGATACTACAAAAGGTTTATAGAAAACTTCAACAAAATTGCAGCTCCTATGTTTTCTCTTCTCCAAAAGAATGTGAAGTTTACCTAGACACTTGACTATCAGTCATCATTCAAAATTATCAAGGAGAAGCGTATCTCGGCTCCTATTCTTAATGGACCTAACTAGAACTTACCATTCTATATTTATGCTTATTCATCTGATGATGCCATTGGAGCAGTCTTAGGAAAAGAAGATTAGAATGGTGGGAATTATGCTATATACTTCATTAGTAAGAATTTGAATCCAACTGAAAGAAATTACACAACAATGGAGAAAGAATTCTTAGTTGTAATTCATGCAATTAAGAAATTTCAACATTATAAGATATAAAGTAACATCGTATATAGACCATTCAACCATAAAATACCTTATGAATAAACCTATAGCAAATGGGAAGATAATCAGATGGTTGCTACTTCTTTAGGAATTCAATGTAACAATTGTTGACAAACCAGGAAAATTCAATGTAGTTGCAGATTTTTTTTATCTCGAATTAAGAAAGATGATGGTCAATGTGCTCCAATATAGGATGAGTTCCCAAATGAGAATATATTTTCCATCTCTACTAGAACACCCTAGTTTGTTGATATTGACAATTATTTGGCCACCTTAGAAGTACCACATTCTTTCACATTGAAACAAAAGAGATGCCTTATAAGGGAGAGCATCCCTTTCAAATTGATTAATGGGATCCTATTTAGATGTGGGCCTAATATGGTTCTATGAAGATGTGGTAGGGAAGATGAAACCTATAGTATCTTAAGGGCTTATCAAGATGATCCTTCTGAAGGACATTATTCTACAAAGAGAACCTCCCATTAGATCTTAGTTGTAGGGTACTACTGGCCCTCTATGCATAAGGATTTCAAGAAATATGTCCACCATTGTGATGAATGTCAAAGGGTAGGGAGACCAACAAAATCTAATGAAATTCCCCTTCAACCCTAGGTAGTCCTTGAACCATTTGAAAAATGAGGATTGGACTTTATCGATCCAATCGATCTCACCTCATAAGGGAAGGAGTACATTTTAGTTTGCACCAATTATCTAACTAAGTGGGCAAAATTTCAAGTTGTATGAGTTTCTAGGGAGGAGCAGGTGGAGGATTTCCTCTACAATAAAATTTTCCTTAGGTTTGGAGCCCCTAGGACAATTATTATAGACCAAGGTCCTCAACTCATCCCCAAGGTTATGTTGGATTTCACTGACCATTTCCAAGGTTAGTCATAAGAAATTATCACCCTACCACCCTCAATAAAATGGTCAAGTTGAAGTTACTAACAAGGAACTCAAAAACATCTTAACAAAAATTGTGTCATCAGGAAGAAAAGATTGGGCTAGGAAACTACCTAAAGCCATCTGGGCTTATAACACAACATGGAAGTCAACCACTATTTTTAGCCCATATGAGCTAGTCTTTGGGAAGATGCCTCTCTTACCCATTCAATTTGAACTCCAAACATTGCGAACAACCATGGAGTTGGGAATAGATCTTAAATTTACCCAGATAAAGAGAGTCTTGCAGCTTAGCGAGTTGGATGAGCTTTGCTTGGAGGCTTTCCATCAAAATAAACTGGTGCAACAACAATGTAAAGTCTGGCATGAAAAACATATTAAGGAGAGAGAGTTTCATAATGGGGATTGGGCCCTATTGTTTGACTCCAAATACAAAGATCATCAAGGTAAACTCAAAACTCATTGGCTCAAGCCATATGAAATTTTTGAGTTATTTTCAAATGGGTTGGTCAAGCAGAAACCCATTCATGGTGATACTCGAACCCTCCTAGTCAATGGGCATTGACTGCACATCGACCATAAACTGGTCTATATAGAGGAATTCACAAAAATGGTAGAGACACAAGGTGAAATCCAATGTATCAAGTCTGCTCTTGTAGAGTCAATATAGTTGTAATCTTGTTTACCTTAAGAAAAAAAATGTGTATAATTTTCCTTTCAAAGAATTTATTTTGAAAATTTTCCATCTCTTGGACTTGGCTAATTCTCATTTTTGCTCTCAAAAGACTTCATTTTTCCTTGAAAACAAATTTTGGTGCATCTCAAGTTGAGGTTCTTTGAAACTTGTAATGTGGGTACTATGATGCTCAGGAACCTATTGGCTATGTTGCTCCTATGCTCCAAAACATGAACGACTCAATGGTGACATCTCACATTTTTCTCCTGCATTCTGGTCATCTCTCTTCAATGCTCTGGAAATTCAAGATCCAAGTTGTACATTTTCCTTTCTTCATCCAGCTACATCTTTCAACAATTCCCAAAAAAATTTCTTGTTGCATTTTCGCTGCATCCCTTGTCGATGCTCAAAAAATAAAGTGTGCTTCTTTGTTGGCTGCATCTTTTGATGATGCTCTAAATACTTTGGTTGTTGGTCCGGCTGCATCCTTCAATGATGCTTCAAAAAAAATTGTTACTATGTTCCATGAGCATCCCCATCTATTCTCTGAAACTTTTTTCTACCCCGTTTCAAGAGTGTCCCCACTCGATGCTCCAAAACGTTTTGATACCACGTTTTGATAGTATCTCTATTTATGCTCCAAAACTTATTCCACTTCATTTTCTAGCTGCATCTTTCCTTGATGCTCTGGAACTTTTTAAATTCCCTTTCTATTGTAATCGTTTTATTTGTCTGAGTTTCACACATGCTTATTTCCTAATCTTTTTATTTACCTTGTAATCCATGCCATATATTTCCACTTCACCTGATAATACCAAATCCTATCATAATAAATGAAATAATTATGACAGTCTTTTTGTCATAATGAATTTTGTCAGCCCATCCATCTCCTAATAAAGGTTGATGCCACTCTTGCCAATTGTACAAATAATCCATTACATCAGCAAAGGTGAGTGAAATTCAATTAATGATGTGACGTAAGGTAAGTACATTTTTTCTTAAAGTTAGTAATTATTTTGTATAAAGGTTAATTAATTTGCACAAGTCCTTTCCTTTGCTAATTTAGTAAATTGCACTATTGAGTGATCGAATGAAGTACAACTATACTTTCTCATTTTCCCATGCATAACTGCCATAATTACATAGGAAAACTCAACCAAGATGAATTAATTATTTCCCTCCATCGGTCATGTTGAAGTCATATTCTTTTTCTCTTGCAATTCAGAAGCTTAAACCAAGTATTTTTGAATCATTTCTATAGAATTTGAGGAAAGAAATTAAGGAGATAAAAATCGGGGGAGCTAAGGAAAAGTTTGAGCCAACTTCGGCAGAAATTTATTTTGCATTGGGAAATATTGCAAGCCTGTTTTAGGAATTCGAATGGCTCAAATTCATCAAAAAAATTGAGGGATATTTAGAGTAGCTAGTGAAAAAAATTGTAGAGAACTTTGCAGATGGGAAGACAATGGTACAAGGGAAACATTTTCAGGTAAGTACAAAGATCATCTCCCATCTCTTTGGTTTAGAAAATAAAGGTATTAATTTGACTGAGACCACACAAATTACCTATCAAAATATGGTAGAACTATTTCATAGGGAGATTGAACCCCAACCTTTAGTAACCATCAATACTAGGGGACAAAACAAGGGATTTCAAATAATGTCAATACCTGAACCATGGCAAAATATCGTAGCTCATGGATAATCAAGTAACTCACTTGTGAAGGGAAAATAACTATTGTAGTAGGGCCTCCTTTTCAGTTACTAACCCATTTGCACCATGATGGTGAAGACCCTGCTCTTAGGATTAATGTCCTTGCATTTTTGTGTGATTCAATTATTGGAATGATAGAAAGGTATAAGGTTGGTACTGGGCCACTTAAGCATCATGGCCTAATTCAATTAATTTGCAAGTATTCAAAAATGGCAAAAATTTATTCAAAAATTTAAGAATGAGGAGTCTGATAAATATTGTGAAGAAGGAGAGTCATAAAAAAAAATGATTCAATCTATAGGGGAACCCTCCTCTAAATCTCTTGATGCTCCTAAACTTCATCGGGCCTCAATTAATTTTGGAGACAATGTGTCAGAAAGAGTGCTTAATGTGCCAGAAATTGCAGAATAGTTGAATGTAGAAGTTATACACTCTAAAGAAGAGGAACCTTCTCGAAAGAGGAAGTAGCATACTAAAACAACCTCTCAGATAACCCCTCCTCTGCAAAGAAGAAAATGATTATCTTTTGAATCTAGTGAGAATTTTCCCCTTGAAGTATTGAATGCCCCTAAAAAGAGAAAATCAAGGACTTTAGACCAGACTATAGATATTGACACCACACCTGGTGATGAGGGAATGAAAGGAAGTGAATAGCAGCTTGAAAAGCAAGAAGAGGAAGGGGAACAGTCACCCCATGTTGCAAACATTGATGATGAAACTGTAAGGCAATTTTCTTCTTTTGTTGATGAAATTGTTGACTCTAGCTTGTTTGATATGTGTGGTCAAGAAAATGTACTATATGTTGAAGATGATGTAAATATAGAAAACCCAAATTTTCCTTTATCTAGTGGAATTGTAGATGAAAAATTTGAGCAAAGAAAAGTAGAATTAGAAAAATTAAATGCATAAATTGTTGAGTTAAAAAGTCAATTGCAAAGAAAAAAGGAGCAAATAAATCAACAACAAGAAGAACTTGAGGCACATAGTGCAATCATAGGGAAAAGGGATCAGGAAATTGTGAACTTAAAAATGCGAGTTGAACAGAGAGATAGAATGATTGAATAGTTACAATTTTGAATCTAGCAATCAAATGATAAAAATCAAAATTATGTGTCTAATATTTTTGAAAGGGATGAAGAGATTAATAAGTTAACAAATTATTTTTTGCTTTTGAAGAAGAGAGAAACAAACAAAAAATTGAATTGAATGTTTCTACAAGTAGAATTGTGGAATTAGAACAAGACTTGAAAGAAAGCAACACTAAACCTATCATGGAATCCAAGGAAATACAGACTGAGCTAATTATAGCTAAATGGTTTCAGGTGAGAATACCTCCACTACTCATAAAGTGGATGGAAAGGTGTTACTTTCTAAAATAAATGGCTAAAGATAATTCTTAGTTGAAGAAGGAGTTGGTGTTGCTAAAAGAATCATTTGACATGGTTTACAGGGCTAAACAAGATGCTCTCCAAATTGGTGAGTTGTTGTTAACTTGTAGAAGACCATCTAGATTATATGCCATGTTTCTTAATGAAAAAATTATGAGATGGAAATTGCTCCAAATTTATAATAATCAGGGCCATATAACCCTTGTGAGAAAGAATTTTTAAAAATATTTGTTGAGTCAACTCCTGAACAACAAGATATGTTGTGTGAATTATCTATCCATAATTTACTTGTAGAAGAGTGTACATATTTTTATGTTAATCTCTTTTTTGGGGAAGTATAGTTGAGATCATTTCTCTCAATAATGCGAAATCAAATTTTGTGTTAGGAAAGATCAAAAGAATATTTACAGGTAGAAAGAACCATTAGGTTGAAGATGAGATATCCGCACAGGAAACCTTTTGCCTTCAAGGCACAATTTCTAAATTTTAAGCTAAAGGAGTTTATTAAAAATAAGTATAACAACAATCTTCAGTTGTGTTATGATCATTTCCAAGAACAGGGGCCAAAGGTTATAGGGAAATCCTGCCATGGGTGCGAGGAAAGGTATACCCCTCTTCCCATGTATCTCAAAAAGAGAGAAATAATATCACCCAATAATATCTGGTGGTCATATAGAAGAGTTGTGGCACTAGCTGATATCCTTGCACAATTGAAGACTAATTGGATTGGTATGAGGTACAAACCTCCTTTCTTGATTTCACCACCTCCTACCTTATATATTAATACAGATTAGAGTGATGACAATTTTGAAAAATGGAAAACAAGGATTACTCTGCATCAGGTTTTTCTAAGAGAACCTGAGGACTTTGACAGAGAGGCAGATGATGAGTATGATCTTAGTGCCAAGTGTGAAGAACAAAATGGGAACAAAGGGAATGCAAGATAGAGCCCACTGTAGAGAGTAGGAAGACCTTCTCAAGCTTAGGAAGGGGAGGAAATGATGAGGTAAAAATAACCTCATCCCTAAAAATGACTAAGTACCCTTCCATATAGTTTTCTATCCCCTCTACTATGCCAATTAGTTATCTTTAGGATTAATAAGTGATCTCTTTTTGAGGAAATTGTATAAACTTTATTTATTGAAATTACTTGGAGTTAACTACCCACACTGACTTAATAGTTTAGATTTTGGAGAACTAAATAGGTTTCTTATGAATAAATAGGTCATCATGCCCAGCTGGAATGAATTCAAAGTAGAACACTAAAGACTCAATGTTCTACATCAACATAAGTTGATCACAACATAGTGAGGACCTAGATAAACACCTTAGAACACACCAAACAATAAATCATTAATCCATAGAGATCCATAACACACTATCATCATTATGTCGACCAAGAACATGAAAAACTTGAACACACTCAGAAAAATCTTCAATCACGAGCACTCTGATCAATGCAGACATACTAAACTAATAGAGCACAATCTAGAAACATTATTGAACATATCAGAAGCATACACAACAACCGAATTCACTAGACTTGCAATAACATCTTCTAGAAGCACCTGCTATAGAAATTGAATAACTGTAGGCACAATCGACTTCATAACTTCCACAAATCTTGATGCGTACCACCAATTTTTTTTTAAAAAATACTAGATAGGCTTAGTAACAAACCCTTTAATGTGCACTTTCTGATTATCAACTTACCGAAATTTCCACCACTGTAACCTTCTCAGCTTCGTTGGCTACTTGCAATATATTTATTACAATTTTCTTTATCTCCTCGACATATACAACCTTCAAAATCACCAATTCTAATAGTGTTGACATCAATGACAACCACATATTAGCAATACAACCACAACATCCAATAATCGCCCCCTTTGGCATTGATGGCAACACATGATGTGAAAAATACCATCATCCCAACTAGTTCCACTTCAACAATCTCCCTCTTAGATTGTGCACTCATTTCTTGTGTTCCCTTCTCCCACTTTTTTCTTCTCTCATTTTTTTCACGTTGCTTCTCTCCCACATTTTTCACATTGATTCTCTCCCCTTTAACATCAATGGAAAAGGTACACAAGTTATGAACCACATATTTAGCACATCTGACTACTCCCCCTAATTAGAAGCCACCACAACATCAATCTAGAATATGATATGGCTATGAGTTCATAGACTTATGCAAAGACCTGCATCACTTAGTTCTTATCAGGAGGGGAAATCACCCCTAACTTTCCTCTGAGGTACTCAAAAGTATCCTTAGGCAATGGCTTAGTAAAGATGTTTGCAATTTTCTCCTTGGTAAGTATATACTCTAGTATGACTTTTTTGTCACTTGATTTATCTCTCGAGAAGTGATATTTGATGGATATGTGCTTTGTCTTTCAATGCAATACTAGATTCTTAGAAATTTTTATGACACTTGAGTTATCATAGAATATGGCAATGGGTTCTTCATACTCAATTCTGACATCTGCTTCATCCATAGTACTTGAGTACAACTATTTGTAGTAGCAATATATTTAGCTTCAGCAGTAGATAATGACATTGAGTTCTAATTTTTGCTTAACCAAGATACCAACTTTTTCCCTAAGAAGAATGCACCACCACTAGTACTTTTCTTGTCATTCACATCTCCTACCCAATCAACATCACTGAAAGCGCTCAGGATAAGATCACTATCCTTAGAATACCAAAGACCAAGATCAATTGTCCCCTTTAGACATCTGAAGATTCTTTTCATAGCAGTCACATGAGTCTCTTTAGGATCAGCTTGATATCTAGCAAGCATGCATAGGGCATTCATTAAATCTGGCCTGGTCTGAGTCAAGTAGAGTAATCCACCAAATCATTGACCTATATCTTGTCTTATTTTCTTTAGGATAATCATCATTCTGTGTAATTTTGCATCCGGTTACCATAGGTGTACTAATTAGCTTTGATTCTTCCATACCAAACTTTTTTAGTAACTCTTTCACATACTTAGACTAAGATATAAAAATTCCATCATCTAACTAAATAATTTGCAATACTAAAAATAATTTCAGTTCTCCTATCATTGACATTTCAAACTCACTTTGCATTTCATTGGAAAACTTCATACACAAATCATCATCACCTTCAAAGATAATGTCATCAACAAAGACTTCAATGATCAATTATTTGTTTTAATCCAGCTTGAAATACAAATTGTTGTCAGCAGTACCTTTGTTGAATCCAAGCTTCAACAAGTATTTATCCAATCTAGCATACCAAGCTCTAGGAGCTTTCTTAAATCCATATAGGGCTTTCTTCAGTCAGCATACCATATTTTCTTTGTCAATCAGTTGAAATCTATCTAGTTTCTCAACATAGACTTCTTCTTCTAGCTCACCATTTAGAAATTATAACTTTACATCCATTTGATAGCCTTTTTTATTCTTCAAAACAACATAAGCAAGAAATAATCTTACAACTTCAATTCTAGCAACAGGGGAAAAATTTTCTTCAAAATCAATACCTTCCATCTATGAATACCCTTTGTAAACTAGTCTTGCTTTTTTTTTTACCACTTCACGTTTTTCATTTAGCTTATTTCGGAACACCCATTTGGTTCCAATTACATTTTTGTTCTGAGGTCTAGGAATAAGATCCCATGTATCAATTCTGTCTATGTGCATCAGTTCTTCTTTCATGGCTTCAATTCAATATTCATCTTTGCATGCTTCATTGATATTGTTAGGCTCAGTTTTGGAAATTAGACAATACTTTTTTAAAATTATTCTTCTATTTTGCACACCTTTGCTCTTATCTCCTATGATTTGACTATCAAAATGATTTCACCTTACATACCTGGGAGTTTTGGGATTTTCTCTGACTTCTTGTTCTTGTGTTCTTTCTTCTGCACTTCTGCTAGTTTTTTCTTCTTGATTCTATTGGTTTATTAGAATAATTTGAAGTTGATTCTATGTCTAAACATTATTTCCATTGTTAGTAATATCATGTTGATCATCTGAATCATATCCACTACATCTGGATGGTCTATCAATATCTTTATCAACTTTAACATTTGCACTTTCAACCATTTTCTTTAACCTTTTATTAAAGCACTAGTAAGCTTTGCTCTTAGTAGAGTAGCCTAAAAAGATTCCTTCATCTCTTATAGCATCAAACTTGCCTATATCATCATCTCTCTTGATGTAGCATTTGCTTCCAAATTATTTGAAACATTTGATAGTAGGCTTATAACCAAACCATAGCTCAAAAGGAGTCTTACTAGAATTACTATTGATATTCACCTGGTTAATGGTATACATAGTAGTACTTACAGCTTCTCTCCAATAGAAATGAGGAAAAATTTCTTCTAGCATCATGGTTCTAGCAGTGTCTAGAATAGTTTTATTCTTTCTTTCAACAAATCCATTCTATTGAGGGGTCTGATGATAGATAGTTGTCTTTGGATTCCATTCTCTTCACAAAAAGTATTGAATTCCTGGGAAGTGAATTCACCACCTCTGTCTGACCTTAGGTATTTGATATTTTGACCTGTCTCATTTTCTGCCATAGCTTTGAAGCTTTTGAACTTTTCTAATGCTTCATGGTTTTCTCTTAAGAAGGAAACCCATATCATTCTAGAGTAATCATCAATAAGTAACATAAAGTGCCTTTCACCTTGAAGACTTCTAATTCTAGATGGACCACATAAGTCAGTATGTATCAAGTCCAGTATTCCATTAGAGTTATACTATTTTCTCTAGAAGGAAGTTCTAGTATGCTTTCCCATTTGACATTCCTTGGAGATAGAGTTAGTAGGCTTTACTAACTTAGGAAGATCTTTGACCACTTGAGTAGAGATTATTTTGACAATGTTATCAAATTTCACATGACACAACCTCCTATGCCATAAGCAACTTACATCAACTTGAGCAATTAAACAACTTCCACTAGCAGTACTCAAGTGAAAAATATTACCTCTTGTTTTTGTACCTGAAGCAATCATATTTCCAGAACTTCCCCTTATTCTGCACTTATCATCCTTGAACTAAAGATTGTAACCTTTGTCTACCATTTGTCCAACACTCAAAAATTTGTGTTTTAAACCTTCTACATAAATAACATCATTAGTATTGTGCTTACCATCAAAAGAAATAATGCCTCTACCACAAATCACACTAGAAGTGTTCTCCAAATATTACAATGCCACCATCATAGTCTTCCAAGCTTACAAACTTGCTTTTATCACCAGTCATATGAAGTGAACATCCACTAACAATTACCAACTCATCCATTTCTTTAATTTTTGTTGCAAGAGCTTTCTCAACATTCACATTACTAGTAGATTCAATGGACATCTGACCATTTTCTTTGATAGCAATGAATACCCATTGATATTCATTTCTAGTTTCTTTATCAGAGTCATCATACGTAACACCTTCTTTAGCATAATAGCATTTCCTTTGAAATCTAGTCTTCTCAGGTTTATACTTAGAGAATCTTTTAGGACATCTTGATGCAAAATGACCTATCTTACTGCAAGAAAAACATTTAATAGGTAACTTTCCTTTGTACTTACCATGACCTTTGGCTTCTCTTTTCACAATCAATTCTTCGAGTTCTTCTAATTCCTTTTCGTCATCTTCAATCTGTTTCATCTCATCTTCATACTTTAATGTTCTTTAGGAACTCTCTCCCGGATCATATCTCTGCTTGCTTTTCTTAGATACAGTAGCCTTGAATGCTGATTCGGTCTTAGGAGTAGATTCACCAAATTCACTTAACTAAAAGGCAACATGTTTTCCAATTAGCATGTCTCTTGTTATATTTGTTATTGTCCTGAGTTCATCAATAGCATGACCTTTTATTTTGTAGGAAGGGGGCATAGATCTAAGTATCTTAGCCACAATCTCTTCTTCATCCAAGGTTCCACTAGCACATCTAATGTCCATCACTAATTCATTTACCTTTTGCAAGAAAGTAAAGATGTTTTCATCTTCACTCATCTTCATGCTCTCCCACTTGCCTTTCAGACTTTGTAGCTTAGACCTTTTCACTAACTGTGGGTATGTGCAGGATCATCATGGAAAAAATAGGGCCTTAAGTGGCAAAAAATTCAGAAAAATCAGAGTTAGGCAACTTGACATAAAAATTTGAATAAGTTATCTATATTATTTCAAAAAAATGTAAGAATAGAATTGGTAGAAAATTGAATTTAGTTTCCAAATTAATAGGTTTATTTACAAAAAAAATAAAATCTATTTGGTGAAAAATTGAAATTTCAATACAGTAGTACTTAAATTTCAGGGAAAAAATAAGAAGTAGGTGTCTGTCTGACCACCCTAACTACATTAAAATGATAATATTTTTTTATAATATTTTAGATATAAGTAGAGGACTTATGTCCCGATGTGATGCATATGTTTTTGGTAACTTTTTTCCAAGTAAATAATTAATTATAATTTTTTTATGACAAATTTTAAAAAATATAAAGACTCATATGTCTGACCACCTTAACTTTGTCAAAGTCAAAACTTCATGAAATTCATTTTTTTCATTTTTAATCTTATATTATGTGAAGCATAGAATGTGACACGTGTTTTGGATTCAAAAAATATGATACCGTTTGAAAGCTATAGATGTTTTTCAATCAACCTAAAAATCAAGACTTTAGTTGTAATTCAATAGAAAATGAATAATAATAATTTATTAAATTCAAAGTAAAGAATAATTTATATTGGTGGAAAGATGAGAATCTCCTCTAAAAACCCTTTTCATTTCATCAATTTTGGGTTAAAAAAAAGTCGTCAGCCACATACCCATCATATTGCCAATTTTTGGCACATCATGATCCTGCACATACCTTAGTGCATCTCCTTCATACAATGTTTCCAAATTTTTCCAAATCGCATGTGTAGTCTTCAAACCTAACACATTTTTCATCTCCGAATCTATCAAAACACTCAACAATGCTTTTATAGCCCTGGTATTAACTTTTGCTTGCTTGATCTCATCTTCAGAGGAGGGACCATTCTAAGGAATAGTATATGCACTCTTTATAATCTTCTAGAAGGGCTCATCAATACACTTCAAATGACATTCAATTATGACTTTCCATAAGGATTAGTTTGTACCATCAAATCTAGGACTATCCTTCTTGTATGATGCCATCTCGAATCACCTCAAGCTATGAGGCTTCTTCAGAGGAACCCGCTCTAATACCAATTGTTGGAAAAACAAGAATACACAACTAAGAGGGGGGCTGAATCAGTTGTTTCCAAAATTAGACTTATTCAACATTAATCAACCTTTAATCTCATATATGATAATTAACATTGCAAGCATAAATCAATAACATATCAAAGACACATGAACACCAAGATTTTGTACGTGGAAACCCTGTTAGGGGAAAAACCATGGTGGATGTTAGTCCACAAAATTATACCCTATTAAAAGTATAATGAAAAGTAAATAGGGAATGCATATGTATTCAAGCGCAGTACCTAAAGCTCACTACTCAAAGGAAGGCTCACTTCCTTACATACTATAGTTAGATTAAATCCATCTAATAAGATTGAACTGAGAAATTAGCTTTTGCAAAATCCCAATGACAGTTCCAGCTAGGCACATAAAAACTTCTATACACTCTGCTCAAACTTCTTCCACACTCTCCTCAATCTCTTTCACACTCTGCTCTGCTCTTGAATGATTTGATCTTTATTCGCACATGTAATCCACACACACACACCTGAGAATCATCCAAAATGATGAAAACAACCGCTCTTATATATCCGCTACACATATTTACATCAACTATTTTGTCGGTCGCAAATAAAGAGTAAATTACAACTATCTAGTGCAGGAGCACCAAGTTGCTTTCAAGCCTCCATGAGGCCATCTGTAAATAGTTGGTCTATTTTATGTATTGGGTATTATAATAAGGTTTATCAAGCCATTTTATAGGTGTTTGAGTCTTAGGAAGTAATATTTGAAGTCATTTGTCAAATAATGTTTAAAGTTGTTATATATTGTAAAAATTGTAAAAGTTGCTCAAGAAAATTGTCAAGCAACTTGTCAAAAGTGTCATTAAAGTGTTTTGTCAACAAACTAACTAAAAGGTGGTTGAAAATAGTTGGTTTTGGTTGTAAATGTATAAGTACACCCTCCAAATCTCGAATTGGAGAGGTTGTAGAGGTTGGAGACATTATTTTGGAGTTTGATGAATGGCAACCTCAAGTTTGGTGTGCATTTTATGATTTTACATTGTTTCCAGGTTGAAGTTGTGATTTTTATGGACTGGTATGGATTCAAATAATGGATTATCATATATTTATGGAAAAATATCTGTTTCTAGTTTCCAATTCTTTTTGTCTCATTGAATTTTATTGAGTTTTGTGGAAGATATGACTATTTTGGTGAGGGCAGGTTTAAACACTGCCTAGGGTTTGCAGTTTTGGGAAAAATGCAATAACTTCAGTTTCCACCGTTGGATCTTCATAAAAATTGGAATAAAGTTCTTAAATTATGTGATTTAAAGTCTCACCGAAGCGATTGGCATTATTATTTGTTATGTAGAATTTATTAATGACTATTCATTGCCTTAAATTATGGGCTACCATGGCTATGTTTCTAATGTGATCTAGAATGCACTTAATAATTCTTTGAGATGAATAATTTCATGAAAGTTTTCAACTAAATGGAATGTTGAGTTTTGAATCCTCTTTGCTTTGCATCACAGTGGTATTAGAGCCTGAAGATGCTCTGGGGAAGTTGTTTGTGGTTTGTGTGTGGTTGTTTGCAGGTTGAGGAAGGAACCTGATTGCCTAGTTGTGGCAAGGTGAAGTGGAAGCAAGGAGAGACTTGCTTGTGAAGATGGAATTTTTAAAGAGATGTGGGCAGGCTGAGGATTCACGAAGGAAGAAGGAAAGAGAGGAAAAGGAAATGAGAAAGAAGGAAAGACAAAAGGCAAGACAAATAGACTTTGAGGAAGCCCTAGAAAAGATAAGCCAAAGGTTGGAAAGATTAGACAAAGAACACCAACTTCTTAAGGAAGCACAAAGGAGTTGAAATATACCAATTTCAAAGAGGTTAAGATGGCCTCTAAAGAATATTATGAAGAAGCAAAGAAAACAAAAGAAGGAAAAAAATGAGATAGAGGTAAAGTTTGAATCTATTGTTCAAGTTGAGCAAGATAAGTTACAAGTTGAGATGCATGATATTTTGATTGTGCTTGAAGATGAACAAACTTCTTTGTTGGTTAATAAACATGTTGATGTTGAGATTAGTGATGTGGTTGTTGTTGGTAATCAACTAGTTGATGAAATTGTTGTTGATGAACAAGTTGAGAAGGTTTTTGATGTTATTGATAACCCTTGTATTGATACTCAAGTTGATGATGATAAAGTTGTTGATAACATTGATGTTGATATTCATGATCAAGTTGTTGTTGATGATAAGGTTGTTAATAAAGATGTTGCAGATTTATTTTCTAATGAGGTTTATGAACGTTTGAAAGAGTATGATTCAGGTTATATATGTTACTCTAATGATGATAATGAAGATATAGATGATGATATTGAGGTTTATACACAAGAAATAGAGTTTTGGAGCCTAGATGTTGAGAAGATGATGGAGAAGAGATGGTATAAGAAGAAGAGGAAGACAAAACCATGGGTTAAGATGAAGATACAAGTGTTTTTTATTGTAGATGATAGTGAAGAATCATTTATTTTTTTAGGTGCTTTATTCTATGCTAACTCAGGGGACTTGAGTTTTTTCTTCAAGGGGTGTATGGTGCAGGAGCACCAAGTTGCTTTCAAGCCTCCATGAGGCCATCTATAAATAGTTGGTCTATTTTATGTATTGGGTATTATAATAAGGTTTATCAAGACATTTTATAGGTTTTTGAGTCTTAGGAAGTAATATTTGAAGTCATTTGTCAAATAATATTTAAAGTTGTTATATATTGTAAAAATTGTAAAAGTTGCTCAAGAAAATTGTCAAGCAACTTGTCAAAAGTGTCATTAAAGTGTTTTGTCAACAAACTAACTAAAAGGTGGTTGAAAATAGTTGGTTTTGGTTGTAAATGTATAAGTACACCCTCCAAAGCTTGAATTGGAGAGGTTGGAGAGGTTGGAGACATTATTTTGGAGTTTGATGAATGGCAACCTCAAGTTTGGTGTGCATTTTATGATTCTACATTGTTTCCAGGTTGAAGTTGTGATTTGTACGGACTTGTATGGATTCAAATAATGGATTATCATATATTTATGGAAAGATCTCTATTTATAGTTTCCAATTCTTTTTGTCTCATTGAATTTTATTGAGTTTTGTGGAAGATATGACTATTTTGGTGAGGGCAGGTTTAAACACTGCCTAGGGTTTGCAGTTTTGGGAAAAATGCAATAACTTCAGTTTCCACCATTGGATCTTCATAAAAATTGGAAGAAAGGTCTTAAATTATGTGATTTGAAGTCTCACTGAAGCGATTGGCTTTATTATTTGTCATGTAGAAGTTATTAATGATTGTTCATTGCCTTAAATTATGGGCTACCATGGCTATGTTTCTAATGTGATCTAGAATGAACTTAATAATTCTTTGAGATGAGTAATTTTATGAAATTTTTCAAGTGAATGGAATGTTCAGTTGTGAATCCTCCTCTTTGCTCTGCATCACTATCATCCTTAATACATAGATAAATCTTAATGTGCACCAACACAAGTCAATTACAACATAGTGAGGACCCAAATAAACACCTTAGAACATGCCAAACAATAAATCATTAATCCATAGAGATTTACAACATGCTATCATCATCATGTTGACCAAGAACATGAAAAACTTGAACAAAGAAAATGGATTGTTGGAACAAATTCCCTAATTTTTCTTCCGTAGTGGATGATCAATATGTAAAACTAGTCCTTAGTAGAATGCATGATGAGTTCTTGTGGACCAATAAGCCACACTTGATAAGTAAGGAAGTGATCAAAGTTGTCACTGAACTCTGTGACACGAAACTAGTACCAATGTTGAAAGTTGTGAAAAATGAAGTGGTGATGGATCTCACGGGTGCAACATATGATAAGAGGGATCTCTCTACAAAGCCTATCACTAATCCAACCATGAAGTACGCATCCATAATGATATGAAATGAAATATACTTCACCAACAGAGAAAAATTTGTGTCTGACACAACAATCTATACTGGTTTTGACATGGCTACAAATGGTGAAAATTATGATCTATGTGAGCTTATCAGACAACAACTACTTGGGAACCTGAGAATGTCAAAGGAGAAGTATCCTTTCAAGTTTGGTTCTTTGATTGTTTGCTTGTTATTCTATTTGTTCATAATGCTTTTAGGAAAATCTGAAATAGTGCTTTGGGACCCATCCAGACCGGTTGATCATCAAATTTTTGATCATATGCATAAGTTGGGTAATGTGAAGAACATATAAAATGGCTTCACAACATTCTTTTCCGTATTAAAAAAAAAAAATGAATGAGAGAGAAAGAATCTTGAGGAAGATTGTTGAAAAGTATAAGAATGACATCATATTTCATGTTTCTTCTGATGAGTGCATGGTTGAAGCAATTGAACCCCGAACTATTTGGATTCAACCCTTGGGATAAGAAATCACAAAAGAAGTCATTGAAGGTTATGTGGAACTGTTATTGAAGAATCCAAAGGATACAAATGAACCCAAATTGATATATATGTATAAAAATCCATGGAAGTTCATTTGGAGCACAATAAATCTACAAGGAAGAAAAATGTAATTGAAATGCTAAAAAAATTTGGTTTCATAGATGAAGAGATAGTACAAGGAAGAGCCCATGGTGGCCAAAAGTCTGTAGAATCACCTAGTGTAAGGAGATCTAACAAGATCCCTCCTTCTGAACCAACTTTTGGATCAACTTCAATAAAGATTTAACCCAACACCTCTGATAAAGGCAAATGTCTGACCCCTTCTACACCCACTACTAGATTAGGCAAAATAAAAGGTGTTCCTTCAGTAGTGCCTACTAAATGAGGAAGAAAAGAAAAGGCTAAAATGGATAAGAACCTCAGTGTTACTGAGGACCAAGAAGAAGAGGAGGGAGACCCAAATTCTAAGTTGACCAGGAAAAGAAGGGTAAGCATTTCCTTCGATGAAGGTGCATCTCAAGAAACTCATGTTGGATTGAAGAAAATTCACTATGTATCATCGTCAGAGGATGTTCATGAACATGACTTTAGTGATCATGAAGTGGATAAAAAGAAGGCTAGAGTTGCAAAAGAAGTTTAATTGGACCAGGTAGAACAAAATTTCTCTTTGGTAAGGATTAGTACCCCTCTCAAACTAGAAGCCTTGGCGAATAATCTAGTGCATCAAGAAAATATGATGAAACCCACAACAAAACCATATAATTTAGTATGTGAAGAAGCTAAGGAAATAATAACAATGGATATCATTAAATATGTTATTATATTGGAAGCTAAGTGGGATAATGTTAAGTGTGATATACCTAAAAATTTGAGGGAAGTACCGATGAAGAGAAGAGCAGAGGCAGTTGAGCTAGAAGAGGAAATAAGAGTTAAGGCATATAAGGAAATTGCATCCTCTTTGTCTCTGGATGATGTGAAAACTTTTAAGAAGATTTGTGCTAACTTGTTCTAAATGAAGATGAGAGTTAATACTCTGATGACCAGAGATAAGAAGGAAATCAAAAGGATAAGGAAGGAAATAATAAATACTATCAGAAGTATAGTGAAAAAGTATGGTATGCTTGGTGCATCTGGTATGACACTTGAATCAAGAAAAAAAATTCTACAAAAGTCAAGGAAGATCCTCCTTTCAATACTATTGATGAAAATGTACCTCTGGAAATAAATGACTCTGATATCCCTCTGGAAATAGGTAGTACAGATGTTCTACCAACAATTAGTGTTGCTAATAAGGCTCTGAAAAATGAAGGATAGGTTGAAGAAAATGTTGAAGGAGAGATTCATGATGTCACCCCTCCGATACACTCTGAGGAAGAAGAAAGAGATAAAGCAGAAGAGAGGAGAGAAGATGAAAAGGAAGAAGAAAAAGAAGATGAAAAGATAGAAGAAGAAAAGTAAGAAGAAAAGAGAGTTGAGGAAGAAGAGGGAAATAAGGAATCAAGTGAAGCTAGTGGAAAGAATGAAGAAGTATCTCAACAGGTTGTTGAATCACAAAAGTTCACTAGAGAACCCTCCTGCGGTGATCATGTCTTGAAGGACCTGCTATCTAAGTAGATAAGATTTCAATTGTTAATTCCTTTGAAACTCCTCCAACTTCCCATGAATCAAGGCTATGCAGATTTGAACAAGATTTCTCCTATACATAAAATGGTGTTAGGTGATGTATTTCATGCATTCGATAAAAGAGAAATCTTGGAAATGCGTCAGAAGGGAACTAAGCTCATCAAAGATTCTATTAAGGCTTTATAGGATGTCACACATAATACATCTGTGGACACATCTCTCACTCCAATTGAAAACTTGAAGCTTCTATTGGACTCCTTCAAGGAGTATTCCACCAGAATTGGTGAGAAAACAAAATAGGAAATTGAAGAGAAACTGACTGAGAAAAGGCTATTGATCCTTAATGACAAGTGTGCTTTGGTACATACCAATGTAGAAAAGAGCCTTGAATTTGAAGATAATTTTGTGTTTGTCTATTGTATAAGGTGGCCTAATGCCACACAAAGTATAAAAGATCTCATAGACTCCATTGAGTCCCAGTTAACAGTCGTTTCTAGTACTTATTGTATAGACCTAAAAATGGTCTGGAGAATCTAATTAATTAAATACAATTTATTTAATTAATTTACCCTAAATTCCTCTACTATTGAATAAACAAAAATATTTATTTATATAGTTCACATTTAAATTCTTATTAAAATTCTTCTAGATCTTTTATTATTTTCATCTTAATTAAATAAACAAAATTAAATACTTTATTTTATTTAATTATCAAATTCCCCTATTTATTATATCTTAATCATATCATTCAATCTTAATTAATTAAATAAAGGTTAAATACTTTTTTGTTTAATTATCATATCCTTTCTATATTTATTTAATAAAAATATTCTATAGTTTGTTTTATTAAATTATTTATTCCCCTTTTGCTAAATTAAATAAATCAAAACATTTAAATAAAAACATAAAGGTAAAATTCCTCTATTTACTCACCTATCAAATTAAATGTTATATGTCTAATTTATGACAAATTTAATTCAACTGGCATTCACGGGAAAGCTTGTAGGCAATCCTCTTCAATCTCCTTCCCTTGATTCTTCCTATCAAATGGCCTTGTGTTTTCATGGGGAGGAACCATTCCCATGATCAACTCAAGCCTCTCCATCTCTCACCATTCAATCCTCTAGATTGAATCCAAACCTTTGTTGTGTTGCCCCTGTGCAAATGTGTTGTTGGGAAATCTATAGAAACAACCTTTCTCCACAAGATTAAGGATCTTAACTTTGTGCAAACTTAATCTGTAGGAAAGCAATCAAAAAATCAAGCAATCAAGCAATCAAGCATCATAGCAATAGGGTGATCCCACAAAGCTGGTTTACAATTTCTGGGAGATTCTAATTTTTGCTGAAATCACATATTTTTAGAAAATATAATTATTTAAGCCTTAAAAATTTACATTTTAATGATTCCAATTGAAGAGGGTTTGATCAAACCCCCTTGGATAGAACCCCACTAGTTTTAAACCATACCTACAATGAAGTCTCCTTTACACCTATCAAAATGCTGATAAAAAAACACTTTTGATTTACCTTTTGGGGGATCAAATGAATTCATTTAAAATTTATTTGAAATTATCATGGTAGTCCTTGGAACGAGCTATCCAAAAAATATAATTTTAATATGTTTTAGTTTTATTATGGATGTGTTTTTTTAGTTTTATTAAACATAGGTTTTTCACCGAAAATCAAGCTCTTTGTTCTGCACATGTGGAGAAATAGAAACTTATCAAAATAAAATTTTAAAAAATATGTTCAAGCTGGGTATTGATGTCCTTGATCCATTAAAAAAATAAAATTTTAATTTCGATACATATAGAAAAATTTATGTTGTATACAATCTGCCTATGTTTCAATTGTAGTTGGTTTGACTTTGAAACTTGATTAAGGAATAAATATTTAATATAACACTATGAAACCAAATGAAAGTGCTAGATATCATAGTTACAAATCTAAATTCGAAAAAAATAGAATTTTATCCTTCATACAAAAAAGTTATGTTGTATACGATGAGCATCACTCCTTAAAAATGTTATCTTTTAAAAAAAGCTAGTTTTCAAAGGAGATTGAAAAATAAGTTCAATCTTATTTCAATTTTTTTGAAAAATATATATTTGTAATCTATAGAAAAAACATTACAAATCACTAGTTTGCATCATCTTTAAATTCTTCACGGTTTAGCCGCTATAGGAGCCTGAAAGTGAAGATTTAGTTAAAAAAAATCAGTTCAGTGTCCAGTTTGCCCAAAAATTGTAAACCAGTATTGTGGGATCACGCAATAGTAATAGCATCTTAGCATCAGTAGAATTCATATCACGGCTGCATAGTAGTTGTACTCTAGCTTCATCATCATATTTTAATGTTAATATAGATTACAGTAGCTTCCTTTTATCATATAGATATCATCATATAGGATTAGATTCTTGCATTTAGCAACATCTCATTCTCTAGATTGCCATTTTAACAGTCATAATGCTCACCAAATCTAAGAGCCCCGTGACTTAATAAATCTTTAGAGATAGGGAACAATATGATGCTTTCAGTAGATTCTTGCTTTAAAATAGTTTAATTAGTAGAATCTTTGATATAATGTCTTATTAAGAAGTGTTATTTTACTTAGTTACTTATTCACACTTACAATTTGGCACCCACCATGGGGCCTAAACCCATATTTTACAAACAAATTCTGAAAAGTGTCATACAAGATTCTGGCATGTTCATCTTAGCATGATCAAGAGATTTTTTGGCGCTTTCGACGAAAACTATAGCGCTTCCGAGGAAAACTATAACACTTCAGAGATCTATTTTAGCGCTTCGACAAAAACTATAATGCTTCCATGATCTATTTCGGCACATCTACCGGAGGTTCCCAACACAGTTGGCCACTATTCTTCCTAATTTTGTAGCACTTTGGCTAAATTCTATGGTGCTTCTGCCAAATTTTGTAGTGCTTTTGACGAAAACTATAGCGCATCTGATCTAAACTATAGCACTTCTACCCTCTATTTCAACTCTTTTGTAATTCTTGTCTGGATCCGATGCGATCGTGGCCAAAATTTTATTTTGATGCATTTGGACTAAAAAGAATTAATCCTGGGGTAGTCACTTGGTTTAAAATATATCAATCCTAGGATAGTCATCACACATTTTTTGTATCAGTTAAAATTAACATCATGATTTTGTGAAGCAACATCTTCACCTATAATAGTACATCATCTTTTTAGGCTTAAATATTGAACATTGATTACTGTGCTTGTGTGGTGAATAGGATTATTCTCTCCCCTTAACTGGGTGATCAAAATGCCAGACTCATCCTTTATTTCCTTGCAATTTATGCTTTTTAAATCATTTCGAAGGCTTGTCATAGTGGGAAAAAGTACTCACCCTACAAGAACGACCTAAGTGGGAAAGCCTAAAGCCAAGGATTCCAACCCAGTCTAATCAAAAGCGAGTTGTTGATGAAAGTCCAACCCGATGGTAGTGTGCAAGATAACCATCCCTAAAGCCTCTATTCTAAAGGTTGGGAGGTCTCTTGAGGGAGTCTATCATTTGCTGCACTACATGGAAACCCTATCTACGAACCATAGTGTAGAATCCAACTGAGTTAGTAACCACAATGTAGAATCCAGTTGAGTCAGTAACCACTTGTAATACTGGCAGTGCAAGGGGAGGGATGAATCTGCTGCCAAGACTCTCACCATATAATTTCCAAGGACCGTTTGCTCAAGGGATCAAGAAATCTAACCTTGAGTACGCACCTAGAAAAGACAAAAACATAGGCATTGTCTAGGGGATGACACGGCTGTGTGAGTCAACATAATTTTAAGATGTGGATTGTTGAGTATAACAATGACCTTTTTTGACCTTAAGAGTGAGTTTGTCTGAAGTGTATTTTTGTTAAACAAACCAGTGAAATTAGGACCATGCGTGGTTATTGGAACATACACTATCTATTTAGATTCTAGACTTAAAAACAACTCTTCTACAATTGCTTACTGTGTTCTCAAATCATTAACTCAGATAAAGATCATCCAAAAGAACACAAAAGAGTCAAACATAACCAATCGGTGAAAATTTATGATTAAAGATTGGAAATCCACAATGTTTCTCAGAAAATCCCTCACAAAAAAATTCAAACAACCAAAGAAACAAATCAGTTACAAGAAGTTGTTGGAAAAGAGAATTTTTTTATATCAAAGTAGGAAAGTCTTACTTCACCATAGAACCTTCATCCATAGGTTTCACGATTGCACTAGAGGATATATTGATGATTATGCTTTAGAACCCTTGTACTCACAAGATTGTTTTCAGAGAAGGGCTCTTTCACAACAACATAATCATAGTCAGCCTATTCATCCATCTTCAATTTCACAACCAGCGATAGATTATTCTCATAGGCTAGATCAATTTTTACGATACAAAACATTTGAAAACATTCAGATTAGGTCCTCACATAGTGCATCCACAATCTGTTTCAACACATTTGCATTGTCTTTTAGTGCATCAACAGTTCAAAACATCTCATTCTCTAGATTGGAATTTTAACAGTCATAATGCTCACCAAATTTGAGAGCCTCGTGACTTAATAAATCTTAAGAGATAGGGAACAATATGATGCTTTCAATAGATTCTTGCTTTAAACTAGTTTAATTTGTAGAATCTTTGATATAGTGTCTTATTAAGAAGTGTTATTTTACTTAGTTACTTATTCACAATTACACTTAAAATGTATCCATGGACATAGATAAACCAACTTGGAATGTCATCTCTATGCATAGAGAAAAATTCTTCATGTTACAGAAGCATAAAGAAGGGATAATCAGAAAATTTGGGTTGCTTAGCAACAATGTAAGGATGGAGTACACTTTGGTAGCCAATGCTTTGGCTAATGCTAAGAAATTAGATAAGATAAATCTAACCCCAAATACTCTAAATGAGGATAAAGAAAGTTTTATTGCATTAGAGTCTTTGAACAAAATGATGATATCTATTAAATAGAGTTAGGAGAATGGTAAAGTAGCCTAGCAAGGCATTCTACAGGAACTTCAAAGTGCTCCCTCCTCCGGGTAAATTTTTTCTAGTTTTTTACATTATTTGAGTTAAACTCCTCAGGGGGAGTTCAATAGTTTAATTCTTCATGCTTTACATTCTAAACCTTGTGTACATATTTATGTTCATAATTTTTGATCGACCTTTGTCCTTGATGTCAAAGGAGGAGAGTGGAAAGAGAAATAGAGTATAATCTATACATAGGAATTTTGTAAATTCTTTTGGCACATGTTGCCATCAATGACAAAGGGGGAGATTGTTGGAAGAATGAAAAACACGTCTCTTGATATATTTTTTATTATCATTGATGTCACCATGATATATGAATTGTAACTGCAAGATTCAAATTCATGATGATTGGGTATCCTGAATCAGTAATGCAAAGTTGTCCTCCAGTATTTGCTTTGAATTCCCCTCCAGTGATAATTGCTACTTAAATTTTTTGGAGTTTTTTTTGGTTGATAAAAGCATGCATGGACAGGATCTCGTGCATTTAGATGCTCATTGTTATCGCCGACATCATTTTGTTGTTTACAATTTTGTTATTAGGTCTATTGCTAGTTGACCTAATAAGTAGTTGAAGGTGAAATGGATTAAATCTTGTTTGTGCAATCCATGCTGACATACATGTTTGAATTACTTTTGAGAAGGTTTTTTGTTCACTTGGAGCTGACCTAATTTTTACTTATGAGCAAATCAAATATATATACATGATGTCTTTGGAGATAGAAAGAGGAGAAAGGTGTACATGAATGTTGGTAGATTATGTATGGATGTGAAAAAGAGCGAAGAGTGATTTGTTGGCAAGTGAATTTCTTGAGCTTCAAAGGAATTGAATCTACACTCTGAAGTGTACTTACATTAGTTCATTCTCTAGCCATAAGCCATTTTTGTTTCTATACTTTGTAAGTAGTGAGCCTCCATTTTGGACAATGAATCCTGACAGCGAGCCACCCTTTTGTAATCTCTTATAACCGATTATACTATATTGTGAGTTAATCCTCACCATGGTTTTTCCCATTCTGGGTTTTCCACATAAAAATATTGGTGTTTGTGTGTTGTTTGCTTCATGTTCAATTAATGATTTTTCTCATCTTAATTATCATATGGATTGGATTAATTGGATGGTATTTGTTCATTAACTTTAAGAAGATACTAATTCACCCCCCTCTCAGTATCTTGGATATTTAACAGTTAGGGGGGGATCTTTATCCATCATTACAAGTATACACTTTTATGAATTTAAAGGAGGCTTCTATGTATTAACTGAGAAATATATGCACAATTTGTTTTAGAGTAATAAGTTATTACACTTAATTAATTATATCATATTGGGGTATGTGCAGGATCATGATGGGCCAAAAAGTGGCAATATGTAAGCCATATGATGGTCCATGTGGTTGACGACTTTGTTTTTACCCAAAATTGATGAAACGAAAAGGGTTTTTAGAGGAGATTCTCAACTTTCCACCAATATAAACTATCCTTTAATTTGAATTTAATAAATAATTATTATTCATTTTTTATTAGAATTACGAATAAAGTCCTAATTGATAGGTTGATTGAAAAACATGTATAACTTTCAAATGGTATCACATTTTTTGAATCCAAAACATGTGTCACGTTCTATGCTTTGCATACTATAGGATTAAAAAATAAAAAATTGAATTTCATGAAGTTTTGACCAAGTTAAGGTGGTTAGACAGACGAGTTTTTATATTTTTTAAAAGTTGTAATAAAAAATTCATAATTAATTATTTCCTTGGAAAAAAATTATAAAAAAATATGCATCACATCGGGACATGAGCCCTCTACTTATATCTAAAACCTTATAAAAAAATATTATCATTTTACTGTGGTTAGGGTGGTCAAACAAACACCTACTTCTTATTTTTACCCTGAAATTTAAATACTACTGCATTGAAATTTCAAATTTTCACCAAATAGATTTTTTTTTTTAAATAAAGGTCTAGTAGATTAGAAACTATATTCAATTTGCTACAGATTCTATTTTCACATTTTTTTGAAATAATATAGATAACTTATTCAAATTTTTACGTCAAGTTGTCTAACTCTGATTTTGTCTTTTTATTGCCACTTAAGGGCTTGTTTTTTCCATGATGATCCTACACATACCCATTGGTTAATTAATTAAGTCACTTATTCCTTTAGCTACTTAAGCTAAACTTAGGAACATTAATAATTGATTAATTATTAAGTGTGCAGACTAGGGTTTCCCTTTTGGGTCAACATTAGGGTTGCATACATTGCTTTTATAAAGAAAATCATCTCATGTAATTTCTCAAATTTTGAATATATCAATTTGTACATCTTCATGCAAAGCTCTTTCTTTTTCTGATTTTCTCTTCTGTGGAAGGTATTTTGGCTTGCATGTCTGATCTTGGTTTCTAACAATTTGATGGATAGACTGATATATATCTTTTTGTGAATATCTAAAAATACAATGAAAATGTAATATGTAGAGTAAAGATTAAAGGATACAAATTACATCCTATATATGTGTGGTGCTTTGTTTAATGTGCAATGAAAAGAAGACAAGTACTAACATATTTGATAGGAAATGTATGATATTATGTTGTACTGGACAACCAGAGGATAGTAATTTAAACACATGTAAGATGAATACAAATATGGGTTTTCAGATATATGCCCAAAAAACAAGCAAGGGTTTCATGATAATAATTCCTTAATCATGTGAAAACACATGTGGGTTTTGCGATATATGCCCACAAAATCAAACAAGGGTTTCATGATAATAATTCTTTGATCACACAAAATAGACATGGGTTTTCAAATATATGCCCAAAAAGGAAATGGTTTATTTTGAAAACACCCATTGATGTTTACAGTTTCATGATAATATTTCATTAATTAGACAAAAGTAGAGGTGGTTATTAGATTTATGCTTGAATAAGAAAGGGGTTCTAAGAGAATAGCTCATAGAAGTTTAGGGTATCACTAAAATAGACCTTTATTTAGAGAAATGCAAATGAGTGTTTTTAGATATATTCCTACAAAAATAAGTGTTTATAAGAAAAATTCCTATTATAATTAATTGTTTCATGATATTAATGTCTTAACCAGAAAAATTTAGACTTGGGTTTGTAGATCTATATACCCAAATAATCTATGGTTATTAATAAAAATCTCCATACAAGTATATGGTTGCATGACATTAATATTTGAAGTAGACAAATAAATGAATTTCTGCAAACATGTGGTCAAAATCATAAGACAAATAATCCTTTTATCAGACAAAATCATGAAGCAACAAAGATAGGTTGAACTCAACCAAAAATATTCATGATTACCAAACTTTACAAAATGAAATGATAAATGATATGTTGATGCTCCCTCAAACCATATAAAGCATCACATGGTGGAGATGACATGATAAACAATGATGAAATTAGTCAAAAAAGGTGTCTATAATTACCACAAGAATCAAATAGCTAAGAAACCCTTCATAGGTCCACAAAAATGTAGAATAAATAGATTTAAGAGTGCCATTGTTTGCATTTTGAAAGGAGAAATGATGGTTAGGAATTACTTGAAACTATGGAGGTCAAAAAACATCCATCCGACAAGGGTTTACAGACACCTGTGAAAAATGTGAGTGAGCAAAGAAAATGGAGACCTAATGTAAAATGAAAATAGCATGGGAAATTATCCACAATTTAACCTGAGATTGTTATCAATCAACTTAAATGCTTAGTGGTGTCTAGTGTTAAGGCTTGGCAGAGCATGTGCCATTACAAACTATTATCATTGCTAAAGGGAACCTGCAACATTAACCTACGAATTTTGCCAATTTACTTTTGAACATTTTTGAATAATAAAATTGCTATAATTGTGTATATGCAGGATCATAATGGAAAAAATAGGCCCTTAAGTGGCAATGAAAATTTAGAAAATCAGAGTTAGGAAACTTGACATAAAAATTTGAATAAGTTATCTATATTATTTTAAAAATATGTAAGAATAGAATATGTAGAAAATTGAATGTAATTTCTAAACTAACTAGGTTTATTTAAAAAAAATAAAAATCTATTTGGTGAAAAATTGAAATTTCAATGCAGTCTAGTACTTGAATTTCAGGGAAAAAATAAGTAGGTGTCTGTCTAACCACCCTAACCACAATAAAATGATAAAAAAAAATTATAATATTTTAGATATAAAAAAAGGACTCATGTCTCAATGTGATGCATATTTTTCTGTAATTTTTTTCCAAGTAAATAATTAATTATGATTTTTTATTACAACTTTTAAAAAATATAAAAACTCGCATGTTTGACCACCTTAACTTGGTCAAAAATTCATGAAATTCAATTTTATTTTTTTAATCCTATAGTACATGAAGCATAGAATGTGGTGCATGTTTCAAATTCAAAAAATGTGACACCGTTTGAAAGATATAAATGTTTTTGAATCAGCCTATCAATCTGGACTTTAGTCATAATTCAAATAGAAAATGAATAATAATAATTTATTAAATTCAAAGTAAAGCATAATTTATATTGGTGGAAAGCTGAGAATCTCCTTTAAAAACCCTTTATGTTTCATCAATTTTAGGTAACAAAAAGTCATCAACCACATGGGCCATCATATCACTTACATATCGCCACTTTTTGGCCCATCACGATCTTCCACATACCCAATTGCACCTTAATATTGACACAAATATAGTTTTTTTTTAATATTTATTGGTGGTGAAAGTAGATAGTTATTGGGTCATTTGATGGCACGTTTTGGGCATCAAGTCTAAATGGTGACTTTTTGACCCTTGCAGACTTATTGAATCATCCCACATTCATCTGAAACCCCCAAAAAACTAAACAATAGCTATAAGCTATTAACCTTCGTTCAAATAAAACCCCAAAAAATCATCTCAAATCGACACACAATTTAAGAACTTACCAAATTATCTATAGCAACTACTTGTACCTTCCTTTAGAGGAAAGATAAGTTTTAAAGAAATGCTAAAATGTTTGGAACGTATCAATGAAATCCATGGTCATTGTATATTTAATATAAAAATGATGTTTTTATGGTTAATGAAACAAAAATAAATTTTTTCAATATAATTTTAAAGATGCTCGATACTGGTCGGATGTAACCAAAATCAATTGATCATGCTATAAAGCGAAAAGGCGGATCTATTTCACTAAATCTGAAGACAAAATCTTGTTCTCTAAAGATGTTGATGGGTAGGAGAAATTGATTGGGTAATGGTAATTATATTATATTTTTAAAATACTAGAAGCATTTAAGAAATATATAAAGATTCATTGTGAACAAGAAAAAAAATTAACAAATGAGTCAACTGTATCTTACATTTGTACCTTTTCTCAACTTTTCTATTATGCATCAAACAAAACAAGGCAACGCAATCTTATCTTCCTCTTTATTAGTCCCTGCCTTATAGGTGGGGAACTAATATTATCACCTCAATCTTGCATATTAAAATTGGCCATCGGGAATTGCACCTGAAAAATATTTCCAAAGTTTTTGCTAGTGTTGTGGGAAATATGTATTAAAAGCTAATTATCAATATTTTTTTGAAATTTTGTCTTTGGTTGGTGGTATTTTCCTTGTCGTTTTATCATTTTTTTATTTGTTTTAAAATAATAATTTCCATAGGGGCCTTTACTATTGGATATATTTCATGAGTTCCTTGGTATAGTGGTGTCTTCACATGCACTCTTCATGGGGACACGTGGCGTGTTAAGCAACACATTTGCGTTTACTATTTCCAAGTTCTCATTTATTATGAGTTGAGTGAAGTGCGGCCATCATTAGTAGGTTATAGTGTGAAGTTTTGAGTCTCTTGAGAAAAGTATTATTTGTGTTTATTCATTTGCTTAGTTTGTTTGATGAGGCTGAAATTTATGTCTCTTGAGAGGATTTGCATCTATGGTGTTGGGAGCGAGAAAGGTGGCACTTGTTTAAGTTTATGTATCTTCTACACTTTCTTTTTTGGGTTGTCTAATGTCTACCATTCTGGAATTGAAAGCTGAAGTGTTTGTAAGTTCCTATATCTTTTACAGTGTTGTTTTAGAGGTTTTTTGCATCTCTGCATTTTATGGGTTAATGCCTCATGTTTGCATGCATGCATTTCTACTACACTTAAATTTATTAAATCACAATGAAAATTAGGTGTAAGTAATTGGTATATGTCTAGGTATAAAATCATTAAATCTATTTATGTTGAAAGAGTTTATGTCTATTGTATGGGGAGCCAAAAAAGAGGCATTTGTAAGTTGGTGTGTCTTTTAGAGTGTCATTTTATATTGTTTTACATCTTTGTATTTTATGGGTTAATTTCCATTATTTTATTTTTTGTTGTTTGCATTTTGGGTGTCAATGTCTATTCTTCGCTATACTTCATTGCTTTTATAGGTTAGTGTCTGTTGCTGAGTTAAATACCTAACACCTTAATTCATTATTGTTGATTTCTTTACTAGCCATGATTAACAATGGAAGTAGCCAACTGCACCTCAATCTATTCGATGAAAAAGAGAATTGTTGGTATTAGAAATATTTATTAGGTTTAAAGTTTTAAGCCAGTGGACAAAAGTATTATTTGTGTTGTTTTTTCATTTTCTTAGGTTGTTTGTGTCAATGTATTTATGGGTTAGTCTTCCATGTTGAGTGAAAGACAACACGATAGTGTGCTAGTCATGATTAAGAATGGAGGTAATATTTTCTCCACACATATGCATTGCAATTGTAGTTGAATTTATTGAATGAGATAGATTTTTACACCTTAATGTATATTGTTTGTTTTTGTTTGCATTTTTTGCATCCATGCATTACAACAGTAGTTGAATTTATTAAAAGAAAATGAAAACAAGATCTAAGAAATTGAAAAATGTCTAGGTATAAAATCATTAAATCTATGTTTGTTTAAAGGGTTTAAGTTTGTAAGGTCATATGTCTTTAAGAGTGTCATTTTATAGTTTGTTAGACATTCGCATTTTATGGGCTAATGTCTATTATTTGTTGTTGTTTGCATTTTTGGTGTTATTGTCTATTTTTTTCTATTTCTAATTGCATGTATGGGTTAGTGTGTGTTGCTCAGTTAAAGACTTAACAATGTAATTGATTAATGTTGATTTCTCTACTACCCATGATTAAGAATGGACGTAGGTAGCTACAGTTGAATCTATTTGATGAAAATGAGAATTATTCGTATTTGGAATATTTCTTGGGTTTGAAGTTTTAAGCATGTCGACCAAAGTATTATTTCCATTGTTCCTTTATTTGGTGAGTTTGTTTTTGTCAATGTATTTATGGGTTGCTCTTTGTTGTTGAGTTAAATACTGAAGATGATAATGTGCTAGACATGATTAACAATGGAAGTAATATTTCCTCTGCACACATGCATTGCATCTTCATTTGAATCTATTAAATGAAAATAAAAAATTAGGTCTAAGTAGTTAGAGAATGTGTGGGTGTGCCACTACATTTGAATCTAATAAATGAAAATGAAAATTAGGTCTAAGTAGTTGGGGAATGTGTGGATGTAAAATCATTTTATGGGTTAATGTCAATTGTTTGTTGTTATCTGCATTTTATGTGTCAATGTCTATTCTTTGCTATCATTAATTGTTTTTATAGGTTAGTATCTATTGTTGAGTTAAAGAATTAACACCGTAATTCATTAGTTTCAATTTATTTGCTAACCATGATTAAGAATGGAAGTAATTGTTTGTGTGCAACCCTTTACAATAGACATGGATTTGATCCTCATCAAAAAATCTATCAAAAAAGAACGTGTTTAAAAGTGAAAAATACAAATTGATTTGGTTAAAATGTGTTGTGAGAGTAAGGAAAACGAAATGGTCGGTGTATGAGCTCTGCTAGGGTTTTGTGGTTTTTGCAATCACCCTTAGCCCCTCTTGCATCATACTACGCATCTTGCACAGGAAACCCTTCCTCCTTGAGTACAACCACATTTACTGTGGTTTTAGTGTTTTAATATGCCTTCAACCAGCTCTAACCCAACAAATCATGATAGTGTTAATGGTTCGATGGAATGGTTCAATGGATCCTCCTCTGAACAAACATCCTCGAATTTTTTTCTGAAAGTCTTTCACAAGGTAAGAAATTTGATTCCCTAGTTGATGTGATTTTTCCTTTACCAGATTTTGATTCTACTTCCCAGTGGCTTGAACAAAACACCCTTGTGGGTTATTTTTTTGGGAGGACTCCCCCCAAAAGTGTGCTGAAAGAATGGGTTAGCAAGGCCTGGGTCCCTCATGGGATCTGCCTTGATATAGTCCAAAACTTGACCAAGGGTTTTTTTTTGTTCCACTTCGCAGAATTCAATCATTTCCAGGCTATTTTAGCCCATGTTCCTTGATATTTTAGGTCATCCTTGTTAGTTTTCCAAGTATGGACCCAAGATTTTGTTGTCTCAAATGATACCAAATTGCAGGTGTTGGTCTAGATTGAATTCCTTGGCTTGCCATTGCCTTGTGTTCCTTTTTTGAATCATATTGCTTCCTCACTGGGGAGGGTTATTTGTGTTGAACCAGATAGTTTTTTCTAGGCCCAACCCTAGAAGTGGGTCTGTGTGGAAATTGACCTATCCAAGGATTTGAAAGAATGTGTTGATATCAAAATTGGAGCTCTTAGGCATACCTAGAAATTCACATATTTTAACTTGCCTAACACATGCTATCGGTGCCAATCAACCAACCACAAGATTAAAGGCTACCCTTTGGCAGTGCCTCATACACCTTCCCCATCAGGAGATGCTAAAAAGCCTCGTCAGGTGAAGCCTTCTGCTAAGGTTGATGCAAAGTGGACTATGCTTACAAACTGAAAAAATAAGTCAACTGGTTCTAGGTTGGCCTCTAAAGCCTCTAAACCACCAAAGGTCACTTCAAACCCTTTAGAGAAGGGTACAGATGCTCCTATTGGAGTTGTTAATGCTTTGGTGCAGCCCAGGACAAAGGCGACACCTCAGCTTGTTGCTGTTATGTATGCTCAATTGAATGTCCCTCCCATGTCAAGAGCTCAAAGGTGGTCTCACAACCCATCTCCACCATGTGAAGAGGGTGAATATGTGCAAGAAAAGTGGAGGTTTTCCCCTCATATTCAAATTGGTTTAGTTCCATAGGATTTTTTGCAGAATCGTTTCTCTTCCCTGAATGAAGAGGAACCAGATTTTGATAATATGGAGGAGTTTCATCCATGAACTTCCTCTCATGGAATATTTGAGGTCTGATAGACCTCTCCAAAAATTATTTTTTTAGAGATACTTTGCAAAAGTATTTTGGTATTAAAATAATTTGTCTCCAAGAGGTTAAAATTTTTGGTTTTCTGCTTGCTTTGGCTTGTCGCTCTATTTGGTCGGCCAGTAAAATGTTTTGTACTATGCATGAGGTTGGACGTGGCGGAGCCATCACCCTTTTTTCCCCACAATGGCATGCTTGTGTTGTTGATCATGGGACTGATCCTTCTCATCGGCTCGTCTAGATTCTTCTTAAAATTGATAATCACTCCTTTGGGATCAACGACTTCCCTTGTGAATTTTACAAGGCCCTATGGGACTGTGTTGGGAAAGATTTGTATCATGTTTACCTTGAGGGTTTTCATGCTAACTCTCTAGGTAACTTAATAAACAAAGGAAATATCAAATTCATACCTAAATTTGGGGATCTGAAAGACATTTGTAACTGGAGGCCTATCACACTTCTCAATGTCTCCTACAAGATCATTTCCAAGGCTTTGGCTCTAAAAATTCACCATCTCTTTCCTCAGATTGTGCGCCCAAAGAGAATTGGGTTCATCAAATCCAGGTTCATTCTAGATAATATTATTGTTGTTTGCAAAGGCATGGAATTGGCCTAAAATTCAAACCAAAAAGCCATTTTTATTAAAATTCATTTTTCCAAAGCCTAAGAACACATTGAATGTTCTTTTATTCTTGCAATGTTACAAGCTTTGGGTTTTGGGCCCAATTTCATTCAAGTTGTTCATATGCTTTTTTTGGATGCCTTGGATTGTATCACCATTAATGTCCACCAATCTTTTGCCTTCAATATTTTTCATTCAATCTCGCAAGGGTGCCCTCTTGCCCCCTCTCTGTATGTGCTTGTGGCTAAAGGGTTTGGCTACCTCTTGGCCAATGTGGCTTCTCAACGATGTGTCAAGGGTATTTCATTACCCAACTCTTAGTCTCAACTAGTTAATGGCCATTTTGTGGATGACTCCTTCCTCACTCTCCTGGAGGAAGAAGAGACTATTAAAGCAGCCCTTGAATGCCTCAATATCTTATGTCTGACTTCTTGCTCTGCCATATAGTAGAAAAAGACTCTCTACTATAGACAATCCATTTTTCCCACTCCTACTTGGCTTCAATAGTATAATTGGAAGAGGATTGGGCTAGGAGAAAATTTTCGATTCTTGGGCAATCCTTTTGCTTTTCGGGCATCCCTGATTGAGCTTTGGCAAGATGTGTTTTCCAGGGTCGAGTAGAAACTTTCTTACTAGATTACCAAGCCTCTTTCTTTAGCTGCAAAATTCTAGGTGTGCTCTAAAGTTTTGGTAGCCACCCATGTCTATTATTCCTCTTGTTGGGCCCCTTCCAAAGCTACTTATGGCAAGCTTAAAAAATTACTCAGAAATTTTCTTTGGGCCTCTTCTGAAATTCACAAAGGCCTTCACTGTGTTGCTTGGGAATTCTATTGACTTCCCAGAGATTCTGGAGGACTTGGGTTTGTCTCCATTCAACAACAAGGAACTGCTCTATGTGTCAAGTGGATTATTCGTGCCCTTATTGGGGACGAGGCCTGGAAAATTCTTCTCAGGCACTGTATACATTATGTCTTTCCTACTAACAGACCCGCTTGGAAGGGGATCGAATTTCAGACCCTTCTGGTTATGAAGGAGCCAATCCAAATTGTTGGGACTTTTGTGGCCAAAAGTATTTGGCGTGCTTGGGAGGCTATTAAGCCTTGGCTCCGGTGGGCCGACTCTAGATTTCATGATAGGATTTCACTCAATTAGCAGAATATTTGGTGGTCTCCTCTTTTTGAGCATAATGGTCAGTCATTGGCTAAGTCACCTTGGCTTAAAGGGCTCATATTCCATAAAAAGGGTATTCAAACCATAAAACAGTTATTTCATAGACCCACTATGCATATCATGCAATGGGAAGCCTTTTGTGCCCAATACAGACTTCAAAACTAGGACCGTGCTACTTATGATGGTCTGGTGAGTGCTATTTTAGAAAAGATGCTACATAAAGTTGTAGTTCATGGGACCAAATCCTGGTGGAAAGACTAGAAGTGGTTTCCAAAACCCCTTTCAGAAATTACAAGCCTCGGCTTGGTTACAGGTGGCCTTCACCTTATTTTCCTATGATTCAAAGTTTGAACCAAAGGTGGTTGCTCCAATCTTCCACTCATGTCTAGCATACAATATTTGTTGCCACTTGGTCTGAAAGTGTTAGTCTGAAGCTTTCCCACTTTTTTTGGTGTATTATTTTCCAAGGCTTGCCCGTGGGCTCTTGGCTTGTTCACTTGGGGGTCCAGGACCCTCGCTGCCCTTTTTCTGGGCAAGCTGAGAATTTTAAGCATCTTTCCTAGTTTTTTCCTAGAGCTCAACAACTTTGGACTTGGATTCATGACTTCTTTTGAAATTTTAGGCCAAAACCTTTTTCTTGGCATATGGTTTTGCTATGAGACTCACCTATAATCCCTACTAATTTTACCCAACTTTCGCACACTTTCAGGGTGGAAATCCTCTTTAATATCTGGAAAGATAGAAATGTTTGCATATTTTCTCATTCTCAAATGGATATTAATGTATCTTTATATGCTAAAGCTATTATTTGTTTTAATGCGCTCTTATAGATTCGGGTGCAAGCAAACAAAGTTGCACTGGAGGTTGCTCACCTCCAAGTTCTACTAGACCACTGAGGCAATGCCCCGTGTACTGTTGCTCGGGTCCCCACTTTTCCCACCTCTTCCTGTGGCTGGTCACCTTCTCAGGGCCGGCAGCAGAGTGGCTCCACGTGTCCCTGCTCTTAGCCTCCTCTTCAGTGGGACTCTCACCCTACTCAGTGTGCCTACTCTTCTCCGTCACGGGCTGGACAAGGGTGGCTCTCTGGTGGTGCTTTAGGGAGCAACAGCGGGAGTTCTAGGTGGCCCTCTAATGATTCACCTGCCTCTAGTTTTGGGTGGCTAGATACTAGAAAAATCTTTTTGCATCTGGCACTTGCAATCTCACCTCGACACGAGGAAGAAGATAAAGAGGAAAAAGATGATGATGATGGTTGGGGTACTCCTGCTGACGTCACTTTAGACCCTTCTGATGTATGGGGGAAACACATGGATGATAGAGACCCTCCTGGCTCTACTGACACTACTTTGGTCGCTTAATGGCCTTTTCTATTATGGTTTGTAATCTTGTATTTACGAGCTCGACCCATGTGACTAGTTAATTATTTTAGCTTTTTCTGGGTGCTACCCATGTGACTTTTGAGGTGCACCTTTTTACCACCCACCCCTTTTTTGTGAATATGTAACTTTATCTTTATTTTAATATAGATAGCTACTTATTCATTAAAAAAAAGATTGCAAAATACAATATGGTTGAGGAAATTAAGCTTGTAGCATGATTCATGGCACTTGTTTGCAATTTTCTCATTGTATGCAAATTGATAGCATTTTGTACGATGGTTTTTTAATACCTCAATGTATTGTTAGTTATTTGCAAAATAAAAATGCCCGATGTTGATAAATGTGCACTTGTCAAGCCCTAGGATGACATATTCATTGCTTTTTCTTTCCTAATTTTTTCACATTGGTAACTATTTCTTCCTTCTCATTAATCTTTTTTTCCTAGCCAATTTTTCTTTGATCTATTTTATTGCAATCAATTAATCTTATTCACATCTGATATTGATCAAACTAATAGTTCTTCTATCCTTACTAGTCTTGTCTTAACTTTAGTTAATTATTCATGATATCAAAAAGGGAGTTTTTTATTTTTATTTTATTTTCAAGAACTTGACACTATTCCCTTCTTACTTATTATTTTTATTCTCTACTTTATTTTTTGGTTAACTCATCAATCTATTTTTTCTCCTTTTTCACTTGGCTGACCTCTTTTTCCACTTCATTGTCTCTTTGTTTCAGTTAACTTTCCCATATTGTGGTATTCTCTATAGACATATTTTACATATTTCTATTTTCTAACTCACTTTTCTTTCCTATCCTTCTTACATTTCTCATTTTGCAAATGAGCAGCTTCCCTTTGTACATTGTCTTATTCAATCTCATGTGTTGATCTTCTATTAAATCTAATCGTTATGTTTTGCAAATTTTTTATATAGATTTAATGTCCATCTCTTCACTATTACAACTACCATCTTCAAATTTTTATTGTTGTTATTGTCTTTACTACAAGTGCAAAATCTGTCGATGTACATTGTATGGATGAAATTAAAAGAAAATTATTAATTTTTCATGAAATTTTCTCATTGGTTGCTGGTATTTTCTTCATGGTTTTGTTATTTTGTCATTTTAAGTGTCTACCCTATAAGTGGGGAGCTAATGTTACCACTTCAATCTTGTATATTAAAATTTTCCACCAGGAATCGCGCTCACAAAGTTTTTCCATAGTTTTGCTGATGTTTTGGGAAATATTTATTAAAAGCTAATTATCGATGCTTTTTTGCAATTTTGTCATTGGGCACTAGTATTTTCCTCATGGTTTTGTCATTTCCTAATTTGTGTTTAAATAATAATTTTTGTGGGTATCTTTACTATTGGAAATATTTCATTATTTTCTTAGTATAGTGGTGTATTTGCATGCACTCTACCTAGGGACACATGGCATTTTGGGCAGTACATTTGCACTTTACCATTTGCGAGTTCCCATTTATTGTGAGTGGACTGAAGTGCAGTTGTCATTACTGGCTTAAGGTGTGAAGTTTTAAGTCTATCTATCAATCTTTCATGAATAGATAGTGAATTTGGATTGGACAAATACAAAACCATGACCAAAATACCAAAAGACAATGAGGAAATTGCAAATATATATATGTACATATGTATATGTGTGTATGCATATATATCTGTGTCTACATATATATATGTGTGTGTGTGTGTGTGTGTGTGTTTATTTACATATGTATACATGTGTGTGCATATATATTTGTGTCTATGTATGCATATATATATATATATGTATGTGCATATATCTATAACTATGTATATATATGTATATATATCTATATTTATGTATGTATGTGTGTTTTGAATTTTGCATTTATGTAGATCTACTTTTCATTTATTATGAATAGATTCAAGTGGAATTGGCATTAATGAATTATGGTGTTGAGTTTTGAGATTTTCAATCAAATGACTGTTTGCATTGTTTACTACATACACATACATACATACTATAGATACTCAAAGTATTTTGATCAATATCATGCACTTGATTCTAATTAACTAACGGGTATATGCATGATCATGATGGACCAAAAAGTGACGATATGTAAGTGATATGATAGTCCATGTGGCTGACAACGATTTTTTTTACCCATAATTGATAAAACGAAAAGGGTTTTTAAAGGAGATTCTTAGATTTCCACCAATATAAATTATGCTTTACTTTGAATTTAATAAATAATTATTATTCATTTTCTATTTGAATTACGACTAAAGTCTTGATTGATAGGTTGATTGAAAAACATCTATATCTTTCAAATGGTATCACATTTTTTGAATCTGAAACATGCATCACATTCTATGCTTCGCATACTATAGGATTAAAATAAAAAAATGAATTTCATGAAGATTTCACCAAGTTAAGGTGGCCAAACATACAAGTTTTTATATTTGTTAAAAGTTGAAATAAAAAATTCATAATTAATAATTTAAGCGAAAAAAATTTACAAAAAAATATGCATCACATCAGGACATGAGTCCTCTACTTATATCTAAAATCTTATAAAAAAATATTATCATTTTATTGTGGTTAGGGTGGTCAGACAAACACCTTCTTATTTTTTCCCTGAAATTTAAGTACTACTACATTGAAATTTCAAATTTTCACCAAATAGATTTAAAAATAAATAAAACTAGTAGTTTAGAAACTACATTGGATTTGCTACAGATTCTATTCTTACATATTTTCGAAATAATTTAGATAACTTATTCAATTTTTTACCTCAATTTGCCTAACTCTGATTTTTGAATTTTCATTACCATTTAAGGGCCTATTTTTTCCGTGATGATCCTGCACATACCCTAACACTGATTCTTCTTTAATCATTTCCACACTAACCAATTAATTGAATAATCTTTATTTAATTAATTTAATTCATTAAATTTCCTTCTTAAATCATATAATACACTTTATCATATTTATTTCATCATATCCTAATATTCTTCCTTTAATTAAATAAATCAATTTTATTCAATTAAAATCCTAATGGTCTTCTTCTGATTAAATAAATCAATTTTATTTAATTAAAATTCTAATGTTCCTCTTTTAATTAAATAAATCAATTTTATTTAATTAAAATCCTAATGTTCTAATATCCTTTCATTTGATTTAAATAAACTCAAACATTTAAATTAAATGTCATAAATCAACTAATTACACCTAAGTTAATTAATCCTAAATTAATTAACTCCTACCACTAATCCCCCATTTCTCTAACTTTTAACTCCACCCTAGGACAAGTCAATCTTGGTCAACTAACCAAGTTGTACATGTAAATCAATTTATTTGATTTACTAATTAGCTTATTTTCTTTCAAAATGGAACATTCTTATAATATTCCACCCACTTGATTTTTCCCTCCCAAAAGACTTTTGACCCCTTTCTTGAGCCACCTTGGTATTAAAGGGTTCTTACACCTCCTCTTACACAAGCCACCTTGACTTTAAATGGCTCTTACACATTCTCTTGCACAAGCCACCTTCGCATTCATTCTTCTTACACATCCCATGTCCCAAGATGTGCTCACACATGTGTGAGCATATATCCTCCAAGATTCATTAGCATGTTGACAAGATGCACCATGCTATTTGTCCAATTTTTAATCTCACAATATGGATCCACAACCGAGAGCATTATTATTATAGGAATTTCACTCCATAGTTTTTTATCATTTTTCAAGCAATTAGCTAGATTATAGTCAATTTCATACCTTGTTCATAACACATCCATCATCAAGCTTATCAAGGGATTGGGAAAGGGCTTCTTTCCACACCAAGGAAGCATCAATCCCCCTTTGGGATGCTATTTTGAGTAGTTATAATAGTATTTTATTAGTAGTTTATTTTCTATTTTACTTTGTTTTCATGTTCTTATGTTTAAATGAATTTCATAGGGAATGCTTAGTTTCTACTTGTTTATTAACTAATGATCACTTGTTTGTTCATGTTTGAGTAGGTCTAGGAAAAACATTCACACATATATACATATATGTGTGCGTATGTATATGTATATATGAGTATATATACATATACATATACATATATATACATATATATGTATATATATACTCGTATATACATATACATATATATATGCTATATGTACGTGTGTGTGTGTGTGTCTATGCATACACATTCATTTGCTTAGATTGTTTGATGGGGGTGAAATTTGTGTCTATTGAGAGGGTTTATACCTATCGTGTTGGTAGTCATAGAGGAGTTGCTTGCCATTTTTTATATGTTTTACGCTGTGATGTTGCAGTTTTTTTACCTTTTGCAATGATTTAATCTTTCGTGTTCTTTATTGATGAGTGTTTTCATGAGTTGGTACCTATTCTCCCAATTTATTGATGGGATTTTAATGTTTCAATAATTTTTTCATCTAGTTTGGATGTTTCAATGCCAAAAGTCTTAAAATGAAGCTTATGTTATTTTTGTTGCAATCTGTATTTTCCTATTTTCAATAAATTGTGTGTACATGAAATAGTGATAGACATTGGAAGATGTTTATCTGTACATGATATAACTAATGTACCTATATAGGAGTAAAATTGCACCCCTAATTAAAATTCCCTTTTTACCCTTCTCCACTTTAGAAAACCAAAGGCAAAGGCTTAATTCCACATAAGCCTATTGCATTTCACCCACTTGGTGCTTGTTTTGAGTGTCGATGGAGGTGTTTCTACCAAGGAAGCTTGCATGGTGCATAGATGTCCACATAGCCCACATACATTTGTGTGGCACACTTAATTCCCTAACATATTTCCATGTCTGAAGCCTGCAAAGGCAATATAATTCCCATTGGGAGTCGAATTGTAATGCCCCCTTCGATAAACTGACCCGAATATGGTCATTTTCTTCCTCTAATTCATATTCACTCATTCTCAATCCATTTTATGGTTGAATATCTTCACAAGATCCAAGAAGATTCTTCACCCTCTCTTCAATCTCAAGCAACACTTTACACCTTACAACAACAACATCAACACTCCATCACTTCAATAGAGTAAGTGTGGAACAAACACCATTGCAGTAGAGGCTTGAGTTCCTCTCATTTTCTCCCAAACTAGCCTTGAGCGCTTTGGGTGGAGGTGGTAAGCTTTCACTCCTCTCCTCTATTATTTTATTGAGTAGCATAACACTATTTTGTAGTGCTTTAGTGCTCTTTACTTCATTTCCTACTTTTCTCTCTATCTATCTAGCTGTCTGTGAGGTGGGAACACCAAAACGGGGATTTGACTGAGGCAAACCCCTATATAGCCCTAACACTTTATCTCTCTCTTGTGTGCAAGTATTGAAGACACTCACACATTGGAAGCTTCATCACTTGCATGGTTTTGAGCATTTCCTTTCCCTTCTCCTTATCTTTATCACTCATATTTCAGTCTATTTCTAGATTATCACATTCTGTTACTTTGCCACTTTCTATAACTTCTTAGCAATTAGAGTAAAAGAATTCACCTTGCTATTTTCTATGACATACTCACTTTTTGGTCTGTATGAGACCCCAACATTCTTGTGGGATGCCAACGCACCACATTGTCTCTCGTGTTATGTGTTGTCATCCTTTGGCCGAGATCTTGTCAGTTTGTCTAGAGAATCTTCGTGACTTGCTCTTTCTAATTTTGGAACTCTCATCGTTGTTCTTTGAGATAGTTTAGGGCAGTTCACCCCATGAGGCTCTCTGAGTGAAGAGAACTCATGAGTAGCGAATCCCCCTTCTCTACATTTTGGTGAACCCAATGTGAAGATAAAATCTTCTTAAAAACTAGGAATTTATTTACCCCTACTTGGCAGGGTCATAAATTTTGACTCAATACTTGGAATTCAGAACCATTTGCATCGTTGGAAAGGTCTCCTAGATAACTAGTCCAATCCTTAAAATACTAGTGCCTTTGATAGTCAAATTTTAGGGACTGACACAAGTTTTGAACCCAACTTCTGCCTTAGAGACCTTAGAAAATGTAAATTACTAGAACATAGAAAATACCGAAAAAATCGTAATAAATTTAATATCTTCTTTTATTAGCTCCATATCTAATTTTGTCCAAAATTTTAATGATATTTCATTTCATGCATGTGATAGTGACCTGGCTTTGCCCATGTCACTTTTTATCTTTGATCCTTCTCATTAGAGTCCTCTTGCTTCAAAGGATATCTTGTTGCAGGAAGATGAAATCATTGATACCTTTCTTAATGTTACTTTACCTTCTCTTCATTCCAATGCACTCTCCTCTAAAGATAATGCATTTGTGAATGATGAACCTTCTATTAATTTTGATGCACTATCTCTTGGAGATGATGCATCTATGAGTGATGAATCTTCTACTCATTCCAATGCACTCTCTCCTAGGGATGTTGCATTTGTGAATGATGAATTTCTTATCTATTCCAATGCACTCTCTCCTAGAGATGATGCATTGGTGCATGATGAATCGCCTTCCACATTTGATCCTGTTTGGATTAATGTTGAGAATATGTCTTCAAATGATTATTCCACTAGTTGCGATGATTCTATAAATGTAAGAGACCGATAATTTACTTGACTCTAGCTAGTCCATCTCCTAAAAGGGTTTGTTCTATTGATGGTATTCCATTTGATAGTAACTCTTCCGATCCTTTTACAAATCCCTCTTATAGAGCGGTATCCCATACTTATGAGAATAGGATGAATAAAAAACCAAGCCTTCCTTTAGCACCTAAACTTGTGACTAAAGCACCTAGTGATTACGATCTTGTCGAGAAAATCCATGTTACTCCAACTAAGAACTGACTGTGGGACTTGCTTTAGTCTACTCTGATTTATCAAGGTATGCTTCAGGAAGACTTGCAAAAGATCCTATTGCCTTCTTCCACTAGGCTGGTAGATGTTGATGCATTGATAGCTTATATTCATGCAGATTCACTGAATATTACATTCTATCCATAGGAACTCCCACCTCTGGAAGTACAAAAGCAAGTGGATCCTCTAATGATTATAGTTAACATTAATATGATTGGCATTAGACATACTCTCATTGATTTCAGCTCGATGCTCAACATATGTAGCATTGATCTATTACCTAAGATTAATATTGATTTATCTTCTCTTAATGCTTCTTTCATTGATATTCGTGGGTTTGATAACATTGAGTGACAAGCTCTAGGTACAATAGTATTGCCTCTATGTAGCTTGGACCTGTTATCCTACCTACCCTTGTATACGTTATGTCGAAGAAGTTAACTTATAACCTTCTCCTTGGTAGACCATGGATTCACGCTATGGGTGTAGTCCCATCTACCTTGCATAAATCAATTAAGTTCATTTGTAACAATAAAGTAGTCACAGTTAAGGTTGATGGAAGCTATTGGTCAAGCTTCAATTGTGCCTATTCTTATTTCGTTGGTATCCTCCAATGTGTTGATGTTTACTCCAGTAGTATCTACTACAAAGGATACTCTTTAGATAGATGTCCCTAAGGAAGATTCTTTTGAGGCAAGAAATATTAAGTTTGTTCCTTCTACCTCTTTTCAAGAAAATGCATTTCTTGGTGATGATTGGGGTTCTCTAGACTTTACAGATTCCTTTGTTGGGGAATACAAAGTCGACCCGATCCACTCAAGCCTTTCGGAAACATCATTCACACCTACTATAAAAGATGATCAGTATTTTGCATCAGAGGATAATGTGAGTGTGAATTGTAATGTTCTTAGTGTTGATCCTTTTTCTGAGGAGGATGATTACACCTCTAGTAAAGAAGACAATGCTGGAAGTCCTGTTAAAGAGGATGATATCAATCCCATAAAATACCATGTTCCCCCTTGGTAGAATAATACTCTCTAAGTAGATCCCCCCTCTTACCAAGATTTGCAAACATGTTCTAGTCCTGACTTTAAGCTTGTATCTAAATATGGCTATGAGCGTAAAGGTTGTGGGTGTAATGAACAAGGCATTCAAGTCCTTGTAGAATTCATGCCTTGCAAGTGCAATCTAGGGATTGGTTGCTCAAATGAACAATCTAAGTAGAAACCACAGTTGAATGTTGATGTGACATCCACTCAACCTCATTCTTGAGGATTGGTCCATCCTCCTTTATGTTCTATCTTCATATCTTCATCTTGTGACAAGTCAAACTTTTCTCCACAAGAGAAAGGGTTGCTTCCTACCCCTCATTCCTTATCTGAACAAGAGCATATTTTTTTGTGGCTTCTAAAAGCCTACTTAATCACTCTTCCTACTCCTACACATAAGAAATTTCATAAACACGATCATGAAAAACTTTCCTTCTGTGCATACCATCTAGTCCCTGGCCATTCCACTAGTGAATGTAAGGCCTTGAAGGGTAAAATACAAGAACTTCATGATTCAGGTGCCATCACTCATTTGTTTGTTGATGCGTCTGCCTCTTCTTCAAAATGATAGGTGATATCGAGGTCTACCTCTATCCTACCTGTTCTAAGTATCTTGCATGGTTCTCCTCCCCTACATGTGAGGGGTAGTGATAACTTGTTCTAGATATGTGCGTCCTATTAAGGAACCCCTCTCTTCTCTCTATCTTTCAATTTGAGCATCCCTCGAGTGGACCCCTTTTCTTTCCAAGGGTTCCCGAGGGAGCCCCTCTGAAAGATCTTCTCTTGAATGAATTCCATGGTGTCTAGCTTGGGGGCATCCTGACTAGACCTATTTCATATCTTTGTGTCTAGCTTGGGGGCAGTTCGACTAGACCCATTTCTTATCTTTACATCTAGCTTAGGGACAGCCCGAATAGACCCACTTTACATCTTCGTATCTAGCTTGGGGGTAGCCTAACTAGACCTTTCTTTTCAAACAGTGTGTCCCTTGAGTGGTTCCCTCTTTCTTTTGAAGGGTTCCCAAGGGACCCTTTTGAAATTCTTCCAACTTAACAATGGTCTACATGACTGTCCTTTTACTTTCTCTACAGGACCGAGAACCTATAGAGCTCCTTTACATCCTTATTTTGTGATACAGGTTTTCCTCCTCGAGTGGGGATTGCTTTTGTCACTTTTACACTATGATACAGGTTTTCCTCCTTGAGCGGGGATTGCTTTTATCACTTTTACATTGTGATACGGGTATTCCTCCTTGAGCGAGAATTTCTTTTATCACTTTTACTCTATGATACGATTTTTCCTGCTCGATCAGAGATTGCTTTTATCACTTTTACTCTATGATATGGGTTTCCCTCCTCGAGCGGGGATTGCTTCTATCACTTTTAATCTGTGATACATGTTTTCCTCCTCAAGCGAGGATTGTTTTATCACTTCCATTCATTCCTATTTTTCTCTTCTCGATTGTATATACCAGATTGAAGATCTGCATCTTCTTCAGCCTCATAGTTTTGCAGAACTGTGAAGTCCTCTTTTGACCCTGCGCTCTTGGATTCACCAGATCACGGTTTGCTTCCTCGATGGTTCAGGTATACATTTCTAACCCTACTACTTCTTCAATCTACTTTACCAAAGCACTCATCAGTACTCGTGCTCGCTAAAATGGGGGAAAAATGTATAGGAGTGAATTTTCACCCCTAATGCAAATTCCCCTTTTACCCTTCTCCACTTTAGAAAACCAAAGGCGGAGTTTGAATTCCATATAAGCCCGCTGCACTTCACCCACCTATTGTCTATTTTGAGTGTCATTGGAGGTGTTTCTATTGAGGACACCCACACGGTGCATAGATTTATGAGCAACACACAAACATGCATGCGGCATGCTTCTGTCCTTGACAGATTCCCACGTCTGAAGCCTAGAAAGATGTTACAATTCCCATTGGGAATCGAATTGTAACACCCCCTTCGACGAAATGACCCAAATATTGTCATTTTCTTCCTCTCTACTTCATATTCACTCATTCTCATTCCATTTCACGACTGAATCTCTTCATAAGCTCCAAGCAACTTCTTCACCCTCTCTTCAATCTCAAGCAACACTTTACACTTCACAGCAACAACATCAACACTCCATCACTTCAATAGAGAAAGTGTGGAACAAACACCATTGCAGTAGAGGCTTGAGTTCCTCTCATTTTCTCCCCCACTAGGCTTGAGCGCTTTGGGAAGAGGCGGTAAGCTTTCACCCCTCTCCTCTATTATTTGGTTGAGTAGCATAACACTATTTTGTAGTGCTTTAGTGCTCTTTACTTTATTTCCTACTTTTCTCTCTATTTATCTAGTTGCCTGTGGAGGTGATGGCACTCTCAAATTTTGTCAATTTGAAGTGCCCATGTTGAAAAATTTTCCTCTGCACTTTCAGAAGTGCACCTGATGAATCTACCTAAGTGACCTACTTTGGAGGGTAAAAATTTGAAGCCTATTGATTTTGAAGCCAAACCCATTTAGAGGTCCACTCATGTGTCATATGTGAGCAAGAATGTCAATTTTTAGCTTCCCATGATGAGTTTTGTGAGGGTTTTGAAAAGTGAAGCTAGAGGGTTTTGGCACTTTTTTGCTATTTGCAAACGTTCAGTTTTGCAAAGTAGCCTCCTGTTTGAGCTTGTATTTTACAACCAGATGATCGTCAAGAGAAAAATATTGTTGTTCTACATTCTCCATACCAAGATGAGCTCACATGTCATTTTTCAACACCTCATGATTTGATTTGCTATTTTTACCAAATCAAAACCAAATGCAATTTCTCCTGTTTTGCACTTGCATTTTCAGAAACCTTTTTGAGAGGCCAACTTTGAGTGTCAATATATTTTGATGGGAGATGATTCAAGCTAGGCCCTTTTGAACACGTGATCAGTGTACCTAAATTATCTACTATGTCTAGTGGCAGCTTCCTAGGAGTTGATTTGTTATTTTTTCAAATTGGTGATTTGGTTAGTTTTAATTGGTTTAGAACAACTGTTGTTGGAGAGAATTTCAACTAAGCAACTTTTTTGATTAATATGTTTCACCTCATGACTCATTTTTCTAGGCCATTTGTTGCACTACATTATTGGATCAAATGACTACATTTCCACAAGTTTTTATGGCATCACAAGGTTGTTTGCCTAGTTTTCCATGCCAATTCCAGAACTTACTTGGCCAGTTTTTCTCATTTTCCAAATATGCTAGAAAGAAGATTTTAGTGACAACCCAATTTACCATTTCACTCCAAATACATTCAGATGTTGCCTTAGGTCATTATGAATCTAAGAGTTGTTTGAAAATGAAAAAAAAATTAGTCGGGCCCACAAGGGGACCCGACATGTGGTGCTATCTGAAGAAAACATTAAACTGTCTGAATGAAGTCAAGTTTGCTTGTGATGGAACACAAGGACATCCCAGTCAAAGCTTTTCAAGCCAATGAAAATCCGTAACATGTGCATATGTTGAAGGTAATGACCTATTTTTTAAAACAATCAAAGGGATATGCAAGCTATAGGTTTATCACCTTAAAATAAATAGGCACAATGCTAAATATGGACATCCATCAGTACTTAATGGATATAGTATATTCATTACGTGTTGTATTTTTAAGTACCTTGCTCAATATGAATGCATGTATGTATGCATTGGCATTGTGGGAAAATGTGAAGGCTTCTATTGGTGAGGTAAAGTTCAAAGTATTGAAGCTTACTAGATATATATAAACTTCTCCTCAAATGAATAAGAAATTGGTAAGTGAGGGGCTCGAATGACATTGTGATGAACAAAGGGCAACACATTTTGAGAAAGTCTCAAAGAATTGTGTGGTATTGGTGAATGTGTTTGCTGCAAAATGAATGATGGCACCATCACTAGTCGAGAGAGGGTCTATCTGATATTATAATGTGAATTGTGTAGAGATTCAAGGGGACACCATGACTCCTACAACCTATTCAGTAATGGATGCATTGAAAAGTCACCAGTGACCCAAACAAATAGAACGACCGAATACATTTTGAAAGGGTCTAAATTATATGATAGATTGTTGGAGCTAAAAACAAAAGATGCTTGAAATTCTTAGGCAACAATCGTGCCAGATGAATGGGACGCCATCAAGTTTTCCATTGCACCAAGTTAGAGGGTAGATGCAGAGAACATGGCAAGAAAAGGGCACCACTATTTGTGGATGAGCTAGTTTTGAGTAAATAGTCCTAAGTAAGTGTGGTTTCATGGAATGTCAACAAGAACATCTACAAAATTGATCTATTGAAAAGACTTTTGAAGATTTCAAGCAAATGAGATAAGTAGAGGGTGTGGTTTTGGAGCAGGGTATGCACACCCACCAAAGCACTAGCAAGGCATGGAGATCCATCAAAGCCATGAAACAATGCAACAAACACAAAATGGAGCTATTGAAAGGGTGTTTGAGACTTCCAAACAAATGCAATTGTTGATTATAATGTTGCGCTCCACAAATGGGAGGACCTAAGGAACCTAGCCATAGATTCTGAGGAGGCTCAAGAATCACATAAGTAGAGTATTGGCATAGACTAAAGGATGCTTACATTTCTGAAAAGAGGCTTTCTAATATGAAACAAAGGTCGATGGAGGGCCTGAACAAGCAAAGCCATGGCATCAGGACAGTTTGCGCCTGCAGTGAATATTGTATCAAAATTGTTTGAGGAAATTTTGCTTGAAAAGATTTTAAAAAAACTTAAAGATAAATGAAAATTAGTAGAGGGCAGTGGCTAGGAGACATTCTCTCAGATTCCTGGTGCATGGGTAAATTTGGCGCATGTTTACTCTACAAAGGGAAGTTGGTGCATGCAACAAAAATGAATAAAATTGTTTGAGGGCATTCAATTTGGAAGCGTAGATTTGGAGATGTCGAAATGAAAGGAATCAATTGGGCAGCATGAATAAAGCATGAGAACTTCAAAAGATCAAGTAAATGTGGTCTCACGGTATGCCACTACAGAGGGTACACAATAATGTATCTGTTGATAAGTCTTTAGAAGCTTCAAAAAAAGTACAACTCAATAGGAAATGGCGGATGGGATGCTAGCAATGCAGAGCAAACATACAAAATGAGTTTGATGAAAAGACTTTAGAGGCCCTATTGGGTGCCATGCCAGTTGAAATTTTTGATTTAATCTAGCAATGAAAATGTAGTTGCAATGAAGAAGTAGATGCTTTTGGAGGGTTCGATGTGAAAGCTCCCTGTGCATCAGAAGCAAATGCAATTGGGAGGCACGACAACATGAAAAATGAAACTCTTGAAATATGTAGAGATGTAGAAGTGGCCATTATGCCATAAAATGAGATGGCTCAAACCAGAGGAGGGATAAAAAATTGGTCAGAAGAAATCCCACACAATAGAGAATGGAAGATTTGTAGAATAGAGGGAAACCTACCGCCATGAGCAAACAAAGAGGAGAATGTCAAGAACAAAGAAATATTAGGGCACAAAATGTGAATCAGTGAAAACAAAAAAGATTAACGGTGGAGAACTAAGGTGAAAATGCAGCAAGATCTCCATCCTTGCGCTCTAGCTCGTACCTCCAAAATGCACATGGGCTAATTCCCGCGAGGTGAGCAAGAACGCTCCATGTGGGTGTGGGCCCAAGAAAAATGAAAGGCATGAGATGGGAATATTAAAAGAAGCTTTCATCTTTTGTTTTAAAGAGCTCGATAAAAGTTAAAATCCCATCATATATTGATTGAATCAAAATATTTAAAATCAAATGGGCTTTCTTTGTAAAAACAAAAAGGTGAAATATTCTAAAGGTGAAAGTAAAGTGCACAAGAATTGTATGTGAGAATATTTTAAATGAATAATTTCTATCTGTTGGAGATAGAATACACGTGACAATGCATAGGAGAATAATTTGAGAAAGTGAATTAAATATTCACTAAAATTCTTATTTTTGGGAAATTAAAATGATGTCAGAGCCTAAATATTAAAGTTAATAAAACTTTAATATTTGGAGGTGAAATAAAATATTGCTACAACAAAGGCAAAAATGAAAAGGTTTTCACAGGGGCATAATTTTTTTTCACACAATAGGTGAATGAAGTGAAACTATCCACATGGGAAGTTTTATGTTGCTCAACACCTCACAGCAAGGCAGAATTTGGATGCAAAATTTGTTGAAGGAAAAGATATGAGAGAAGCTTTGCAATTTGTCAATCAATGGTGAAAGATGCTTCTACAATTGGTAAAACAAGGATACACAACTGAGAGGGGGGCTGAATTAGTTGTTACCAAAATCAAACTTATACAACATTAATCAACCTTAGATCATAGATCTGATAATTAATAGTGCAAGCAGTAAATCAACATCACATCAGAGAGACATAAACACCAAGATTTTATACCTGGAAACTTGTTAGGGGAAAAACCATGGTAGATGTTAGTTCACAAGATTATAACTTGTTAGAATTATAATGAAGAATAAAAAGGAACACACTTGCATTGAGGCACACTGCTCAAAGGGAAGGCTCGCTGCCTTACATAAGACAATTAGATTAAATCCATCTGATTAAGTTGAACTGACAAATTAGCTTCTACAAAAGCTTGATTACAGTTTCGGTTAGGGATACAAAAAATTCTATAAAATCTTCCACCCTCTGGTCAATCTCTTCCACACTATGCTTTGAATGATCTGACCTTTATTCACACATGTACACCACTTGTACACTTGAGAATTTTTTTTCAAATGAGGAAAACAATCGCATATATATCCACTACATGGATTTACACCCACTATTCAGTCAGCCACAAATAAAGAATGAATTACAACTGTCGGCCTCAATACATAGATAAATTTCAATGTGCATGAACACAAGTTAGTCACAACATAGTGAGGACCCAAACAAACACCTCCAAACACACCAAACAATAAAATATTAATCCTCATAGATCCACAACATGCTAACACCATCATGTTGGCCAAGAATATGAAAACTCAGACACACATCGAAAAAATCTCTGATCACGAACACTCCAATCAATGCAGACGTACAACAAGAATAGAGAACAATCTAGGCTAATCCATGAACATCGTAGGTACATGTGCAACTCATGAAATTATCATAATTTCATCTGCTTCATTCCAAGAACATCAGCTATAGAAAATGAATAACAGTAGCCACACAGATCATCATAACTTCCACAAAACTTGATGCAAACCTCTAAAAATTTTAGACAACATATTAGAAAGCTTCAGTAAAAAAGAATTTGAAGTGCACCTTTAGATCTTAAACATACAAAACTATCGAACATTCTGACCTTCTCAGCTCCACTGGCTGCCTGCACTATATTTTTTACAATTTTCGCAATCTCCTCGACATATGCAGCTTTAAGCAACATTAATGCTAAAATTGTTGACATCAATGACAACCACATATTAGAAACACAACCAAAACATGCAACAACTTCCAGATGTCTTCAACTAATCTTCTAGAGATTTCTTTTCTTTTTTATATTCTCATTTTTCTCTCATTGTAAGGGGTTCTGAAGTTGAGTTCTATTATGAATTCTTGTATAGGGTTGGGGTAGATAGAGAAATGTTGAAATTTTGAGTCTGTAAGCTGTAAATTTTTATTTCATGAGAAAATATTAGCTAGTTTATGCAGATAACTTATGAATGTCTTCCAAGTGTTTCCACATTCATGAATTTCTTCAAGTTGTCTCCAGATCTGTATATTTTTAGTCATTTAAATTCAATAATACCAAGTATCTTTGAGTTTGGAATCTCAATTTCATGAGATTGTTTTATCTGTTTATGAGTATATTTCAATGAAATGGTTAAATGCTTTAAGCAGATAATTATGATTGAAGTCTGTAGGTTGGATTTGATAAGCAAAATTTGATTGATAATAGGAGAGGATATGTTGGTGTAATACATTAGCAATTTAAATCCACTGGTTGATGTCCATTTACTAATGAAATTTTCTTTATGAATTTGACTCCATGGTCTAGAATTAGGCACTAGTATGTCATTCAGTTTTATGCATCTTAGAAACAAGTTTAAATATAAAAATCATTTTAAATCCCTGTGGTTTGGTGTTGAGTCTTGATTCCCAATTGCTGAGTAAGTGTTGATATATCAAGAAATTAGCCAAATTTGAGGTTATTAATGTTTTCCTTAGTGTATTTTCATTGGGATTTATCTACTATAAAAAGAAATGTCTATGTGTAAGTGAATTAAGTTTTAGGCATTATGTAGGTTGACCCACCTTGGTTCTACAGAGCCAGAAGTGCAAAAGATCTCAGTCTTTAACTGAATCTTGTCAGTTGGCCAAATAAACCTTTGAGTTTGAGCATAAGACATTGGCTAAGTCCTTAGGATTCAATTGGTCTGTTGTTATTTGGAGCACCAACAAGAGGTGGGAACACCAAAGCGGGGGTTTGACTAAGGTAAAGCCCAATACAACCCCAACACTTTATCTCTCTCTTTTGTGAAGGTATTGAAGACACTCACACATTGGAAGCTTCATCACTTGCATGGTTGTAAGCATTTCCTTTCCCTTCTTCTCCTTGTCTTTATCACTCCTATTTCAGTCTATTTCCGCTTTATCACATTTTGTTACTCTATCACTTTCTATAAGTTCTTAGCAATTAGAGTAGAAGCATTCACCTTGCCATTTTCTATGACATACTCACTTTCTAGTCTGTATGGCATGCTAGTGTGCCTCTAGGATGCCAGTGCACCTTCTTGTCGTTTGTGTTCTGCACTATCATCCTTTCATCGAGAGCTTGTCGATTTGTCCAGAAAATCTTCATGACTTGCTCTTTTTGATTCCAAAACTCTCATCGCTGTTCTTTGAGGTAGTTTAGGGAAGTTCACCCCATGAGGCTCTCTAAGTGAAGATAACTCATGATTAGCAAATCCATCCTCTCTACAGTACCATTGATGTTTCAAACCATGCATGTCATGAATATTTTTTTCAAATAATACTTCTTCCAATGGTGTCTATTTGGAATTGTTAAAATCAAGTTTGTGGTTTTCCTTTGGTCTATTTTGTCATTGGAAAATGGTGTGTTGTTTGTTGGTTTTGTGTATTCTACAGTTGCAATTAGTTATTATATGTATGTATATAAATATAAATATGTAGACATACATATATGTATCTATTTATATGTTTGTATATATATATATATATGTATGTATGTGTGTGTGCATATAGATATATATGTTTATGCATATATAAACGTATGCATATATTTCTATATGTACATATATATGTTTATATATATGTATGTATACATATGTGTTTATATGTACATGTATGCTTTGCATTTTTGCATTTATTGAGGTCTAGTTTCCATTTGTTGAGAATAGATTCAAGTGTAGTTGCGATTGATGCATTATGGTCTAGAGCTTAAACCCTGTCAAGCAAAAGATTACTTGTAATATATATATATATATATATATATTTGCATATATATGCATGTATACGTGGATATGTATATATATAAAATTATTTATACATACATATGTATATGTGTTTATATGTATGTGGATATACATATACACATCTATGCAAATATATGTTTATATATGTATATTTATATGCATATGTATATATGAGTGTTTATGCATACATATATATTTATATATATTTTTGTTGCATATATATCTATGTGTATGTATATATACACATATCTATATATACATATATAAATCATGGATACTATTCCACAATGTCCTGGTTAGAAACATCCAGCATAATGTGTTTTCTAGTGGTTGTTGATTTTATAGGAATCTATGTCAATTGTTTATTGTTTGGCATATTATGTACGGTATACAAATCGGTATATTGCTGCAACAATGTGTTGAGGTATGCTTTGAAGAAGTTTATGCATTTGGAAATACTATGGTTAGAAATATGTAAGAAATAGAACATAAACACTTAAATATATTGATTGAATAGTAAACTATTATTTTCATTATGTGGATGATAAGCATCATAAATTGTCCTCTAGGTAAATTGCAATGCCATTTCTTTTTAGAGGCTAAACAGTTCAAAATAATGCATTATAGTATATATTTGTGACATTCTCTTTGAGTAGGTTTTGAAGTTGTCTATAGGTAGAGAAACTGAAATGTGCAGGAATTTTAATCTATGGTAATGTGTGATGTTCAGGAAGTTGAGATAAACACTAAAAAGTTCGATGAAGATGTGAGTAAGATTTTAATTATTTTGTTTTATATATTCATTTTAAATGTACCCTAGATTGTGTAAGGTATGCACATTAAGATTTAAACTACAATGGAAAATGTAGTGTCTTCCCTCGGTTTTGCTTACTTAGTCTTTTTATGATTTTTTATAGGATTAAACTATGGGACATAGTTCCCCTGTTGACATGGATCTATCCACTAGTGTTGCTTCTTCAAATGTTGGGAAACTACATATCAAAAAGGTAGCTAGAATCACAAGCAAAAAAATCATATTTACTTGAAGTTAATTTTGAATTTCCTAGCTACATCTGTTGATTGTCTTATAACAGTAAGTTATTGATTTTATTATCAAGGCATCTATCAATCTTAATAGTAAATAAATTCTATGTAAGCATGCATTGTAATTTCCAATCAGACATGTCAACTACTACGAACAATGTAACTTACCCACCAGAGATATCCACAATGATTTCTTGAACATGTGCATGATGCCCATGGATGAAGAAATAGATAGAGAATTAGGTATATCTTGAATAGGTAGACATTTTTCAATGACTTTTTCTCTTTCATGGAAATAAAATTAACTTGAATTGAATAGAAAATATTAAAAAAAATGGCTTAGACTCATTTTATATAAAATAATTGCACAAACAATAAGATAAATTTAAGTTCCATGATTTGACCCAAATGCATCAATTGTGAATAGCATGCAAAAAATATTGGCACAACAGTCCCCATACAATAGAGATAGATGCTTTGAATAGATGCAAATTTAATGGTTTTATATGTAGGCATTTTCCAATTACTTAGACCTAATTTTGATTTTCATTTAATAAATTCAAGTGAACTTGCAATGCATGTGTGCAAATAGTAGGCATTAACCCTTAAAATGCAGAGATACAAAAAACTATAAAATGACACTGTAAAAGATATAACAACTTACAAATTCTTCATTTTTCAATTCAAAAATTCTAGACATAAACCCTCTCAAAAGGCACCAATTTCACCCTCATCAAACATATGTATTCTTATGTATATATATATAAGTATATATATGTATATATAAGTGTATACACATATACATTTGTATATTTGTATCTATATTCATAAATATATATGAGTTGTTTCTTACAACACCGTAGATGTAAAGCCTCTCAACAAACACAAATTACAACAAGATCTTTCTTTTTTCCCAATATGAGAGACATAGATCTTGTCAATAGACATAGATGTCTCTCTCATCAAACAATTTGAGGTAGCGAGTAAAGAACACAAAAATGATAGTATAAAAGATATAGGATTTTACAAACCTCTTTCTTTTTTGCTTTGAATATGAAAGATGTAAAGTACCTGAGCGAATGAGAATGTGAAGAATGAGAAAAATAGATCATTTAATCTGCATATCCGTAGAGAGAAATGGGAATTCAAATGGATAATGCAACTAGTATATGTAGAATAAATGATCTTGACTGAATTTTAACAATAGACTACAAGGAAAAAGAGACATTGACAATTGGGCGATAACGGTTGCTTTTCTGCATAGTGCTTGAATTAGCACATGCAACAAGGTGGCTGCTAGAGTGTGGAAATACTATTTGTAAAAGCATTTATCTCTATCAAACATCTCTATGTCGGTTGGAAAACTATTTGGGAAGGCAAGCAAAGAAGATCAGCTTCTTCCTAATTCCCCCATTCTGAACTATGATATATGCAGACTATGTGAGTAGACAAAGATGCCATCCTTGTTACCCAATCTAAGAAAATGAATAAACATTGCAACTCATTGAACTTTATATCATAAGAAATTAATGAAAGTTGCATTATAGTCTATTGACATTAAACATGAATGGCAGACTATATATGCATAAGCCCATTATCATAATGGTATGCCATAGATAAGAACAATTAAAAGCCATGAAACATTTCCAGTGTTAAGCAATATATTGCACTTACTATTGGTGAGTTCTCATTTATTGTGCATAGACTGAACTACATGTTTCATTAGTGGTTTTTGGTGTGAAGTTTTAATTCTATTGAGCAAAGTATTACTTTCCTTGTATTTTCATTTGTTGAGCTTGTTTCATGAGGATGAAATTTGTATCTGTTGAGAGGGTTTAGATCTATCATGTTGGAAGCGACAAATATGGCATTTGTAAGTTCTTGTATATTTTACACTTTCATTTTTTGAGTTGTGTATTTCTTAACTCAAATTGTTTGATGAGGATGGAATCAGTATCTTTTGGGAAGGTTCATGTCTACCATTTTGGAAGCTGAAAAAAAAACGTTTGTAAGTTGCTATACCTTTTACAGTGTCATTTCATGGTTGTTTGGCTATGCTTTTTATACTTCAGTCTACTCACAATAAATGAGAACTCACAAATAGTAAATGCAAATGTATTGCTTAACATGCCATGTGTCACCTTGAAGAGTGCATTCGAAGACACCACTATACCAAGGAACTCATGAAATATTTCCAATAGTAAAGCTCCCTAGAACAATTATTATTTTTAAAATAAAAAAACAAGAAGCAAAAACCACAAGGAAAATACCACCATCCAACGACAAAATTATAAAAAAACATCGATAATTAGCTTTTAATAAATATTTCCTAGAACATTAGCAAAATTTTGGAAATATTTTTTGGGTGCGATTCTCGATGGTTTATTTTAAATGAAAGATTGAGGCGATGACATTAGTTTAGTTCCATTGTTAGTGATCACTGATACATGAGTTGAAATTAGTGGAGCCATAAAATGCAAATATATATATATAATATAGAATGAAAATGTAAAAGACGTATGAACTTACAAACACCTCATCTTTCACTCCCTATACAATAGACATAAACCTTTTCAATAGGAACACATTTAATGATTTTATGTGCAATCATTTTTCAATTGTTTAGACCTAATTTTCATTTTGATTTAATAGATGTCTATACAATGACTAATAGAGAAGATGACATTAATGGATTATGGTGTTAAGTCTTCTAGTCAGGAACAAAGACTAATCCATTCAAGAATTCAATGATAGGGAAGGGTAGAGATTAACACACAAGATGCAAAGATCAATAAACAATATACACAAACCCATAAAATGCAGATATGTAAAAAACAATAAAATGATATTGTAAAAGATATACGAACTTACAAATGGATCATTTTTCACTTCCAATATAATAGACATAAACCCTGTCAACAAATAAAGGTTTCATTATCTCAATCATTTTCTAAAGTTTTTCAATTGTTTAATCTCTGTTGTTCCCTATCAGTCAATGCTGTTTTGATATTTTGGTGCTTTTTTCATATTTTCCCAATCCAAATTTATTGTGTATTCATGAAATAGTGATAGACATTGAATGATATCAATAGTTATTTTTGGATTCGATTGTGTTTAAGCTTTTGAATCGACATTTTGGATCACACTCCATGATCCATCATCAAGATAGAGAGCTCAATGATATGAACAAATTTTGTTCATATCCTTGAGCTATCTATCCTGATGATGGATCACAGAGTTTGATCTGAAACGTCGATTCAAAAGCTTAAACACAATTGAATCCAAAAATAACTATTGATATTCTTATGGATTGTGGAAATCTAATAGCATTGACATTGAAGGATGTCTATCTATTGAAGATATGTCTAATTTACCATAGTTCTGAGCAAATGAAAAAAATCATGCAAATAATACTTTGCTTTATAGACATAAAACTTCACATCATAAGTCACTAAGGATAGTTGCACTTCAGTTCACTCATAATAAATGAGAACTCACAAATATTAAATGCAAATGTGCTAATTAAAGCTTCCTACAATAATTGTTATTAAAAAAATTAGAGATTGTCAAAACCACGAGGAAAATACTAGTAGCGAATGAGAAAATTATAAAAAAATCAATATTGCATACCTAATTGTGATAGTCTTATGCATTACTGATGCTTTCTACTACACACATGTTTTCACCTCTATGGATAGGTGGCATTGTTTATAGTATTCAAGGGGTAATACAATTGCCTTAAACATTGCTAAGATGGTGCTCGTTAGGGCTTGAGAGAACAACATTATCTTGCATACTGCATTTCACAATGCCCCTTCCCATAGCACATAGACATGGCATAGTATTATTTTATTTTTCTATGTTGCACGAAGTGAATTGATTTTTTGGACCAAATAGAAAAGGCATAACATTTTCTTGTTTGGAAAAGTTTTTTTTGTTTACAAATTGAAAGTGCAAAATTTTCTTAGAGGTTGTAATATTGCAATTTCATTAATATATATATATATATATATATATATGTATATATGTATACATTTTCATGTATATATGTGCATATGCTTGTGTGTACACATATATGTATGAATGCTAGAACCATACATGAAGTTGCAAAGTATAACAATATTACTGCCAAAATTGATTGATATATTTGTTTGCTACTCAATTTATTTGGTTTCCTTTTTGTATATTTTTCACTATATATGATTTCCAGTCCTATGATGCATTGCAATAATTTGTGTTCTTCTTGATCAATGTGAGTAATACATAATTATGATTATTTCAATTTTTCTGGTTTTAAATGTCTAATGCGCCACTCGAAAGTCCTAAACCAAGTTTCATTTTTGGCACACAAATTGATCTTGAAATTTTTTTCTCCCATTATAGGTTTCTTCATGTGCAATATATGTCCAAAGGCTATACTCAAGAGTTTTGGACTGCTACTGATCATGGTGGGTATTTTATTCTTCATTTTTTCTTTATGTGTATTCAATATTTCAAGCTTTGTCCATACTTTTATAGTAATTGCTTTGCTAAGCACTATCAATACAATTCACTTTTTCCTGATCTTTCACATGAAATCTACAAATATGACTATAAAAAATTGTGTGAAGAGACAAAAACTAACCTATGACCCAATTGTAGTAGAAACCTATAAATTGATTGTGAATGAAGCTTTCACATTGATTGATGAAGCTCTCCATCATGCAAATTGTTTTCAAATAAACTCTTTAAATTACAAATTTGGTGATTGCCTATTCAGTACAGTTCATGTTTTTCTCCATTGCCATTATACATCGAAATAACTACGCAATGGTCTCATGGATCATTTCTTAAACTGTTTCAACAATCATCCCCCTATATCTTTAAGCTTGCACGATATTGATTTGCACCCAACAATGTTAATGATTTTTCATAATGTACATGACAAAACACGTACTACAAAGAATGAGGCTTTTAGCCACAAAAATCAACAATAGTGGTTGAACTGGTCTCTGGGGTGACCCATTCTATCCAAAATGGCTAGCATATTAGTTAAACATGCCAATACGCATTTTTCCTTTAAAGTAAAAAACAATGTATTTAAATTTCAATGACAATGTGTGTAATCCTATAATATCAATTCTTTTCCATGATACAACTCCTACAGCTAGCCACTATGAGCCTATCTTCTCATGATTGAATACATACTATCACACTAAAAATGTCCAACCACACTTACAAGCCACACATTGCAACTTGGACAACATTTTGCACACAATAGAAAATAAATTTGAAATAACTGGACTTTCTAGAGTGCCCACATTTGCTAGTACATGTGGCGAAAGCATGTTTGCTGCCATAGCTTTTTTCCTCTCTGACCATTTTGATTTAGATGCTTTGTGATTATTTATGGAACAGTCATTGGATAATGCATTGACAATTGAAAAAAATATGTGATTGCTTGTTATGATATTCTTGTTCAATCTAGCATAGACAACAATAATCATCTTTTGTTATTATGATCATTTATTTCTAGAGTTGGGATGCCATTTATGAAAAGTCGTCTTGAAGGCTCTAAATTTTGTGCACTATGGTTGTCCAATATATTTGATGCAAGAATACACATATGGAAAGTATCTGCATTTCCCAGGGCCAAAATATACTCTAATTGTATGAAGCCAAAAAGAAATATGAACCTAGTTTGTTTTCCAGACAACTCAGGCCATTGTCACTATGAACGACTTCAACAAAAAGAATAATTGACTTAGAACATCCATATGAATGATCCACTTTCTATCCAACACATGTCAATCACTTTCAAATTAGAGACAATAAATAGTATGAGTAGTTCTCATAGAAAACAAACATTCCCAACAATACATACAATAGCTAAGGCAATGTTAAGATAACATGAGACATTATGCTCCCTAAAAGAACATATATACAATGCATAAGCATCCCATGCAAATCTCTCACATAGTACAACATCTAATGCTCTGTCGCCAACTAGCAATGTCAAAAGAATAATTCAGTCCTGTACACTTGGTAAAATTCAATACTGCGATTCTAGCCAAAATTCAACACAACAATCACTACAATTTTTGAAAAGACAAATACGAAGTGAACAAAAGGCTTTTTATTTACATTTGGAAAATTTAAAACATAGACCATATAGAAATTTTATGCTCCAAAAGACAAACAACACTTTTCAATGAACAAAACCAAGAAGCACTCAATCCAAAAATAACCCAGTCCAAAAATCTATTAACTCATACTTGCAAATGATAAATGATACACCCATTCAATCATACTCTATTTGTGACATGCTACATTTCCATCACAATATTCATAAAGTTGACAGTATGCTCATAGATGCTATGGCTAAGCTATTTACTGAGACGTATAAAAAAAAAATAGAGATAGGGAAGCCCATTTGTAAACAATGTATAAAAGCCACACTGTATGACAAGATACCATTTTTTTTCATACCTTCAATAATAAGATGAAATGCACAAATACATGTTCATTCTTTAACTACTATTGAGGAAAGGATTATCTCTTTGCACAGATCAAACAATTGGGATACAAACGAGCACAATATGGATTGCTTGGGACAATTATCAATGTACCTATAGATTTTGATAAAGTGCAACAAGGATTTCCTAGAAAAGTAGATGAAACCACAACAGTGGTAGTTAGACTAAAACAAAAGCTAAAATATGATAATGCATATGCACAGGGTAATGTTAGATCTACCATAGTGATGGATGCTTTAATTGCAAGTTATGTAAAATACCATTACACAAAAAAGAGAACATATCTATAAATAGAGAATGGCATGAGTTGTTGGTAAAGAAGACAACACAAATGGAAACAAATTTTGAAACAAGACCGACTATGGAAGATGACGAGGATCCAATAATTGAATCAAATACATCGGTTTAATGAACCACAATCTGTCAAAGACCTTGACACAACAATCATTGAAATTGGAAAATCAAAAGGGTTTAAACCCCTTGGTATTTTCAAGGACATGTATGCAGAGGAGATGAACTTCACGACTTTGTTCTATGGTTTGGCTTGTCCAACTGACACTGTTAAAACTTTGGCATACCAAAAAATTACAAAATAGGAACTTATGCATAAAGACAATAACTTTGCACAACATATTAATTTTTTTTTTTTCAAGTCTATTAAGATTATTATCCACCAAGTATCCTTGCTATCATGGATTTTCATATGGAAAGTTGAATTGAAATGTGGAAAATTGCTTGCAAAAGATGTGCCCAGTCCAACAAAGCTTGAAAAAAATTACAATCTCCATTGGGCTATAGAACATTCAAAAGCATTCGGACCTCCCCTGACTATCTAGAAAACATAAAAAATAATATATATTTACAATGATAATACAATTGGGACCTCCAATTTTTTCGTAACATTAACAAGTGCTAAGCATTTTTGGGAGCCATTATACAAATCTTTGCACTAGATATGTATTGTGCAGGAATCAAAGTGCAATGGAAGTATAGAAGAGAAGGACTTGGATTTTAAAATCAGAAAAAATTCAGTGCTTTGCAGTCATTATTTCAACCACAAAGTCAATTCATTTCGAAAAATGATGCTAAAAAACCATGAGCTATTCGGACAAGTCACAAACTATTCTTTTGTTATATAATTCCAAAACCAAGGCAATGAACATGTTCACTTTTTGCTATGGATAAAAGATGCATCTCTATATGGAAAATGTTGAAATAGAAAGCTTTTTGGAAAAGTATTTCATGTGACTCATTGCTACTTGATACAAATCTTTTCAAAAGGAAAATGCATCATCATACAAAGAGTTGCAAGAAATACAAAAATTCAAATTGAAGATTTAGTTTCTCTTTGCCTTCAATGAGGAGAACAATAGTTTTAAAACTGCTTCTGATTCCTAATGCTACAATCAAGGAGAAAGAAAAGATTTTTTTAAGCAACTAGCAAATAAGCATTACACAAAGGAATTTTTTTAAAAATATTTCTTTCATGAACTGGAAATGGATGAAAATGACTACATTCAATGCTACGATCAACATTTTCATGCAAAATTGTCATGCTGAAATGAGACCCATCTAATATTTGGATAAATGCATTTGCAAAGAAATTGCCTAGACTATGGTATGCAAATACAGATACAAAGATTATTTTAGATGCATACGCTACTACATCTTACTGTAGATCATATATGTCTTTAGTATTTCAAAAATTGTGACATGAATGCAGTAGTGCTTATGATGGAAAAGTCCAATTTATATGAAAGTTTGGCAATGCATTGCTTAACTATCAAAAAATATCTAGTCATCAAGTCGTTCATATCATTCTTTCATTATTACTATTTAAATGCTTAAGGAGTATTGTTTTCATCAACACTGCACCATTGGAAAGCCGAGTGTTCACGTTAAAAATTCCTAAGCTATTGGAAAAAGAGCAAGACAATTATGAGAATATCATGTGTGCATCTATAATAGAAAAATGCATGCAACAACCAAAATATCTTGATAATTGTTCATTTGCAGAATATGCCACTTTTTACTTTAGTAATCCCACTCGTAGCAACTAGTTCTAGTTTATGCTTTTATTGTTTTTCAATTTTGTGAATTTCCAACAAGTAGAATAACTTAAGTAGGGTAGTTTAAGTAGTTTTAAGTCCATGAAGGCATATATAATGTTGTACCATCATAAGATTACAAGCCCTGGGTTGATAATTTAATGTGGTCTTAAGCAATGTAAATTGGAATGTTCAACCAATTGAAATTATGAATTGAGTATATTCTACCAAGTTTATAATACATTAGCTTAGATTCTAAATTTTTGGCATTTTTGTCAGGGTCAATGCTATCTTCATAGACTAGTTTTTACATCTTTCATAGTTAATTTCTCTTTTCAAGCATTAGGACTATTAGATACCATCTTTTTCAACACCAAGATATACTAACACTGTGTAGGACCGCAAAATCTAAATCCATCTTTCATGTATGCAGAGGTAGAAAGATTCCTTGGGTAGGTTCCTTCCTTCCACACGTTAGGAAGCTATTGCAAAAATTGGTTACCATAGTACTCAGAGTGAAGATACCATTGAAGAACAAATTTCCTTCTCACCAACCTCTAGCATATATACAAAAGGAACATAGCACACCATGGGTGATGTAGCAGAAGATGATGTTGAACGACCAACACTTGAGTTTCCTATCACTAACCAATAGACGGTTACAGTACTGAAGAACATTCCTCCTTCAGCATTACCAGTCTTTCATGGGTTAATGAATGAAGACCCAAATATATTTCTCTTTGAATTTGATGTCTTGTGTAGAAGTTATGACTATACTTCTAATGCACATAGGTTAAAGCTTTTCCTTGCCACTCTCAAAGATGCAACTTTGAGATGGTTCATGGGATTAGGTAAAGATGTTCCTGATTGGGAAACCATGAAGAAAGTGTATTTAGAGAAGTAAAAAGACTACTATAGAGGACCTGACAGAAGAAAAGATGATTTATTTAGAATGACACAAAAGGATGATGAGCCTTTAGAAGATTATGCGGAAAGATTTTAGTTTTCTCTAAAAATGCCCTTAGAACAATTTGTCAAAAGAATCTCTCAAGTTAGTCTTTTTGAGGGTATTTAATGAAGACTACATGCATGCCTTGAAGCTCATTAGCGAGAGATATTTCTCAACTACCAATTTCAAACATTTGTAAGGCCTGTCAAAATTATTCCAAAACCTTTACAAAATGGCCAAGAGTAGATAGGATATCGGTTATTGGTAAATCATCTACAAGGGTTTCAAAAATAGAGCTAAAAAATCTGTTATCCAACATGAAGGAGGATATCATCAGTCATTTGGCAGCTTAATTGGATTCTCTTCACATTAAGAAAAAGAAGGAGAAATTTGAGGCTATGCTTACTAAATATTGTCCAAGCTAAAGGCAAAGAAAAGAAAATTGTAAATACAAAAGAGTGGCTAGTATCCAACAAGATAAGGTTGAGAAGACTAATTTTCAACTAATTGAAGGAGATGATGGAAAACTCTTTTATATAGCTCAAAAGAGGCCATGGAAATAGAGACAAGGTATTCCACAAGACCCCCTTAGCTTTAATTCATCATTTCCTATTGGGAATCAAAACTTTTCTACTTGGAACTCTTAGCCTCAACAAGCAAATCAAAACCAATGGTAGAACCCTCAACAATGACCACAAGCTCATCCAATTTGGAACCAACAACCAGATCCTTGGCCATAGAAAAAAATTAGGTTCCAATTACAATCCGTAATGGCCAACCCAACAGAATCAGTGGCAACCTCAGTGGAAAAAAGGCCAACAATGGCAACATCAAAATATGAACTACTAGTAGTCTATGCTCCCTCCTCCACAAAAACAACAAGATCTAATTCCTCCATCAATTTTTTCATCCTAGCCACCCAAGGAACAACAAATACCTACCCAACCTACACCTAACCCTAAAACTAAGCATGTTCAATAGGTTTATACTAACGAATCTATGCAATAGCTCACTTATGGGGTAGAGGTGAGTGATGTCCACCTTAGATTGGGAAATCAACTTGCTGGACCTTCATCCCTCAAAATTATAGAAATGGAGGATGAGGAACCTATAGTTCAGTTTCTAATAAACCATATTTGGAACCTGAGTCAAATTAGGTACACCAAACTACCTCAAATCCCAAGCCACCTTTTCTTGAATGCCTAGCTATGCAAAAGCATCACACACATGCTAAGACAAATATTTTAGAGCAATTGAAAGACGTGAGCATCAAAATACCACTTATCCAAGCTATCTAATACATCCCTATCCATACCAAAATTGTAAGGGATCTATGTCTTAAGAAACTAGGAAGGAAAAGAAAAGATCCACAAACAATCCATGTATTGGGAAATCTTGCATATATTATGTTAAGGAACATTATAGTCCCTAACTATATAGATCCTAATAGTCTAGTTGTGGAAATTAAGATTAATGGAACCCTCATTAAGAATACTTTGATAGACTTGGTGGTAGCCATCAATTTCATGACAAAATAAAGAATCCAAATGCTTCAATTAGTCAACCTCAGGCCTACACAAACTATTTTACAGCTCATTGATAGGTCCATAGTTAAGCTTGAGGGTATTATTGAAGACCTAGTTATTGCATTGGATTCTTGGGAATACCCTACAGACTTCATAATGTTGCAACCAAAATTCAATCTTCAAGGTTGCTCACTCATCTTAGGCAGGACTTGGTTGACAAAAACTAATGCATTTATAGGCTATAGGTGGTAAAATGATAATATCCAATGATAAAGTTACAAAGAACTTAGTTCTTTATCCACCATCCCAACCATATGTAGACCTTGAGCACACCATTTAGCCCAATTTGGGTGAGGATGAGGAGGATAACTACTCTCTGCAAATACTAATGACTATAAAGTGCAACCCCTTATTGGATGACCAAAATGGACATAATCCAAAATGATTGTGGTAGTATCCCACAACAATAGGATTGCCTCATATGCCTACAAGACCTCTTTCAAGTATTATACCCACCAATTCTATAGAAGAGATATCATAGCTATTCCATTCATTACTACCTCAACAATGTTTACCCATCATACCAAACCTTGATCTCTCATTAGTTCAAGAGTCATCAGAAGAATTGGAAATCATGCCAGGAAGGAAGTTGAATATTAATAATGCCTTGATAGAGGAACAAAAAATTCTCTACAAACAGTGCTACAGACACACTCAACCGCATATGCATGGGATTACCATGATATGAATGTTGAAAAAACAAGGAAAGACAACTAAGAGGAGGGGGTGAATCAATTGTCATAGAAATTAAACTTTATTTAACCTTATCAACCTTTAATCTCAGATCTGATAGTTAATTGTGGAAGCAAGAATCAACAACACGTCAAAAACACACATAATACCAAGATTTTTGCGTGGAAACCTTGTTAGGGGAAAAACCACGGTGGAGGTTAATCCATAATTTATACCCTATTAAAAGTATAAGAGAAATTAATAATGAGAATGCACATGCATTCAGGCACACTACTTAGAGCTCACTACTCAAAAGGGAAGGCTCATTGCCTTACATAAAACTTTTAGATTAAATCCATTTGAAGAGATTGAACTAAGAAATTAGCTTCTTCAAAAGCCTGATGATAGTTCCAGTTAGGCACAAAAATAGTTCTTCACACTTCGCTCAAACTCGTTCATACTCTGCTCTGTAATTGAATGATCTAATATTTATTCACACATATCTTGCACACACTCACACACATTTTGAATGAAGAAAATAATCACTCTTATAGATTTGCTTCATGGATTTACCTCAACTCTATCGACCAAAAATAAAGAATAGATGAACACAAACTGTAGGCCCAAATCTTGAAGAAATCTCAATGCGCACCAACCTAATTTAGTCACAACATAATGAAGACCTAAATAAACATCCTCAAATGTGCCAAGCATTCAAAAATTAATCCACAAGGATCCACAACATGCTACAACCACCATATCATCCAAGAACATGAAAACTCGAATATGCAAAGGAAAAATCTTCGATCATGAACACACCGATCAATGCGGGCGTACCAAAAAGATAGGACATGATCTAAAAACATCAATGAACATTGTAGGAGCATAGGAAACAACTGAAATCACCAGAACTTTATTCTCTTCTTCCAGAACCACCAGCTACAGTAATAAAATAACTATAGGAACACCGAAACAAACCACTTTCTCAATTCTTGATGTGCACCTCTAAAACTTCCAAAGGATAGACTATATAGGCTCAACAAAAAATCCTTTAATGTGTGACTACTAAATACCAACTTACAAAACTTTGCACCATTTGATCTTCACAGCTTCACAAACTATCTGCAACATATTTATTCTAATTTTCTCAATATCCTCGACATATACAACCTTTAAGACATTAATTCTAATAGTGTTGACATCAATGACAACCACATATTAGAAACACAACCACAACATCCAAAAATCTCCCCCTTTGGCATTGATGGCAACACATGATGTGAGAAATACCATAAACACAACTAGCTCTTCTCCAATAGTCTCCCTCTTAGATTTTGCACTCTTCTCCTCTTTTTCCCCTTTCTTCCTCAAGGTTTTTCACATTATTCTTCTTCCCCTTTGACATTAATGGAAAAATTACACAAGCTCTAAACCACATATCTAAATCACCTGACTACTCCCCCTAAGTAGCAGCCACTATATCATCAATCTGAAACAAGATATGATTGTAAGTACATGGATTGATGCAAAGACTTGCATCTTAGTTTAGTTTAGGAGGGGAAATCACCCCTAACTTGCCTCTAAGATACTAAAAAATTATCCTTACGCAATGGCTTAGTAAAGATGTCTGCAATTTTTTCCTTAGTAGGGACATACTCCAGTCTGACTTCTTTATCACTCACTTTGTCTCTCAACAAGTGATATTTGATAGATATATGCTTTGTCTTTGAATGTAGCACCAAATTCTTGGAAATGTTTATGGCACTTGAATTATCACAAAATATAGCAATAGGCTCATCATACTCAATTCTAATATCTCTCATCATCTACTGCATCCATATTACTTGAGTACAATTGTTTTCAACAACAATATATTCTTACTCAGCATTAGATACGAAAATGGAATTTTGCTTTTTACTTAGCCAAGACACGAGCTTCTTCCCTAAGAAGAATTAACCACCACTAGTACTCTTCTTGTCATCCACATCTATTTCCCAATTTGCATCAGTAAAGGCATTGAAAGTAAGATAATCATACTTATGATACCATAGGCCAAAGTCAACTTTTCCTTTCAAGTATCTGAAAATTCTCTTTACAACAGTCACATTTGATTCCTTCAGATCAGCTTGATATCTAGCAACCATGCATACATCATTCATGATGTCAGGTCTGGTCTGAGTCAAATAAATTAATCCACCGATCATTGACTTGTACCTTGTTTGATTAGCCTTAGGAGAATCAACATTTTGTGTTAACTTACATTCAGTTACCATGGGTGTACCAACAAGCTTTGAGTCTTCCATGCCAAACTTTTTTCAGTAACTCTTTCACATACTTGGATTGAGATATAAAGATTTCATCATCTAACTGAGTAATTTTCAATCCCAAAAAGAATTTCAGCTCTCCAATAATTAACATCTCAAACTCACTTTTCATTTGATAAGCAAACTTCATACATAATTCATCATCTCCTTCAAAAATGATGTCATCAACAAGACTTCAATTATCAACTCTTTATCCTTATCCATCTTGAGATACAAATTACTATCAACAATACCTTTATTGAATCCAAGCTTCAACAAGTATTTATCCAATCTAGTATACCAATCTCTAGGGGCTTGCTTAAGTCCATACAATTCTTTCTTCAACCGGAAAACCATATCTCCTTTGTCAGTTAGTTGAAATCCATCTGGTTGCTCAATACACACCTCTTCTTCTAATTCACCATTTAGAAATGCTAACTTTACATCCATTTGATAGAATTTGTAGTTCTTGAAAGTAGCATAAGCAATAAATAATCTTATAGCTTCAATTCTAGCAACAAGGGCAAAGGTTTCTCAAAAATCAATACCTTCCATCTATGAGTACCCTTTACATACCAGTCTTGCTTTATTCTTGATCACTTCACCTTGTTCATTTACCTTATTCCGAAAGACCCATTTGGTTCCAATCATATTCTTATCCTGAGTTTTGGGAACAAGAATCCATGTATCATTTTTCTCTATCTGCATCAGTTCTTCCTTCATTACTTCCATCCAATATTCATCTTTACATGCTTTATTGATATTGTTAGGCTCAATCTTGGAAATCAGACAATACTCTTCTACAATTCTTCTTCTAGTCTGCACACCTTTGTTCTTGTCTCCTATAATCTATTTTTTAGAATGATTTAGCTTTACATACCTTGGAACTTTAGGATTTTCTTGAATTTTTGGTTCTTCTATTCTTTCTTCTACACTTCCACTAGCTTCTCCTTCTAGACTTTCTTGATTCACCAGAACAATTTGAACTTGATTTTGTGTTTGAGAATTCTTTCCTTTATCAATACTATCATGTTGCTCATCTGAATCATATCCACAATATCTGGATGGTCTATCAGTATCCTCATCAACTCTGACATTTGCACCTTCAATCATTTTCTTCAATCTTCTATTAGAGCACTAATAGGCCTTGCTCTTAGTAAACTAACCCAGAAAGATCCCTTCATCACTCCTAGCATAAAAATTGCCTATATCTTCATCTCTTTTGATATAACATCTACTTCCAAATATTTTGAAATATTTAACAACAGGCTTATAGCCGAACCACAACTCAAAATGAGTCTTACTATAATTACCATTGACATTTACACGGTTGATAATATACACAATAGTGCTTACAACTTCTCTCTAATAGATATGAGGTACATTACCTTCCAACATCATAGTTTTGGTAGTATCTATAATTGTTATATTCTTTCTCTCAACAACTCCATTTTGTTGAGGAGTCTAGGGAGAAAGTTATTGTCTTTTGATTCAATGCTCTTCACAAAATGAATTGAACTCTCGAGAAGTGAATTCACCACCTCTGTTTGATCTCAAGCATTTAATCTTCAACCCTATATCATTCTTTGCCATGGCTTTGAAACTTTTGAACTTCTCTAATGCCTCATGTTTTTCTCTCAAGGAAACAACCCATATTATCCTCGAATAATCATCAATAAGCAACATAAAGTACCTTTCTCCTTGTAGACTTCTGATTTTGGAGGGACCACATAGATCAATATGCACCAACTCCAATACTCCACTACAATGATGTTGTTTTCTCTGAAAATAAACTTTAGTATGCTTTCCCATCTGACATTCCTTGCATATAGTGTTAGTAGGCTTTACTAACTTAGGAAGATATTTGACTGCTTGTGTGGATCTCACTTAGATAATGTTATCAAAATTCACATGACATGGCCTCCTATGTCATAGCCAACCTACATCAACTTAAGAAATTAAACAACTTTTACTAGCAGCACTCAGGTGAAAAATGTTACCTCTTGTCTTTGTGCCTAAAGCAATTACATTTCTAGAACTTCCCAAAATCTTGCATTTTCCATCCCTGAACTAAATATCGTGTCCCTTGTCAACCATCCATCCAACACTCAACAAATTATGCTTCAATCCTTCAACATAAAGGATATTATCAGTATTGTATTTACCACCAAGAGAAATAGTGCCTTTGCCACAAATTACACCAGCATTGTTATCTCCAAATATTACAACACCACTGTCATATTTCTCCAAGCATATGAACTTGATTTTGTCACCAGTCATATGATGTGAGCATCCACTATCAATCACCCACTCATCCTTTTCACCAATTCTGGCTGCAAGAGCTTTCTCAATATTGTTATTGCTAGTAGATTCAATGGACACTGGACCATTTTCCTTGATAGAAATGAATACCCATCCTTCTTCATTTCCAGTTTCTTTATTATATTCATCATCAGTAACACCTTCTTCAACATAATATCATTTCTTTTGAAATATAGACTTTTCAGGTTTATAATTAAAAACTCTTTCAAGACATCTTGATGCAAAAAGACCTATCTTACTGCAAGAGAAACATTTAATAGGTAATTTTCCTTTGTACTTACCTTGTCTTTGGCTTCTCTTTTCACAATCAATGCTTCTAGCTCTTCTAACTCTCTTTCTTCATCTTCAATCTGTTTCATTTCATCTTCATACTTGAATGTCTTCCTTGAGCTTTCTCCTGGATCATATCTCTATTGGATTTTTCTGGATATAGTAGCTTTGAATGCAGATTATGTTTTAGGAGTAGATTCACCAAATTCAATCAACTCAAAGGTAGCAAGCTTACAATTAGAATTTCTCTTGTCACATTTTTTATTGTCTTGAATTATTCAATAGAATGAGCTTTCATTTTGTAAGAAGTAGGCACAAATCTGAGAACATTATCCGCAATCTCATCTAATACCCATCACTAGCTCATTTACCTTTTGCATGAAAGAAAAAATGTTTTCATCTTCACTCATCTTCATGTTCTCCCACTTTCCTTTTAGAGTTTTTAGCTTAGCAAATTTCACCTATGCATCTCTTTCATACAATGTTTCCAACTTCTTCCAAATCTCATGTTTTATTTTTAGACCTATCACTTTTGTCATTTCTGAATCAGTCAAAGAACTCAGTAATGCATCTATAGCCCTGATATTGATTTCAACATCTTTGATCTCATCAGGATTAGAGGGACCATTCTGAGGAATAGTGTATGCGTTCTTTGTAATCTTCAAGAAGGGTTCACCAATGCACTTCAAATGACACTCCATTCTGACTTTCCATAGAGAGTAATTTGTACCATCGAATCTAGGACTATCCTTCTTGTATGATGCCATCTCAGATCACCTCAAGCTTTCAAACTTATTCAGAGGAACCTGCTTTGATACCAATTGTTGTAAAAACAAGGATAGACAACTGAGAGGGGGGTGAATCAATTGTCACAGAAATTAAACTTTATTTAACCTTATCAACCTTTAATTTTAGATCTAATAATTAATAGTGAAAGAAAGAATCAACAACACATCAAAAACACACATAACACCATTATTTTTACGTGAAAACCTCATTAGGTGAAAAACTATGGTGGAGGTTAATCCATAATTTATACCCTATTAAAAGTATAAGAGAAATGAATAATGGGAATGCACGTGCTTTCAAGCACATTGCCTAGAGCTCACTGCTTAAAAGGGAAGGCTCACTGCCTTACATAAAAATTTTAGATTAAATTCATCGAAAGAGACTGAAATAAGATATTAGCTTCTTCAAAAGCTTGATGATAGCTCCGGTTAGGCACATAAATACTTCTTCACACTTCGCTCAAACTCCTTCATACTCTCCTCTACAATCAAATTATCTAATCTTTATTCACAAATATCTTGCACACACTTCAAACACACTCACACACACTTCAAATGAATAAAACAATTTCTCTTATATATCCGCTTCATGGATTTACATCAACAAATATGTTAGCCAAAAATAAAGAATAGATTAACACAAACTGTCGACCCAAATCTTGAACAAATCTCAATGTGCACCAACCTAAGTCAGTCACAACATAATGAAGACCTAAATCAACATTCTCGAACGTGCCAAGCATTCAAAAATTAATCCATAGGGATTCACAACACGCTACAACCACCATGTCGGCCAAGAACATGAAAACCCAAATATGGAAAGGAAAATATTTCATCACAAACACACCAATCAATGCAGACATATGACAAAGATAGAGCATAATCTAGAAACATCAAAAAACATTGTAGGAGCATACACAACAGCTAAAATCACCAGAATTTAATTCTCTTCTTCTAGAACCACCAACTACAGTAACAAAATAACTATAGGAACAACGAAACTCACCACTTGCTCAATTATTGATACACACCTCTGAAACCTCTGGATTATAGACTAGATAGGCTCAGTAACAAACCCTTTAATGCATGACTTATGAATACCAACTTACAGAACTTTCCACCACTCTGATCTTCATAGCTTTATAGACTATCTGCAACATATTTATTTTAATTTTCTCAATATCCTCGACATATACAACCTTTAAGACATTAATGCTAATAGTGTTGACATCAATGACAACCACATATCAGAAACACAACCACAACATGCAACAATGAAGGGCATAGATCTTAATTTATGTATTCATAGGATATATATTAATGATGGATATAGACCCATTCGATAACCACAAAGACATATGAATCCTTCTCTTAGGGAGATAGTGAAAGTTGAGCTACAAAATCTCCTTGATGCAGGTTTTATCTATCCAATTTTAGATAGTGAATGTGTGTCACCTTTGGTAATTGTTCCCAAGAAATGTGGGAAATGGAGAGTCCGTGTAGACTATAGGGAATTAAATACAACCACTAGGAAAGATCATTTTCCTCTACCCTTAATAGATCAAGTACTTAACTCACTAGCTGGGAAGAAGTAATTCTCATTTCTTGATGGTTTCAGTGGTTATAACTAGATTAAAATTGCTCTAGAGGACCAAGACAAGACTAAATTTACATGTCCTTGGGGAACTTATACTTAATCTATTCTTCTGTTTGGCTTATGCAATGCTCTACCTAACTTTCAAAGAGTGGCACTTAGCATATTTTTTGATTATGCACATGACTACTTGGAGATATGCATGGATGAATTCACCACTTATGGTGAAATTTATGAGGAAGCTCTTAATAACCTAGAAAAAGTGCTAAAAAGGTGTAAAGAACATAACCTATTACTTAGTAATGAAAAGTGTTTCATGATGATGACACAGGGAACTGTATTGGGCATTTTATATCCAGCATAAGAATTCAAGTTTATCCACACAAAATAGAGATAGCATCTACTTTACCTATTCCTCATAAAAAAAGAGATATTAGGAGCTTCCTTGATCATGTAGGCTATTACAGGTGGTTCATCAAATATTTTATTAAGATTTTTCACCTATATTTGTTTTGTTGAGTAAGGATGTTGAGTTTGAATGGACCTCTAAGTGTCAACACTCCTTTGAAGAATTAAAGAAAGCTTTGACTCAAGCACTAGCATTGAGAGGGCCTAATTGGACTCTTTGATGCTTCATATTTTTCCATTGGAGCAATCTTTGGTCAGAAGGATGGCAACAAGGAGTATGCAATTTATTACATCAAAAATAATCTTCAAGGAGAAAATTTAAACTATACTATAAAAAAAAAAAGATTCTTGTTGTAGTCAATGCTATTAATAAATTCAGACACTATATTATTTTCTATTCAGTGTTTTTCCATATAGATCACACAGTAATCAGGTATTTGATGAATAAACCAATAGTTGGAGGGAGATTGGTAAGATGGCTATTGCTCTTACAGGAGTTTGACATTATCATAGTAGACAAACCTAGTAAAGCAAATGTGGTAGCATATTTCCTATCAAGATTACCAACATAATCAGCTAAAGGAGTGATGGATGATTCATTTCCTGATGAACACTTGTTTGATTTACAAGTAAAAATACCTTGGTATGTAGGTATTGCTGATTATTTGGTCATGGGGAATATTCCACCACATTTCTCACCAAGAGAAAAAATACAGTTGGTTCACAAATGTTTTCCCTGCTCCTGGATATCTAGTTATCTATTTTATACATGGCCTAATAATATCATGATCATATGCATAAGGGAAGATGATATTTTCGATATCATGAAAGCATTCCATGATGAGCCATGTGGATTTCATTTTGCAGCAAAGAGAAAAGCCTTTAAGATCCTCACAACTGGCTATTATTGGCCTACTTTGCCTAAAAATGTTAAATATACCAGGAGTTGTGATAGGTGTCAAAGGATGGGAAGGCCAACAAAGAGTGATGAGATGCCCTTAAAACCTCAATTGGCATTTGCACCTTTTGAAAAATGGGGTTTGGACTTCATTGGATCAATCTCTCCTACATCTAATAACAAGGAATATATCCTTATTTGCACTAACTACTTGACAAAATGGGTGGAAGTTAAGGCTCTACAGTTTACTAGAGATGGTAATGTAGCTAAGTTCTTATATGAAGATATTTTTACTAGGTTTGGAGTTCCTAGAGAAATAGTCATTGATCAAGGGCCCCAATTCACTTATGATCTAATTGCCAAGTTGGTTGAAGAATACCAAATAAGACACAAGAAATCAACACCCTATCATCCACAAGCTAATGGTCAGGTGGATGTCACTAATAGGGAAATAGAAATCATTCTCACCAAGATAGTGCATATGCATAGAAAATATTGGGTTTCAAGGTTACCTAAAGCAATCTAGGCATACATAACTACATGGAAAACAACCATTGGATTTACACCCTATGAATTAGTCTATGGAAAGACAATAGTCCTTCCTATTGAATTTGAATATAAAACATTAAGGACAACATTAGATTTGGGAATGGATTTAACAAAATCATAGAAGGAAAGGCTTCATTCTTTGAATGGGTTGGATGAAATAAGAATGGAAGCAATACATCATAGAGACATAGTACAACAACAATAGATGAAATGGCATGATTAGTACATTAAAACAAAAGAGTTCACTATGGGAGATTGGGCCCTATTATATGATTTATGTTATAAAAATTTCAAGGGAAAATTCTAGTTCAGATGGTTGAGCCCCTATGAGATTAGCAAGGTTTACTCTAATGGGGCAGTACAACTACACACCATTGATGTAGTATGGTTTTCCCTTCTCATTAATGGACATAGAATGAATTTTTATAAAAATCCATTATAGAAGGATGAATTTATATTTTCAATGATCCAACAACATGGTGCTTCCAGAGAACTTGATATAGAATTTGATACACAGATTCCTACTTCTGTAATGCAGGACATACCTGACACTTTTGGTGGCCCAAAAATTGAGTTACATAGCTCAGTCCCTAAGCTTCCTTGGCACTAACTTTTCATGTTTTTTTTCTCACAAGCACACACTACACATTATATTAATGTTCAAAATATCTTCAGAGGGACATGTTATCAATATTCATAAGGGTCCTAATGCCAAAGGGACTTGTAGCTTCACAGTCACAATTTAGAATGGGACCTGACATTGTAGGTGCCCATAGCAATGTCTGGCAGCCGAAAAGAATATTCAACTCATTTGGTGCTATATTTATTGCAATTTAATTCATATTCATTTTAAATATATTCATATATCATATCCATCATTTCATACAAAATAAAGTGGCATAATTATTTTATTGTCTGCTCTCATTTTAATTACTTGACTTGTCAAATCGCCAACTCATGTTGGTCATTTTTGTCCCATTAAATCCACTCACCACCCACTTTTCATTATCTTCTAGTTAATATCTATCACATAAAATCAACAAATAAAAATATTCTTTTAGTTTCTATGTGTGAAAGATGGTTATTTCTATGAGGTAGTACTTAAAATGTTGTTATGATTAATCTAGTTTTCTTTAAAATTTCATACACTTTCATTTAATTCCATGCATGCGAAATATTATATCTTTAATTTCCATCATTATGAATTTACACCACCTCCAAATCATCAATGTGAAGTGAGGTCACTTCACGAATTAAGTTGGGGGGAGGGTACGCCTTACTCATTCTTTTTTGCCTGTCCTTTTGAATCTGCCACCCAAAACCAAATTTAATGAATATTATGGCATGTGAAACCCTTAGTTATGTTTAATTTTTGCTGCTATTTGTAGTGCCATTTTTTAAATTGCTAAAACTTGAAACCTTGAGAGTTTATGAGAACTCTAGCTTAGTTAGACTAGAGATGAACTTAAAAGGGAATTTTCAGTTGTAGTATGGTATAGTAATAAGGATATGTGAGGGAATGGAGATTTTAAAGTGATAGAGTAGTTTTAAGGTGGTGAAGATTGAATTGAATTTTCGGAGCTGAATTTGGTATATTGAGTAGAGAGGAAAACAAGGATGATAGGAGATGTTATAAGAAGAGAGCTAGCGGCTCACCAAAACATTTTGGAGGACACAACAGTCCCTCCTATCTTCACAAGGGTTGGATGGCTCGAGTACATTTTGAAATTAATGGAATTTAGTGATGACTTTACAAGAAGATTTGCAAAAACTCTTCAATAAAATGAAGCCATGGTAAAGGGGATTTCTATAGATGCATCTGAAACTACCATTGCACAGATTATAGGACTACTAAGGATAGGAAAAAAATTCCCAGCTCAGTTTGATGTACTAATAGCTCGAGAAGAATTATGTATAAGAGGAGAGGAATTGGATTCCTCATCACAAGGTATAAAGACACATTCTCTCCACTAGTTGTGTCCAAGATGTGCCTCTTATATTATTAAAAATACTGTCTTTGATGGTAGACAAAACCTTTTGTATATGACCCATTTCAAATTGTTAAGTCATCTCAAGCATAATAGGGTAGTAAATGTACAAAATTTTCTTTATAACTTGTTGAAACGAATGGCCTCAAAATACTAAAAAGATAATGTGATACTTCTCTCTCATCACTACTTAGTTACCTTACTGATAAAAAGAATTCTAAGAATCCAATACCCACAAGTGAGGTGGGAGGATTTCAAGGCTAAGGACTGCATTGAAATTAATAGTTTTTTGGATGCACCAGTAGTGCCTGAAGATGCAGATGACCAAAATGAGCCCCAAAATGAACCTGAAGAAGAAAACCCTCATGTTTTTCTTGTGGCCTCACCTACCCATATCCAAGGAAAGCATGAAGAACCTACAGAGCCATAGTCTAGGCTTCCCATAAATGAGGAATTACATTCTTCTAAGTCATGGAAATCTAAGAGCCAAAGAGTCAGTGTATCTACCTTCCCTACACCCTCAAAACTAGAAGAACACATTTCAAATAAGTAGAGGGATACTCAAAAGTAAAAAAAGGTGGAAGTTCCTAAGAAGAAAAAGAGTGCTAAAAAGGAAAAGAGGGGAATTGAGGAAGAAGTATTAACACCTAGACACTCTAGTAGGCTCAGGAAACAAAGTGCTACACAAGAAAATGTAGAAGAAAAACCTCATCAAGAACAACACTAGAAAGAACAACCTTAGGAAAATGGCATGCTTGTAAAAACTGACTCTCAAATGGAGATGAATGATCCTGGTAATAATAAAATACCAGTGAAAAAGATAAGGTATGTAGAGACCACTTTTGATTCTAAATCAGTAGAAATATTTGATGCCAAAAAATTCTGAGCATAAACCTTCCCTATTCTTGGAGATTATGAAGAAAGTAATGAGTAGTTTGAGAACAAAGGAAGTTTACATTGAAGACAAGGATGTAAGAAAGGAGCTCCAAGAGGCATTGGACAAAATTAAACACTTGGAGGAATTGGTACAAAATTATGAGCAGAAGGATAAATAAAGAGAGGAAAAAATGAAGGAGATGGAGGAGAAAATACAACTATATAGTCTTGGCACTAAATTCAATTTGTTGGCATAGTTTTCTATTACTAAGATAGGGGATAAAGAATTGGTAGTGCTAGATGAGAAACCCCCTCCTCTTAAAACTCTTGATTATCATACAACCTACTCACTTGGATACTAATTGTGGAAAGTAATTGATAAGTTTGCAAAGGAAAAAGAGAAGTGGGGAAAGGAAAAGGGAAAATATGAACAAGAAATTGAGAAAAGAGATATGGAACTAAATAAAACAACAGTTCAATTGGAGAAGATAGAAGATAAGGTTGCTCAAATAGTCAAGTGTAGGCCTCCACCGCAAACTTATGCATTATTTCTAGGTTTTTATGTTTTCAATTTAGTAGATTAGTTAGCAAGAATTTAATTGGCACGAGTCAAACTTCTGAGTTTCTTGAATTTTTTGTTGCTTCCACACCCAAAGACCAAGATTAGTTGTGTGAATTTTATTTTCACAACTATGTGATACCTAATGAAATATAATGGAACCCTTTAATCTTTGTGAGGGATCTTCAGATCAAGACAACTTCCCTCTTACTACAAAAATGAACAACTTAGGGGTGAGATTATGGAGGAATATAAAGAGAAAGAAAAATCTATTGCACTTCCAATTAGAAGAGAGACTAGGGATCCAAATACAATAATTTATGAATGGATGAGACTCCTTACACATAAGGGAGTAGGTACAAAAATCATGAAGCTTAGGGAGGCAACCTATGATAGAATGAAAATGTTATTTGTGTGATGCAGAGCAGGGTGGTTGTCTTCTAACTAGCTCAAACAACGCTTTTCTAAAGTCTTTACACAACAAACAAATTGAATTTATTTACAATATTCGATTATGCCTTGTAGGACAACAAACATGATTTTTCTAGCATAATTTCCAAACCAAGTCTCCAACCCAAAATATAATCACCATTTAGGATACCCTTTTTGACATTTGAAAATATATCAAAATTTTAGGTATGGCTACTTTGGAACAACACCTTCAAAAATCTATTGCTACACTTAACAATAGGCCTAATTAGACTTGTTTGCATAGGTCACCATAAGGTTTCCAAAACCCAAACCTCAAACCTTCTCAAAAATGACTCATACATGTCTCCTATGGTCTACCCAAGAATTTCCCATCATTACAAACAACTCCTAAAGAGATTTTTCCCAAACCCTAACTCTTAGGCAACTCTTATGTCAAAAATATGAAGTTTTCCATCTAGGGCATCTACAAACCTTCACCAACCAGCCTCCCCTACTCCTTAAAACATCATGAACACAAAACATCACCTATCTACACCCATTACACCAATTTTCATGCCTTTTCATCAATGGAATGCGTCAAATACTCATTTTATTCAATCAAACCCTCACAACTAGGGTTTCCTGACTGTTTACAATAAAAAGGCCCTATCTATTTCCAAACTTAATGAAATCAAATTAGAAAAAAGTAAAAAATAACAAGGAATCAATTATCAATGAATTCCAATTGAATTTTGATCACCTACAGGCCGTACAGGGCTATACAAAACCATTTAGTAGTAAATTAGCTTTAAAAATGTACGAAAACAGTGTATTCTTATTGCTTGATCTTCAAAAATGTACATCAAAAACATGAATCAGCCTTCACAAGGCTTATTAAATATTTACAAACTAAATCCAACCAATCCTAATTTCTTTTCAGTTCCCCAATGTTTCATCTTCCCAAAAAGTGCCAAAGTGCAAAAGTTGCATGACAACATTTTGCAACATTTTACAACTTTTAAAAACTTTATAAAATTGACTCCAAACTGAATTCAAATGCCCTACAAACCAAATAAATGGTCTTAAATATCTTATTATAAGTAAGATGACTCAACTAAATCAAAATAATAACATTTAGCAACTTTTCCCACATTAAGACCTATGGTGCCCTACACCATACTCCTCGGGAAAAAGGGAATCAAGTCCCATTGAGGACAATGCTGCAACATGAGATTCAATCTTGATAAATTATTTTTCTAACCTCCAAGAGACATTCTTATTTAGAAACCCCTTCCAATGAACCAAAAACTAAAAATAGGCATTGTTTTTTGGCTTTGACCGGTTCTTCACTTGAGGATGTTGTTCTTCACTTGATGGATGGTCTTTGATTACTTCCTTATCTAAGAATGTTGTCAAATATACTTCTTCATCTATAGCCACATATCCTTCTTCCTTGTAATTCATTTCCTTCCTTTTCACTTTAATGGTGTACTTGGACTTGTCCACATCCCTTTGCAACTTATCCTTGACCTCTTCACCTTTTCTTTCCATCTCTTCCATCCGATGTTTTGCCCCTATGACTGTTATTTGATCATGCATACTAACTTCTAATATGAAAGAATGATCAATATCCCTTTTTTGAAATCAAAGAATGGAATACCTCTTTTAGCCTCATAGCAACATACTCTATGAGCCCATCTTGGATCTCCAAAATCAATTCATCCTTGACCTTCAACTCAATATCATTTCCCTCCAAAAATAAATCACTCTTCATGTCTGCTATTTTAGTATATCCATGTTTAGTAGTGGTTTAAATGTCCATTTTTTCCTCTTCATCTACCGTAATAAACTCCTTTCTACCTAACATCATCACATTAGATCTCTCTTGGTTTTTCCTTTATCTTCCTCCATCAATGGTTTCAAGGCATAAGAAATTTCATCTTTGTCTATCTCATAGGTATTTCTTCTCCCATCATACATAGCATGCCTATCAAATTTCCAAGGCCTCCCTAGCAACAAATGACACACATCTATAGGTAATATGTCACATAAAATTCTTTCCTTATACCCTCTTATATTGAACTCCACCCGACATTTTTCATTTACCAAAACATATTGACCCTCATTCAACCAAGAAAATTTATAAGGAGTTTCATTTTGTATCCTAGGAAACTTAAGTTTCTCAACCATCTCAACTAAAACCATATTATATGTGCTTCTTGAATCAATTAAAATTTTATAAACCTTACCCAAGCACTTACAAGTTGTTTCGAAGAGTTTCCTTCTTTGTGGTGGCTCCTTTTCCTTTGATGCCTTGATGAGAGTTCTCCTTACCATAAGAGATTCACCAACCTCTAGAGTGGCATGATATGATGGAGATTTTATAGTCTCATTGTCCTCTTCTTGCACCAATGGAGTTCTCCTTTCTCCTCCCGGTGAAATAGAAGCTTGACCTTCATTTCACTGCCATGCTTGATGTCCAAAATTGTTACATTGATAGAAACTCCCTATGAATCCACTAGTTTCTATTCCTTAACCTCAAAATCTACTCTAAAGCCTGATCTACCTCCTCTAAATCCACCTCTTGCACTAGCAACTTGATCTTGTAATTTTCTTGCATCTTCTTGGCTCTCATATGGTTGCCTTGAGTTAGAAAATGAACCTCTTCCCCTGGAATTGTTGCCGTTGCCCCTATTCAACTTGTCTTGCCTTCTCTTTATCTTTTCTTCACCCTAATTGCCATTTGATAACATTTCTCAACCATTATTAGATTTTCCAAAGTAAACTCATCTTGAATGTTGAATCTTAACCCACTGAGATATCTAGCTATCTTCTCCACATGATCCTCCATGTGACCTGCTCTTATACTCAACTTATAGAACTCATCAATGTAGGATTTGACATCCATCTCTCTATTTTTCAAACCTTGAAGTTTCTTATACATTTGGATTGCATAATCAGCCGATAAGAACTTACCCTTAAACTTGGCTACCATTTTGTCCCAAGAGACTATTTTTGACTTACCTTTCTTCCTCCTTTCAGTTTTCTTATAATCCCACCATAATAAGGTATGACCCTTCAACTTTTTTTTTTCAATATTCACCTTTTGTTCCTTAGGTACATCTTGAAATTCAAAGAGTTATCAAGTGTTTCAATCTAATCTAAAATCTCTTCATCATTCAAATTACCTCCATACATTGGTAAGTCAATATTCACCTTGTTTTTATCTTCCTTAACTGCTCTCAGTAGCTTGGCCATCCTCTGCTCATCAGGATCCAACTCCTCTTCTTGAGTATCTTCTTGAGGGGTTTCCTTTTCCCCTACCTCTTCACTGTCACTCTCTTCACCAATGACTATACCTCTCCTCTGGCCTATTTCAATAGCCTCAATCCTTGCTATCATCCTATCTTGGAGTTCCTTCAATCTCCTAATCTCTCTTGCAGTCTTCTCTTCCATCTCATTCATCTTCCTAGCCATAGTGTTACTTTTTGGAGGCATCTTGTCCTTCTTTCAACACAACTTATCTTCTTTAGATTAGGCCTATGCTTTGATACCAATTTGATGTAGACAAGGGTGGTTATCTTCTAACTAACTCAAACAAATATATGCCAAAGTATTTACACAACAAACAAAGTGAATTTATTCACAATATTCCATTATGCCTTGTAAGATAGCAAACAGGTTTTTTTAGCATAATTTCCAAACCAGGTCTCCAACCAAAAATCCAATCACCATTTAGATACCCTTTTTGACATTTGAAAAACATATCAAAATTTTAGATATGACTACTTTGGAACAACACCTTCAAAAATTTGTTGCTACACTTGAAAATAGGCCTAATTAGGCTTGTTTGTATAGGTCACCATAAGGTTTCCAAAACATAGAACTCAAACATTCTAAAAAATGACTTAGAAATGTATCCTAAGGTCTTCCCAATAATTTCCCATCATCACAAACAAATCCTCAAGAGATTTTCCCAAACCCTAACTCTTAGGCAACTCTTATGTCAAAACTATGAAGTTTTCCAACTAGGGCATCCACAAATCTTCACCAACTAGCCTCCTCTTCTGCTACAAAAACCATGAACATATAATATCACCTATCTACACCCATTCCACCAATTACCAAACCTTTTCATTGGTGGAATGGGTCAAAAACTCATTTTATTCAATCAAACCCTCACAACTAGGATTTCTTGACTGTTTACAATAAAAAGGCTCTAACTCTTTCCAAACTTAATGAAATCAAATGAGAAAAAAGGAAAAATAACAAAGACTCAATGCTACATGAATTTTAATTGAATTTTGATCACCTACAGGTCGTACATAACCATTTAGCAGAAAATTAGCTTTAAAAACACAGGAAAATAATGTATTCTTATTGTTTGATCTTCAAAAATGTACATCAAAACCTTGAATTGGCCTTCACAAGGATTATTAAATATTTTTAAACTAAAACCAACCAATCCTAACTACTTTTCAGCTCCCCAACATTTTATCTTCCCAAAAAGTGCAAAAAAACAAAAGTTGCGTGACAACATTTTGCAACTTTTTGTAACTTTTACAAACTTTATCAAATTGACTACTATAGGGAAGGGGGATTTACTATACAAAAATTATCTTCACTTAGAGAGACTCATGGGGTGAAATCCCCTAAACCACCTCAAGGAATAGCGATGAGAGTTCTAGAATCAGAAAGAGTAGGTCATAGAGATTCTCTGGATAAACTATCAAGATCTCGGCCAAAGGATGACAACGTGGAATAAAGATGATAGCATGGTATGCTAGAATCTCCAAGGTGTGCTTGCATCTCGTATAGATCAAAAAGTGAGAATGTCTCAAAAAATAACTAAGTGACAACTTACACTCTAATTATTGAGAACTTCTAGAATGTAAGAAAGCAATAGAAAGTAATAAGACTGAAATGAAGTGAAATAGAGCTGATGAAGATAATGAGAAGAAAATAAATACGTACAACCACATGACTGATAAATCCTCTAGCTCATGAATTTCTTCAATACCCACATGCGTAATATCTAGAGAATGTTTTGGGGCTGTAGAGGGGTTTGCCTTAGTCAAACCCCCATTTTAGTGTTCCCACCTTCACAAACAACTAAATAGAGAGATGAACCGAAATGGAAAGAGTGTGTGGTGAAAGAAAAACCTGATTTAGAGTAGAAAACACCAAAAAATAAGAGTGATAAAAGTAAGCCCCTCTTAAGGAGGAGAGCCCATTTCACAAAAGAGGTGATAAAAACAATCATCGCTCAAGGAGGAGAACCTGCATCATGATATGTGAATGCAATTAGTAGGGGATATGGAATCCTAGGATGCTCACAAGCATAAGGCAAGGGACATGGAGTTGAAAGAGCTAAGAGAGCTTGAGAGAGCTTGAAGCTACTACAACAAGATATATGGAGTTGTGTGAGAAAAAATAACAAGACTAGAAAGAAGCTAGACACTGGAATGAAGTTAGGGACAGAAGAAGTTGTTAGAAGCAGAAGAAGAGTCACTAATGAAGTGAAAAGATAGCCCTTAATGAAGGAAAAGAAGCTTCTCCAGCCATTTTAGGGCATCTCGAGCCGTTACCACTAACCAAAGGGGGTTGTTGTGCCTATAGCACACACGCCCCATTTGAAACGGGGACCCTCTCTTTTTGCTTGTGTTGGGCTGCTTTTTCCTCGTCTCATTTTGTGTCCTAAGTGGTCGAAGAACCCTAGAAGAATCATCTTGAGTTGACCACATTTTTCTACCCTCAAATTTTCAAAGTCTTAAGTCTTCGTAGGATTTCCTTGGTTGTTTGCTTTCAAATCTTAAATTGGCATCCTCCAGTCAACATAGGTCCACCCCTATGGGCCACCCTATGTGGGTTTCCTTCATTTTTTCACCATTCCAAATGGCTATCTCACAATTTTTTCCCACCTCATGGGACCCATAGTAAGCTTTCCCTATTTCCACCGCTTGTCATCCCAAATGGTTAACACCCGACCGTCATCCACTCGACAGACTCTGTCATTTTGGATGTCATTTTTGAAATGAATGTTCACCAATTGAGGTCACCACTATATGAGAATTTAATGAGGGCATTTAATGCCACATTCCTTTGCATAGAAATGTGTCAGACCTTCTAGCCATCGCATATTTGGTGTCTGTAGCCTGTCTCTGCCGATTCAAGCAACATTTGAGGTGTTTTTAATTAGTAGCCATGTGGGACTCTAAGGTAATTTTTCCATCACCTTCGCCATGTGTTTTCATTCTACAAATATAGAATGATTAAGTATTTTCTCGATAAAAATGGTGAAATTGGACAAAAGAACAACCTCCCTGCAAAACCCACAAATTAAAACTTGAAAATCCTTAAAACAATAACGATTTGGTTGCATGTGAAACTTGATGCCCTTTCTGATGTTCTTGAGCTCGATGTTAGTACCCTTCAGGCACATAGGCCTCCTATCACCATCCTTTTTCCCCACAAATGTCAACTTTCAAAAATGGTGGTCACCCATGTCGGGCCCTTATCCGTAGGATGACCCCTCCACCTGGTCATTACTAACCTTGCAAGAATTCACAAGTCCAAAAGGTCAACCCTCAAAACCTCTTGGGCCTATTATTGTGGACCTCCATCCGTGGGATTCCACCCAGGACCTAGCATTCCTAACGGCCATTTGATGACATCCTCCCACCAGGCAGGTTCCACACTCTCGATTACCGATCACGTGACTAGGCAAAAACCTAAGCCCCAAACCATGTGAGTGGAACCTTGTGGAGTTCCATCTGCTAGATTCCATCCAAAATTTTCCATTCCAATGGCCTTAGCAATCAATCGATTCATTTACCAGGTTTTGCCCATGCAACAACCATCTAGGGTTAAAATTCAAAAAATGACTAAGTCCTGACCTAATGCGGGTTGAGTCCTACGAACTGCTGTATAAAGGGCTCTATCTGTTAGGTCTAAAAAATGCAGGTTTGAACCAAGAGAGGTTTCCAAGCTCTCACAATGGTTTTGGCCAACTTACAAGGCCAATTAGTGTAGTTGAACCTTCTACTCTTTAGGCTCTGCTAAACCTAGGCGGGTGTACCTATGTGAATGATGCAAATTTGAACTATGTTTCCTACTTGACCAATCTATCCACAATGGAAATTTGAAAATGGAGAGATGTGATCCTAATTTGGTATAAATTGTATAAGCAATATCAAGGTAAAATCTAGTATGTTCAGTTAACAGATGTCAAATAAAATGGATAAAACTAAATGATGAAATAAGAAAGACCAGTGCCTTGTTGGGTAAATGGAGTCAATGAAAGATCTAAAATAAGTAACTTCTTTCTGGCAGATACTCTATTTGTTTGGCATATAAATTCGAGTTTACAACTTGTATAAACATGCAACAAAATGATTATGAAGTTATTCTTAATGATCCAAATGAGATTCCCTAATTACTATGACTAACTAAAAGGATTTAAAATCTCATTGAAAGGGCCAATTAATCAAATCATGCAGATACAACAAGTGTGCACTGATAAATTGAACATAAGCTTGTTATATCAATTTAAATAACTAGAAAACATCAACCTTGGAGACAACTTCAGCAATACTATCGATTAGCATAACAAACAACTGATACCAGAAATATGCCACCACATCAAATGATTTTCATTGATATCTCCATAATTTCAAATATGCATCATAGTCTCATGATTATGAAAATTGCTATCTACTATAGTCTTTCCTATTCCCCCACTTTCGTTACCAAAATGGATGTTTATACATCAACTGCTTTAAAGGACATTTCCTTTCAGAAATGTCTTCTGTTAAACCAATAATAATTTTAAAAAGGTAATTAGGCTCTGTTAAGCCATAGATGAATATTCAACAAGTGGTCCAAGTAGTCCCAATGCTCATGCGTATTTGCATCTCCCAATGCATTCCAGATTGTGATCTCCATTTTCACCATCTTTTCATTTTGTTCGCATGCTTCATCCAATGTTATATCTTTTGTTGTAGCTATCTTCAAGATTTCATGCAATATTAACTCACTTTCACCTTTCCACCTAGTCATTTCTTTTAATATTCCTCTATCATCGAAGAATACAGTCAATCCATTTTTGGTGGCATCAATTAATCCTTGCGCATCCCCTCATAATTCTTCAAAGAACTCTCTGTGCTTATTCATAAGATTATTTGTAGCCTCAATTGCCACATTATAAAGAGCATCCCTTTGGTTTATTTCCTGGAGCTTCTCTAGGATCCTACCATCCATTCTCTCATGTTCTTGTAATGTAGAAAAGTAATGTGAGTGTATTCCCCGGATCTTACTCAACCAAGCTGTTAGATTGGCATGTATTTTCTTAATTACTACTACAAGTGCATCATACTTCCCCTGATAATATGCACTTGATCCTTCCCAATGATATTTGCTTGTGAAATTTCACCATGGGTGAGCAGCTTGGTTGATCCCATTGTAACTCCTAATAAATCTTTCAGGCGGTCATTTTCTCTCAACATTCTCTCATTATTCATTTTGTACATTTCTTTTTCCTTGATCAACATCTGTATTTGAGCTTTGTTCAGTTTTTCTATGTTGATCCCAATCTCTATTGTTGCCACAGGATCAACCTCCCCAACCTTTAGATTCATAACATGCCCGAATGCATTCTCAGTATCAATGACAATTGATTTCCTGTGAGGTGGATAAAAGGCCCAAATCATTAATGACCCTTCATCTGGATTGTACTTTGACCCTGCATAGACTTTTGTCACCTTTTCCAGGATAAGCTTGTGTGTAGCATTAGTGTTTTTCAGGAAACTGTCAAAGACTAATGTAGAGTTGAGATCCAACCCTAGAAAAATCATAACACCAGAACTTTCTAACATTTTCCTTAGCTTTTCAGGGGTCATACTTGCCATCTCTCTATCCACACTCATCTTTAGATCATTCAGTAAATATTCTTCATTACCTGGTGTGACATTGTCAACCATTTCTCTTATCTCTTTTCCTTTTTGTTTATATAGGAATGCCTTAAATTCTGGAGAATTTATAAATTCATTATTTGCTAAAAATGACTTATACTCTACATGCCTTGCATATGTATCTATACCCTCTTCAACACTTAATTCACTAGCAGGGCACGCGTAATCCTGAGTTCTCAACTTTGACATCTTGTTAGGTAGATCTTGTGGTACATTAGTCCCAGATGTCTTTTCCCCATAATACAACTCTATATCTTACAACCCTTGATTAAATTCTTCAACGACAATTTCTACTTCTTCTGCCTCCAAGTTCCTAATCATATCATAAAATTGATAGGGCACATGTTGATATCCCCCAAAGTTTATCTTTTGTTTAGTAGAATTTATATACCCTTCTAGATCAAAATTCTTTCTCGGTGGTCCTCTTTTAATATTATATTGTAGTAATTTATTAATAATCAGATCATACTCTTCTTTTGCAAATACAGTAAAATCACCGAAGCATAGTTACTGGGCATAAAAGCTTGCTTCCCAAAAGAACTCAAATTCATAACACTAGAAAAGTCAATTTTCCTAAAAATTTCCAAGTATGCAAACCTGTCCGGAACTGTTTTAGGCAAAAGGAATGGGGCATCTTCAAATCCATAAACCCTAATCATGGTGGCATCCTCCAAATAGTACCAATCCCCCAGATTGTGGCTAGTTGGCCCATTAAAGTCCTTAGGCCTGAGAAACCTCTTTATCTCATCAGACAAAGAATAAGCACACAGATGATTATCAAATTTGTACAATGGTTTTACAAAATATTCCTCAAAGTGTACAAAACTAGAATTAGCAAACTTGTTGTCCCAAACAATAGTCCATAATTGAATAGGTAATGACATGCATTCCTTGTCAAATTGTGAAATTTTCATTTCCTAAGGCCACAACCCTAACTCCTATCCAAAATACAAAACTATATGCATCAATAGTGAATAATGCCTAAGATTTAAGATAGAGGCTCCACCTTTTATTGCCATCAACCCATAATCGAGCCCCTTAAAATGTATAAGGCATAATCAAAAGGTCTAGAGTTGTGATAATAAATATCTACTGAAATTACCATGGGCACAATTTTCATATACTCAGGGACTTCCATTCCCAATACTTGACCTACCGAGAAATAATTGTATTTCATATAGGGTTCAAAAATATCAACATGGAATGGGGGTCCTTCACTATCTTCTAGCGGAATTGGCTTGCCGCCATGTGTAATTTTGTGCAAGGGAAATCTCCAACCTTTATAAATTGTGTCCATCCTCCCGAATTCCTTTTCTAACTCTTCATATATGATCTTTTCATTGCATACCCCTTCCAATTTAAAAACTACACCTATTGCATCCTCTGATATGTGTATTAATGGGTTCTCAGATGGGTCACATATGGCTTTGAGTTTTGAATTATAATGAGTGGCCAACAATTTCACCAATTCAACATTGACAAATACATTAGGGAAAAACAACTTCCCCAGATTGAGCTTCCATGGGTTACATACTGGTTCAAAATGATTCCTCTAATAGTAATCAAAGCTAAATAGTTCATAACCTCTTATTGGAGTCCAAATATCTCCTATGAGCTTACATTTGTCATCAAATTTATCCACTTTTGCCCTAAGTTGTGCAGTTTGTCTGGATTTAGGTCTAGAGCTAGGTAATTGGTCGATAAGATCTTGACTTAGCTTTAGATTAGTGCCCTCTGGCTGAATTTTGGTTTTTTGTTTTTTCCATTTAGATTGACTACTTTCCCCATGTTTTCTACCACTTGATTTTCCCAAACTAGTTGCTTCCATTCTTCAAAATTGCAAAATTAAGGTATGAACAAATTACTATATTTTGCTCAAAACATTGAATTGAAAGAATTCCCTGGTCCTTTGCTCACCCCTCTGCTTTCTTCATTTTCCATTCCGCAATAATGTTTTCAATTGAATTCGCCTTGATTCATGAAATTACTTATGATCCATGGCACCATTAATGTTTTAGCTAAAACATGAGTGTAGGAGGTTTTTTCGAAACTCTCACTGTCACATCATGTAATCTTGTTGGCAATATATTTTCAAATCTTGGCTGATCCATTTATTCGGGATTTTACCAACGGTCATTAAACACCCGCTAAGACATCTTGTAGTTTCCCCGACACTCTGAGTCTCCCCAACAGTATTTTATATCTTTGCTATCAATAGATCATATATCGCTAAGATGTCCTATAGGTTCACTGGCGTTATGAGTCTCCTTGAGAGTTATCCTTTTAGTCTTAAGTATATCACTATAACTCCCACTGATGCAAACCTATCGATGTGACTTAGTAGGTCAAGTAGACAGTCCTCATCTTACAACAAAGATTTGTATCTTGCCGAGGTATTTCCTTCATCAATTTTGATTGCTAAGACATAATGATTTTTTTTTGCCAATGGAAATACACTCGGTGTGACCTTCTTATCTCTCTTTGCTGAAGTTTGTCTCACCGATGAATTTCTTCATCGGCGAGACCATGAATCATGTCTTTCAGATAATCATTCCCTCCAAAAATATCGCCAAGTCCCTTACCAATACAATTATATTGGTGCATCATGGAGGGTCGGTAGGACTCCTCGAACTCATCCCGGTAACATTATCCTACTGACAAAATCCTCCTTTGCTTCATCGGCAAGACCAGATGAATGTCTCAGGCTGACTTTAGGAACTTTACTCTAATGACTATGGTTTGGTCGACATATTTCCTTGTGCTTTGAGCAGTAAGACAAATATAAGATCGATATGACTTCACACTATCACCCTAGTGATTATTATCTAGCCGATAGGATCTATTTGTCATTTGAGACTGTGAAATGCATCTTCCTGATGTGTATCCTCAAATTAGATTTTATTGGTATGACATTCCCAACCTCTTGCCAATATACTAAAAAAAGATATGCATTAGTGTAACATAGATAAACTGAAATCTACACTAGAATAGACGATGTTAAATTTAATCTAACAAATATTAATCTAAAATCAAACAACTAAGAACGAGTAAAAATGAACAAAACAATAACAAACATAACTAGAATAGTCTCACCGAATATGCGTCCACTCCTTCGAATTATCTTGATTGTCCTTCTCCATTTTGTTATTTCAGTATTCTTTCCCTCAGATTTTCAGTATTGATGCAAGCATAACCTTGTTGAATGTCTAAGCAAAATATCGAAGATTAAGTTTCTTCTCAAAAGTATTGATTTCGGGAGAGAGAATAATGAGAATGACAGGCCATTTTATAGATTTTGGGTTTTCGAATGATCGGCTCAGATTCAAAAGAGAGATTGACATATGAGATTGATGAATGTCATGCGATGTGAGTTCTATGTCAGTTAGAACATGAGTTAGAAAAGACTACAGGATAAAGATTAAATTAGAATGATAAGTTAATCTTGTGTCAAGACTGTTCGAAAATAGAAAGAACACGAGTTCCAGATTAAATAATCAATTTAATCTTCAGTTAAGAGTCTTCAAAAATAGAAGAAATAGACTTTGAATGACAAAGACAAAGTTAGAACTTAAAGAATAATCTGTTCGAATGGATACAAGAATTAATTAATTAAATAAAGATATTTAATTAATAGACACATTCATGCATATAAGATAGAAGTAGTTAACTGACTAGTTGTTACAGAGAGTCTCCTCACAGAAATGATCAGATATCGAACGCAAAGATAAATGATGGATTTAAAATAGATCTTGAGTCAGAAGGTGAGTGAATGATTAGTCAATTGGATGACAGAAGAATGTGACATAAATAATTAAATAATGAATTAAATGTTAATTAAATTCAACATTCGAAAATAAAAGATTTAATTAAATAAATAATGTAATTTATTTAATTGACTGTTGAAAAGGATTAAATGAATAATTAAATAGTAAATATTTAATTATAGTTGAAATTTAAGAAAGGGGTTAGTTAAATAATAAATTATTTAATTAAGAAAGAAGAATTAATTAGTCAGCGACATAATTAAATAAATATGATTTATTTAATTAATCAAGTTGAATAAAGGGCCATAATGAATTAATGAATTAATTAAAAAGGGGTATTTAATTAATAGAGGAAATATATCTTAGAAAGTTAATTAAATAATTAACATTATTTAATCATGACCATGGATAATAGAAAATTATGTCGAAAGTGGTGCTCGCAGGCCTAGACCAATTTTTGGTGTCTACAGTTTGCCCCTCTTTGATACAATGTTGTTTATTGTGCTGTGTCAAAGAAAATATGCCCCGATCGTGCCCCAGTATGAAACAGGTTAGGGTACCCCTTGGGAAAATTGACAATTTTTTTAAAAATTTCAAAAAAATAAGGAAATATTCCCGATAAGTCAATTTGATGGTCAGAAATGCCATGGAGTTTACAGAATTGAATTTGGAAGTGTTATGGATGTGTATGGGTCATTAGAAGTTGGAAGATTAAGCAGCCAATAGACAAGGTCAGAAGAAATGCCACCCAAACCCTAGGTATAAATAGGAATTAGGTTGAAAACCAATTCATTTGCACCCGAAAGAGTTGAAGAATTGAGAAAGTTGCTCTGAGTATTGGAGGAAGATGTCTCTAGTTCCCTACACTGCGCATCACGGATATTGGATTCAGACATTCAGATAGCCAACTGACATAGGACCATCGGTATGTACCCTAAAATGATCCTTTGAAATTTTAGTTTGCACGTAGCTTTAGGCATGTAAAAGTTTATTTTGCACATGTGGTCTTTCGCGTTCGATGCATATGCATTCGTGTGAAACACATCTGCTTGCGGAATGATGCATTTACAAAAAGATGCTTAGGCTAAGCTAGGTTAGTTTAGGCATTAAACGCATATGAATGAAAATGCACCACATATGTCATGTTGCATCGCAATTGCATTTAGGATAAACGCATGTAGGATAGTGAAATGCAAATGATATAATGAAACACAATTGAATTTAGATAGGCAAAGTGGATAATGCATTGCATTTGTATTTGTGAAACGTATTTGCATTTTTTAGAAATGGTATGGATTTTGTGCAACGCATATGTGATACGCAATGCAAATGCTTGTAATGCAACACATTTGTATGAATTCATCACATGTGGTTCTATGAACCGCATTTGGCTAGTAAAAGTTTTTGATAAATGTTTTGAAAAAAATGACATTTGACATTATGATGGAAATGCACTATACAAGTCATTTTAGATCCCATTTATACCCTAGAGACACGTCCCAATACTCTCGAGTTGAGATCTCGATTGGTCAGTGCAGAGTCACGATTACTATGGAGACTAGGACTACAACATGTGCTGACTATGCCCATGATTCGGGCAAACAGAGGCATGTTGACTGCGTTGTGCGAGTGATGGAATTCAAGGACTTCATCGTTTCATTTGCCGACTAGGGAGGCGATTGTTACCTTAGAGGATGTGTATAGGATTTTGAGACTTCATATCAGAGGTGAGCGGGTTATGTATGATACCCAACGGGGATTTAGTGAGCTCACTAGATTCTGTGTCATTGATGACACTAGGAGACTAGGTATAGAGCATTACAAGATTATATGGCAGGTTTTGGCTGACAAGTACGAGAGGATAGATTGTATCCTATGTACATTGATAGGGAGGATAGTTCTTCTAGATCGGTGGGGTCATGGTTTTCCTATTGGGTGGGGAGAGATGTTGATGGGGATGTTAGAGAGAGACTGTGTATGTCGGGGGTCCCTATCTATTAGGTATGCTTTACTTCCATCTACATGATATAGTGTACCAAGATGCACAGTCTATGAGTTGTTGTACCACTCATCTCATGTTTTGGGCATGGGAGAGCATTGCGGTATTTCATCCTCTTGTGACTGTAGAGCAAGAGGTTATATCTCCATATGTTTTCCAGTATATGAGAAACATTACTCAGTCATGTCAGAGATACAAGTTATTGGAGACATGCACTGGACATATTGGATCAGTTCACATGGAGGCCATACATGGATTGTGAGAGATGGTCGGATGAGGATGACAATTTGACTTACTGTAGGAAGACATAGTACCTGATTGGGAGGACTGTTTCTAGTGTTCACATCATTGAGAGACATCTGCCAGATCGGGTTTTGAGATAGTTTGGGGAGGTTTAGGATGAGCCTAGAGGTAGAGTAGAGTTTGCTCGATCTTCGAGAGAGGTTCCACATTGGGGGCCTATGATACCAGTAGCTACTACAGAGGCAAAGATTCAGGCATTACAACCATTATAGTGGGGATGGAGGGACGAAGTAGCAAATCCAGGGACTATAGCTGCATATGACACATGGTGGGTAGAGCATCATCCTGTTCCTTATACAAATCTGGATAAGTCGGCACCAATAGAGAGACGAGGTATAGGGCCGAGAGGGAGGCGTAGATTTAGAGTTGGTGGTAGAGGTGGTGGTAGATGAGGACAAAGAGGTCAGAGAGGTGGTCGAGTAGGTGGACTATCACCTATTCGAGAGGCAGAGGTGGAGGATGTACCCATGTGGGACCTCAAAGGTGGAGCAGATGCATAGGTTGGAGATGAGCATGTTGCCAAGGAGGCAGTAGTAGAGGAGCATAAAAAGGTAGAGATTGACGGAGAGGACCTTGCAGAGGAGGAGGCTAATGTGGATATTGATCCTCTTGGTATTCTGGCAGATTATGGGGAGGATGATGTTGAGGAGGAGATACCTATGGAGGAGCAGGAGAGAGAGCTCCGGGATCAGATTTTAGAGGGGAGACGGGATGATGAGGCTCCTAGGGACAATAATTGGGAGGCATTGGAGGAGAGGTTGAGACTGGTCACAACAGAGCTAGATGCCATGCAGATAGAGAGAGACAGTGCATTCATGGAGAGAGATCAAGCCATAGCTCAGAGATAGGGGATAGAGCAGTAGTTCACAAAGGTTAGATGCCTTTGCAGTGGTAGTTCATTTGATGGTATGGTACACGATCTAGTTAGATCAGTAGAAAGAGCTACTTATTACAAGGATCTATATGAGTCATTGGTGCTAGAAAAGAGATGAGATCCTAGCTTTTCAAAGGTTCGCAGCCACAAATCACAGAGCAGGAGTTAGACAAGGACACGTAGTACAAAGGGTGTGGTAGGACCACCGAGGACAGGTCCATATGACAGGCCTTCCACCTCACAGAGAGTACCTCCGAGGCAATTTCCACCACCTTCACCATGTGACAGTAGTGTCAGTGGGACACGATGACATTGTTATATATGTAGACATTATATTTTGATCAGAGAGCCTGCGAGCTCATTTTATTTACGGATACATTCTGACATTGTACTGTGACACATTATTTTGAGCGATATATATATGATTTTTGACGGCTTCTATATGATATGCAATTTTATTGTATGGATGATGCATTGTTTCTATATGATTATGTTTCCTAGATGATGTATTTACATGTGTTATGAATGGGTGTTTCTACATGTAATGAGTTTATGCAGTTAATGATGTTATGATGATTCTATATGATGATGGATGTACTATTCTATATGATGTTATTTATATGTGTGGTGATGTACATGCAATGTTTACATTATGTATCTTATGATGATGAAATTCCTATTATGCCATGATTTTGTTTATATGCAATGAAGATGTGAATGTTACTATCTATATGTTTGAAATGCAATGTAACTATGTGAAATACTTATAAAATGTATGCATATGCAGATGATCTAATGTTTTTGTTGTGTCACAGGATTCTATCATTATGTCAGAAAAGAGAAATGTTAGCATGAATGATTTCAGAATGTTAGTAAGAAATAATGAAGGTGATTGATTGAGAAAAACATATGATCTTTGATATTTTCCCATATATGCTAAACTTTATTTTTTATCATCATTGGGTGGGACTGAAACAAATAGATAGTACACACCATGATATGAGATAGACCATAGTGTACAAATTCATCCATCTACAAAAAATAGACAGTCGTAGACAAGGAGTGTCTTAACTCATACTAAGGACAAAGTTGACCCAGTCATTTTGTCCTGACAAACCACAGACAACAAACAAATAAAAGACGGGTCATGAGACGTCATTGCTCCTCTAAATCCTTGATAGAACATCCTTGAGGAAACTAGTAACATGACTCAAAAACCAAAGTTAAAAAGATATTTGATAGACAATAGCCAAAGAAAAAGAGTCCTGAGACATCCTTGAGAAAGCTAGTAACTAGACTTATGCACAAATCGGTAGAAAGATAAGACAAAATAAGATATAAATTCATAAAGCCAAATAAAAGTATTCACCAAAACTTGATCTTGTGGGATTGTTTGATTGTTTGATGTTTGATGTTTGATGTTTGACATAGCGTAATGTGAGGGATGACACATACCACATAAGACGTTGAGTCTGGTTTCGACTTGGTGACTATCTGTATAAGGCATGACAAAGCCTAGTTTCAGAAAGACACGTGTCGTATAAGACGTTGGAGCCTGATGATGTTGATGTGACAAGCTACATGAGGCTATGACAATTTGACGATGTCCACTGACAAGAAAGACATATATTTCTTAAGACATAAGTTGATCATTCTAACAATGTGTTGGATATTGACTTGATGACTTTAAGATATTTGCCTTGTTGATGCATGACTTGTTTTGATTCCTTAACTAATTGAAAAGTGTGTGTGTTTTGAAAGTGTATGACTTGAGATGATACACCCTAAAGGACTGACCTAAAGCAACCTTGGGGGCTCATCGATTGATTAGCCTTACCTACATGGTACACGCAGAGGCCTTGTAGTTCGACACAACTTTAACTAACATAACTGATCGAAGATATCTACTTAAGCTGATGATATGCAACGTGTGTGATAGTGAATGCGATAACCTATTAGACTGACCTAGTGCGGTCTCGAGGGCTCATCGATTGATTAGCCTTGCCTACGTTGTACACGCAAAGACCTAGTAGTTCAACACGACCAATGACTTTGAATGTACAAAGAGTCATGATTTTAATGTGTGTGATACATGCCAAACCTAGACATACAAACCTAATGCCTCGGGGGCATATCGATTGATGGCCTTGCCTACATCCCAATCGTAGAGGCAACGTAGTTCGAATATGTCTATGACTGACTTAATACAACTGACTTGACTCTGTTTTGGGGATTTTCTGACATGTTTTGATTTTTTATTTTTTTTGAATTTTTCTAATGTTTTTGATTTTTTTCAAGACATTTTTTTATGTTGTAAATGTTATGTACAAGGTCCTTATGGCACAAAACAAATATTTTCCCCCAGTCAGGAATAAGACATGCTAGATGGAGTGGGGAATGTGATGGAATGGACTTTGATGTCAATTGTTCAAAGCAATGGATAGAACAACCATTTATTATGATGGATGGTGAAAAGAATGATTGGAATGATAGTAGACGAAAGAGTGAGTTTGACTACACATGGCGCCTATTTGCCAAGTTTTCACCATGGTACTTATCCATAGTGCCACCAAAGTGGTTTTCACTATTGGACGGATTATTTCTCTTTACTATTTATTTTTATGGTGCTACAAAGACGCCTATTTTCCAGGTTTTCATCAAGGTAACCATTTTTTTTGTTTTTTCATTTTTTTTTGTATTTTCTAGATTAAGATAGAGACTCTCAGAAGCTACACATAGAACCTCTTCAGATGAAGACTGTTGATTGGTGAAAAAGTGGCTCTCCTTCAAGGGTAGATAGTTGGTATGCTCTTGATCCAAAAGCTTCTGTGACTATATAGGGCCCCAACCAGTTAGGTTCAAACTTACCCAGTTTTTCTCATTCAACTTGATTCTTAGGATTCTCCATTAAAACTAGGTCACCAATGACAAAGTGTCTATTTAGAACTTTCCTATTATAGCTATGACCAAGACGATTCTGATATGCTTGCAAATGGTCTAGTGCTTTCTATCTTCGTTCATCCATTAATTCTAGGTCTTGTAATCTAGATACATGGTATTCTTCATCGTCAATGTGACCTTTCAAGGATACCCTCAGGGAAGGAATTTCAACCTCAATAGGTAAGATAGCTTTAGATCCGAATACTAGGGAGCATGGAGTGGTACAAGTGGGAGTACGGATGCTTGTGCGGTAAGCACATAAGGCAGGATTAAGCTGTAGATGCTAGTCATGGCCAGCATCATTGACAATATTTTTTAGGATTCTAACAATGGTTTTATTAGATGCCTTGGCTTGGCCATTACCTTGTGGCTAATACGAGGTGGAAAAATGATGTTTGATATGGAACTCTTCACATAAATGGCATACTTCTTGGTTTTTCAATGGGCGTTCATTATCTGTGATAATGGATTGGGGTACACCATACCGAAAAATGATATAGTTTAGGAGAAACTTGGATATTTGCGTGTCGGTGATGTAGGTCATGGGAATAGCTTCAATCCATTTGGTGAAATATTCGGTGGCAGATATGATGAATTTATGGTCATTGGATGATGGAGGGTGTATCTTACCTATGAGGTCAAGTCCCCATTGGGAAAACGGCCATGGTGATGTAATCGGATGAAGCTCCTGTGCTGGTGCTCTTATCAAATCTCCGTGTATCTGACACTGTCTACATTTCTTTACAGAGATATATGAGTCTTTTTCCATTATAGGCCAATAATAACCCAATCTCATAATCTTATGGGCTAAAGTAGGACCACTCAAATGGTATCCACATATACCCTCATGCACCGCTCTCAAGGTCGTTTGTGCTTCTTCAGCATCAAGACATCTCATTAGGGCATTATCTAGGGTACATCTATATAGGGTTTCTCCGATGATGGTGTATTTACTTGATTTATGAACAAAGGTTTTGCGTTGGTTATCTGACAGGTCTAGAGGTAAGGTTTGGTCATTTAGATAGTCGAATACATCTTTGTACCAAGGGGAAATAGGACAAACAATCGTACACACCATCGCAGTATCAGGAATATCATAGGCAAGGACCAACAACTGTTCAACCAAAAACTCAAACTTAGGCACGTTGCTCAGAATATCCAATAAGGAACCTACGGTTTCCATAGCATCTGCAAACCTATTTTGAATATGTGGTATTTGTTGAAAGGTAATTTCATCAAAGTATTGCTTGAAACTATTGGCCATGCACTTGTAGGGGGCAATTTTCTCATCCTTAGTCTCATAATCATCATTTACTTGTCGGATTACTAGCCGAGAATCGCCAAAAACATGTAGACTCTTAATCTTCTACTAGGCTGCCATTCTTAGTCCTGTCACTAAGGCTTCATACTCTACAATATTTTTGGTGCAAGGGAAAGAAATCCTAAATGATTTAGGAATAGTATCGCCCTGAGGTGTAACAAATAGGATACCTGCTCCTGAACCATGATTTGTGTGTGACCCATCAAAGTACAATTTCCATTCGGTTCTAGTGTCAACTGTGAGGATAAATTCATCAGGAAAATCTACCACTAAAGGATGGTCTGCCTTTATGGGTGCATCTACTAATTGATCTACAATCAGTTTTCCTTTTATAGCCTTCCTCTCCACATATTGGATGTCATACTCACTAAGTATCATAACCCATTTAGCCAATTGACCTGTTAATGCTGCTTTACTTAGGAGATATTTAAGGGGATCAATATTTGCGACCAACATTGTTTGACGATTTAGCATATAGTGCCAAAGTTTTCAGTAGAAAAGACTACTGCAAGATAGGCACGTTCTATGTTACTATAATTTAATTCATATCCCACCAAGGTATGACTGATGTAATACACTAATCTTTCATGACCTTGATCATTGTTTTGTGCGAGAAGAGCTCCTAATGCTGACTGAGTTGTTGAAATGTATAGTATCAACGGTTTTCCTTCTGTAGGTGGCATTAAGATAGGTGGAGTGAGAAAATAATCCTTGATTTTTTGGAAAGCTTCCTGACATTTAGGTGTCCACACAAATGGTACTCCTTTCTTGAGTAGATGTTGAAATTGTAACAGTAGATTAAAATCTGGAATAATGATGATCTACAACTAGAATAACAATATTAATCCTAATCTAAATAATAATTAATCTAAAATCAAACAAGAAAGAATGAGGAAATAAACATAATAAACTAAACAATTTAATGGAAATCTCTCACCGAATATGCATTCACTCCTTCGAATTATCTTGATTGTTCTTCTCCATTTTTCCTTTTCAGTATTTTTGCCCTCAGATTTCTATGTTTGAATGCAAGGATAACTTCGTCGAGTGTCTAAGAAAAATATCGAAGATAAGTTTCTTCTCAAAAGTGTATGATTTCGGGAGGAGGAATAATGATAATGACAGGCCATTTTATAGATTTTGGGTTTTCGAACGATTGGCTCAGATTGAAAGAGAGATCAATGGATAAGATTGATGAATGCCATGTGATGTGAGTTTTGTCTCAAATAGAACATGAGCTAGAATATGAGCTAGAACACGAGGTCAGGAAAGGCTATAGATAGAGACTAAGTTAGAACATGAGTTAGAACACGAGTTCAGGATCTTATTCTCCAAAAATAGAAGAAATAGACTTTGTATGCAAAAGACAAATTTAGAACTCGAAGACTAATGCATTCGAATGCAAACAAGAGTTAGAACTAGTTAATCGACTAGTTGTGATGGAGAGTCTTCTCGTAGAGATAAATAGGTGTTGAATCCAGAGATAACTGGAGAACTAAAAATAGATCTCAAGTCAGAAGGTGAGTGAATGACTTAGATAACTGATTGACAGAAGAATGTGACAAAAATAATTAAAATATGAATTAAATGTTAATTTAATTCAACATTCGAAAGTGAGAGACTTTAATTAAATAAATAAAGTAATTTATTTAATTTGACTGTTTGAAAAGGATAATGTGAATAATTAAATAATAAATATTTAATTATAGATAAAGGGGGTTGAATCAATAATTAAATAAAAATATTTAATTATAGTTGGAAAATTATGATAAAGGGGTAATTAAATAATAAATTATTTAATTGATAGATAAAGGGGGAAGAATTAATTAGTTCGCAACATAATTAAATAAATATGATTTATTTAATTAATCAAGATGAATAAAGGTTATTTATGAATTAATGAATTGATTAAAAAGGGGTATTTAATTAATAGACGAAATATATGTTAGAAAGGTTAATTAAATAATTAACATTATTTAATCAAGACGAAGGACTATAGAAAATTATGTCGAATGTGTACTCACAAGCCTAGACCAATTTTCGGTGTCTATAGTTTGCCCCTCCAAAGATGAAAACTCTTCAAAACAATTCAATGGAAAGCTCTCACCGAATATGCGTTCACCCCTTCGAGTTATCTTGATTGTTCTTCTCCATTTTTCCTTTTCAGTATTCTTGCAAACTCTTCAACAATAGAGGGACAACATGTCTATGTCAGGCAAACGAACTATCTCAGCGCAAGACCTATGTCCATGTCCATTTGACAAAGTGCTTTATATGACACCTTTCCCCCATGGATACATTATACCAATTTTGCCTAAGTATAATGGGAGAAAGAATCATTTGGAACACATTAGAGAATTCTCAATGGCATGCATGGACATATCGTATGACCCCACATACTTCATGAGACTATTTCCACAAACCCTTGTTGGGATAGGACTAGAATGATTTCCTAAATTACCATATGGTATACGATCTTGGGGCGAATTAGCTGAGAAGTTTGTCAAAAAAATTTCCTTTATCATAGACAATGAGGTAACAATAGCAACCTTGTGCCACACGACACAAGAAGACAGTGAAACTTTTACCACTTTCTTTCAGAGATGGAGAAGTCTAGCTAGCAGATGTCCAGTTGAAATACCAGAAAAGCAAAAGATCATGATATTCTTAGAGAATATCAACCCAAAACTACGAAGTGACTTAAGGGTACACTGTTGTATTTCATTCTTAGACTTGGTACAAAAGGGAATCATCCTTGAAAAGGGCCTTATAGACAAAGGAGAAATAAAGGTACTAGATAGAAATCCGGTTGTCCAACATCAGAATGTGCCAAATGATAGAAACAAATTCTGGTCTAGAAACAAAAATGTTACAAATGACGACATTGTTGATGCTAAGAACATACATACGAGACCAGTTATTACACTTAGAGGATACAACCAAAATCAAGACATGATGAATAGTCCAGATCAAACAACCAACTATGTCCAAAATTCACAACAACAAAGACCACAACAAAGGAGATTTTCTACACGGGAATTTAAACTTTAAGGACAACCAATCGAGATGATCTTCAAAGAATTGATTAAACACAATCTCATCAAACCTTTGGAACCAAGAGAGTATGATCCTGGACAGTTCAAACCTTCATGGTGGGATGATAACTCTTTTTGTGACTATCATCGAACGAAAGGACACAACCTACAACAATGTCGCCAACTCAAGAATATTATACAAGACTTTATTGAAAATGACACCATAGAGGTTGATGGGCAGAAAATACCAAGAACAGTGATCATAAGGTCTTCACAGACCTGTTACATGACCACACAAAAGGAAAACCCTCCAGTTCAGAACCCAAGAATAACCCATCAGCCAGTTCTGCAAATACCAAGTATGACTATGGTAAAGGAATGATCATAAATCACCTCCGAGCCGCAAATGAGAATGTTAATACCATCAGCATTAAGAAGCATCTAGAATGTAATGTGAACACACGCAAAACTAAGATTACTATTCCAGGTCCTCCTTCCGAGCCATCCACGCAAGTTTCCAGGTTTAAGTACAACCTTCTTGATCAATTAAGTAAAACCCCCACACAAATATCTATCTTGGAATTGTTGACTTTATCACTTGAACATTGAGCCATTCTTGATAAATATCTACAAAATACAATTGTTCCTATAGACTTAGATGTCACATTTCAAAGAAATGGTGGGATATTTGACCAACTCACATCATGCCACATTTTCCCAACAAGATTACTCAACTAAAAAGTCTGATCATAATGAGCCCTTACATCTTCAACTCTTAGTCCATCAAACTAAAGTCCAATGAGTCTTGGTAGATGGAGGAGCAGGTTTGAACCTGTGTACCCTAAAATTGGTTAATGCATTAGGATTCTCAGAGGACTGCATAGATACCTGTAAGAGTATAGTCATCAAGGCTTACGATGATGAGGAAAGATCATCCAAAGGAGTTGTCACACTCCCTATCAGAATTGGCCCAACGATCATGAACACCAACTTCCAAGTCTTGGATCTCACCCTTCCGTACAACTTGTTGTTAGGTAGGCCTTGAATACACGCAATGAAATTTGTACCTTCAACATATCACCAATGTCTTAAATTCCCCTATAATGGCATAGAGATCACAATTGATGGTTATCCAGATCCTTTTTAGTATTGTACAAGCCTAAGGGAAATTCCATAACGACAGGTACTAGTTAACCAAGAAGTTTCATCATCCACATTATCCCTATACGTTGACCCATCGCGTCTTACTAAGTCCATTTCATTCAAATCACCATCAAAGACTCCTAAGGTTGAGATCCAAGACAAAGGTTGTGGTGAATATAACATCAAGGCATCATACTGTGTCAGTCAACTGATTCCACCTAAGGCATATGGCCTACCCATGGCAGACATAAGACAGACAGTGGTCACATTTCATGTTCCCCCTACAATGACATTGACCAAATGGGGAGAGTTAAGTGAAGAAATTGTGGATCAAGGTGATTCCTGGTTGTATCATGAAGAACATGAATACCCCTCCCCATCTATTCAAATAGCTAAGGACCAGTATGGAAAAGGCATTAAGATAATGCAAAATGAAGGCTATGAGGGGCACAGTGGGTTAGGACTATATCAAAATGGAAGGACGGAACCGATCACTATCTACTCATGACCGAAATACCTAGGGCTAGGGTGTCAACCACTTAGAATTGGGTTTCTTGGTACTCTGTCACCATTTCAAGAGGAAGTGAGTGCTTGCATAGACATCGAGATATCTCATGAACCACATCCCCCAGTTTATGACAAACCCCCAGTTTACGACAAACCTCCAGTCTACGATGAATCTCCTAACTCAAGCGATTGTGAATGGGATACCCTTTCCTCTACTAGTACCATGAACATAGATGCTCTATTTGGAGAATTGGACCTAAAGATAAAACCTGTACCAAAACCATCTAGTCCCCGTCATAGGAAACACTTGTCCAAAGAAGAATGGAAAAAGAACTATTATCGGGAGACCCTTGATCATGCATCTTGGGCACCTGACAAACCATCTTCTGATGATTCCGCCCTTACTATAGTCCCACATCAGAGTATACCTACCCCTAGGAAGAAGAATAAGGAGTTAGTCCAAAAATTTTGTGATCATGTCAACCACTCTCTATTAACCTTGTCAGCTGCTACCTTTAAGAACTTCGATGATGACATGCCCCTTACATATCCTGAACTTATCGATTGGGATCAACAAGTTACACCTATCATAGATACATTCGAGAACGACAAAGCAATTTTTGAGTTCATGGGACTTAGAGAAGGCATACCAAGAGGGGATCATAAAGTTGGTTTTACCATAGACTTGGATGACAAAGCATATTTTGGGGAGTCTATTTACACCTCTAGTCATAAAAATGAGAATAAAAAGAAAAAAGACAATGAAAATAAAAATGATGAGTCCCTAGGTGAAAAATGAAAGGCACCTTTGGATGAAGAAAAAGTGAAAATAAAGGATGTATCTGAGGGCGAAAACCTCTCAGAGGCACCCAAGGATAGAGGTTTAAATATTCTCCCCGTTGAACAGGAAAATTCATCGATGCTAGTAGAAGAATCTATTGAAGTCAACATAGGTACAAAAGAGAATCCTCAGAAGGTATATTTTGCAGCTTCTTTAATAGAGACAAAAAAACCTGAGTTTAAGGACTTCTTCAAAAAGAGACAAATAAACTTTGCATGGTCGTATGCTGACATGCCTGGGCTAGATCCAGATCTAATATTGCACCATTTACCACTACAGCCAGGTATTAAGCCAGTCAAACAGAAGTTAAGGAAAATGCATTTGTAAATTGCTCTATTGGTCAAGGCAGAACTTAAGAAACTTTTGGATGTAGTATTCATAAGGATGATACACTATGCAGATTGGATATCAAATCTTGTACCAATGACTAAACCAACTGGGGGCATTTGCATATGCACAAATTTTAGATACATCAATAAGGCATGTCCTAAGGATGACTTCCCTTTGCCGAATATAGACATGATAGTAGATCTTACTATAGGATACGAGATGCTATCCCTCATGGATGGTTTCTCTGAATATAACCAGATTAAAATAGCAGTTGAAGACCAACACAAGACAAATTTCACTTGTCCATGGGGCACATACTATTGGAATGTTATGTTGTTTGGCCTTAAGAATGCAGGAGCTACCTATCAACAGGAAATGACTATGATTTTCCATGACTTTGTATATACTCTCAAGGAAGATTATTTAGATGACATTATAGCTAAATTAGAAACAAGGAAAGATCATTTGAAGGTTTTAGACAAGATATTCCAGAGGCTAGAGAATTACAACGTCGGGCTAAATCCGAAGAAGTGTGCCTTTGGAGTGAAATCAGGGAAACTATTAGGGTATATCATCTCTTGATGAGGCATTGAAGTAGATCTAGAGAAGGTAAGAGCTATCATAGAGATGCATCCTCTATTCAGCATTGGTCAACTTAGAAGCCTACAGGGGAGATTACAGTCGATTAGGCATTTTATAGTACAACTAGAAGATAAAATACACCCATTTCAACATCTACTCAAGAAAGGAGTACAATTTGTGTGGACAATTAAATGTCAGGAATCCTTCCAACAAATCAAGGACTATTTTCTTACTCCAACAGTCTTAATGCCACCTATAGAGGGAAAACCATTGATACTATACATTTCAGCAACTCAGTTGGCATTAGGGGCTCTTCTCACACAACACGATGATCAAGGTCATGAGAGAGCGGTCTACTACATCAGTCATGACTTAGTGGGATATGAATTGAATTACAACAACATAGAATGTGCTTGTCTTGCAGTAGTCTTTGCTACCCAAAAACTTTGGCATTATATGCTTAATCGATAAACAATGTTGGTTGCAAAGATTGACCCACTCAAGTATCTCTTAAGTAAGGCAGCATTAACAAGCCGATTGGCTAAATGGGTTATGATACTTAGTGAGTATGACATTCAGTATGTCGAGAGGAAGGCTATAAAGGGGTAGGTAATTGCAGATCAGTTAGCCGATGCACCTATGAAGGCATACCATCCATTAGTGGCAGATTTTCCTGATGAATTTCTCTTCAACATTGACATTAAAACTGACTAGAAACTGTACTTCGATGGGTCACATACAAATCATGGCTCAAGAGCAGGTGTCCTATTTGTTACACCTCAAGGCAATACCATTCCTAAATCATTCAAGATTGCTTTACCTTATACTAACAATATAGCTGAATATGAAGCTTTAGTGACAGGGTTAAAAATGGCAGCTCAATGGAAGATTAAGAGCCTACATGTTTTTGGTGACTCTCAACTGGTAATCCAATGGGTAAATGATGATTACGAGACTAAGGATGAGAAGCTTACCCCTTACAAGCGTATGGCTAATAGTTTCAAGCAGTATTTCAATAACATTACTTTTCAACAAATACCATGTATTCAGAATAGAGCTGCAGATGCTATGGCAATCGTGGGTTCCTTGTTGGATATTCTGAGTAACATGCCTAAGTTTGAGTTTCTAGTTGAACAGTTGTTAGTCCCTACCTATGATGTCCCTGATACTACGATGGTGTGTACCATTGTTGGTCCTATGTCTCCTTGGTATAAAGACATATTCGACTATCTCACTAACCAAACCTTACCTCTAGACTTGTCCAATAACCAACGTCGAACCTTCATTTGAAAGTCAGCTAAGTACACCATCATTGGAGAAACCCTGTATATACGTACCTTAGATAACACTCTAATGAGATTTCTCGATGCTGAAGAAGCACAAACAACTTTGCGAATAGTACATGATGGTATATGCAGATCTCATTCAAGTGGTCCTACTTTAGCCCATAAGATTATGAGACTAGGTTATTATTGGCCTACAATGGAGAAAGACTCATACATCTTTGTAAAGAAATGTAGACAATGTCAAATACATGGAGACTTGATAAGAGCGCCAGCGTAGGAGCTTCATCCAATTACTTTACCATGGCCCTTCACCCAATGGGGACTTGACCTCATAGGTAAGATACACCCTTCATCATCCAACGACCATAAATTCATCATCACCACCACTAAATACTTCACCAAATGGATTGAAGCTATTCCCATGACTTACATCACCGACACACAAATATCTAAGTTTATCCTAAACTATATCATTTGTCGGTATGGTGTACCCCAATCCATAATCATAGACAATGGCCGCCCATTCAAGAACCAAGAAGTATGCCATTTATGTGAAGAATTCCATATCAAACACCATTTCTCCACCCCATATTACCCACAAGGTAATGGCCAAGCTAAGGCATGTAATAAGACCATTGTTAGAATCCTTAAGAAGACTATCAATGATGTTGGTCATGACTAGCACCTACAGCTTAATCTTGCCTTATGGGCTTATTGCACAAGCATCTGTACTCCCACCGGTGCCACTCCATATTCCCTCGTATTCGGGTTTGAAGCTATCTTACCTATCGAGGTTGAAATACCTTCCCTGAGGGTATCCTTGAAGGGTCATATTGATGATGAAGAATACTGTGTATCTAGGTTACAAGAGCTAGAATTATTGGATGAACGAAGACATAAAGCATTAGATCATTTACAAGCATATCAAAATCATCTTCGTCGTAGCTACAATAGGAAGGTTCTCAATCGACACTTTGACATTGGTGACCTGGTATTAATGGAGAATCCTAAGAACCAAGCTAAACGTGAGAAACCAAGTAAGTTTGAACCTAACTGGTTGGGGCCCTATATTGTCACAGAAGCCTTTGGATCAGGAGCGTACCAACTCTCTACTCCTAAAGGAGAGTTGCTTTTGTCACCTATCAATAGTCTGCATCTAAAGAGGTTCTATGCTATTTTCTGAGAATCCATGTCTTAATCTAGAAAAATAGAAAAAAACAAAAAAAATGGTTACCTTGATGAAAACCTGGCAAACAGGCATCTTTGTAACACCAAACAAATTGAGAAAATTAAAAAAAATAGAAAAAAAGTAAAGAGAAATAAATCCGTCCAATAGTGAAAACTGCTTCGATGGCGCTATGGATAAGTACCATTGTGAAAACTTGGAAAGCAAGCGCCATGTGTAGTCAAGCTCGCTCTTCCATCTACCATCCTTCTAGTTAGATTTTTTCAACATCTTTCATAATAAATGGTTGTCTTATCCATTCCTTGGAATGATCGACATCTAGCATCCATTTCGTCTTATTATCCACTCCATCTTTGAAATCTTATTCCTGACTGGGGGAAAATCCTTGGTTCTATGCCCTAACACCATGTACATAACGTCACACCATCGAAAATGTCCTGAAAAATCCCAAAAACATTAGAAAACTTCAAAAATCAGAAAAAATCAAAACATGTCAGAAAATACCAAAAACAGAGTCAAGTCAGTCATGTCAAGTCAGTCATGTTCAGTCAGTCATAGTCAAACTACATTGCCTCTACGACTGGGACATAGACAAGGACATCAATTGATGTGCCCCCGAGGCATTAGGTCTATCAGTCTAGGTTTCTCATGTATCACACACATTAAAATCATGACACTTTGTACATTCAAAGTCATTGGTTGTGTTGAACTATGAGGTCTCTGCGTGTACAACGTAGGCAAGGCTAATCAATTGATGAGCTCCTGAGACCACACTAGGTCAGTCCAATATGGTTCATTCACAATCACTATCACACACGTTGCATATCATACATCTAGGTTAGTATTTTAGGGTATCATTTCATGTCATACATTGTCAATACACATGCACACACTTTTAATCAGTCAAGGAATCAAAACAAGTCATGCATTAACAAGGAAAAATATCTCAAACAATCATCAAGTCAATATCAAACACATTGTCAAAATGATCAACCTATGTCTTAGCAAGATATGTCTTTCTTGTCAACAGATGTCATCAAATTGTCATAGTCTCATGTAGCTTGTCGCATCAACGTCATCAGGCTCCAATGTCTTATACGACACATGTCTTTCTGAAACAAGGATTTGTCATGCCTTATACAGAAGTCACTAGGTCGAAACCAGACTCAACGTCTTATTGCGATATGTGTCATCCCTCACATTACGCTATGTCAAACATCAAACATCAAACAATCCCACAAGATCAAGTTTTAGCAAATACTTTTATTTGGCTTTATGACTTTATATCTTATTTTGTCTTATCTTTTTATCAATTTGTGAATTTAGTCTGGTTACTAGCTTTCTAACTCACATTCTAACTTAGTCTCTATATGCAGTCTTTCCTGAACTCATGTTCTAACTTGTGTTCTAACTCACGTTCTATCTGAGATAGAACTCATGTCGCATGGCATTCATCAATCTCATCC